>CAWUFW010001593.1:481452-832399 GCA_963921515.1 Calotriton arnoldi
TAAGAGCATAAGAGTCTCGACTTCACTATTGCTGAACTGCTAGGAATTGGCTAAAATGAAGATGGTAAATATGCTATTCATAGTTTTTATTATTCCCTTTAACTGTAGCCCACATTAACCCACCCCCCTTCTCCTACCCCCCATCCCCAACCCCCTCCCCCCCAAAAGATGAGCAATCAGGTTTAACCTGAATGATGATCGCCTATAGTAAAACCCCGCCACCCGGTCCGCCATGATTTCAGACAAAATTATAAACCTTTTTGGCTAGTAGGACAACAAAGAAAATGAAAAAGAAAATAGGAAAAAAAAGATAAAGGACCTTTGCCTTGACCTTAGCCCAAAAAAAACCTTAAACCTTAGCCTTATCCAGGCCCCCAGATCCCCGTAGTGCCCCAATCTCGTCCCCTCCCCCTTAGATCCTCACAAGAGCCTAACAAGAACCTATCAGGCACATGCACTCTGCCTCTTCGGAGAATAACAGGGAAAAGGGAGGATTAAATAGTGTCTGGATTTAAGGCTTATTGAGCATGGCAGTCACAAGCTCTACCCCTTTCTAGCCTTAATTTCACAGAGGTATTCTTGGGCTTTGATTTCAGACATGAAAGTACGTGAAGAACCATTCACAATGATTTTTAGTTTAGCAGGGTTCATGAGAAATACTTGTGCTCCCAGTTGCTGAAAGGGAGAAAAAAGCTGGTGAAGACGCCACCTTTGCTCTACCATGGCGTGGCAGAAATCGGGCTTTGCGAAAAAAGACAGCCCTTCTGAGAATTTGGTCGAGCCTGTTCGTAAACCAACTGTCTGAGTAGAAAGTTTCCGAAAAACACCAAGAAGGCTCTGGGTTTCTCCCTGCCATTAGCATGTTGTTTCTTCATAGTGAGAGGGAAGCGGTGGGCCCGTTGAATCTCATGCTCCCAGTTCCACTCCGTTTGCTCTGGAAAGGCCCCATTCAGGAGTTTCACAATGTAACGCCGGGGATCTTCACCCTCCACCTCTTCGGGAATCCCTGATAGGCGGAGGTTATTTCGGCGCGGTCTATTCTCCTGATCTTCCATTTTCCACATGACTGTCATGCAAGCGCTTTGGGAAGAACATAGATCTTTCAAGGTTGTGATTTCGGTTTCTAAGCTTCCGGTGCGGCCTTCAATCATGGTGACCCGTTCCCAGATGTCTAAGAAGATTTTGTTCAGTTTTCTAAGACCACTTTGCAGCTTTTTGGCGGCACCCTTAGCTTGTCTGCTGTCTGTGCGTGCTTCTTCCTGAAACTGCTTAATCGATAATAATATGGCCATCAAAGAGGGTTCTTCTAATTGATCCAATGTAGCTCTCATGCTCTCTAAGCCTGGGATCTTGCCAGATTCTTCGCCGTAGGGAAAGGTAAGTTGTGAACCAGAATAATCCCATTTTAGCTGGCTGTGCTTCTCTGAGCATTTTACCCTTCGCTTGCTAGATGTAGTTTTCTGGCGTTGGATCGTACCAATTTCTATAGAAAAATTACTACAATTAGTGTCAAATTGTTCCCCGTCGCTTGTGGTGGGAGAGCTCTCTTCAGCCGTGGAGTCTGAGCCATGCGACACCGAAAAAAAATGTTCACCTGCCAGTTCGGGGGACAGAGCACCCTGAGTCACCTGGGCGCTAATAATGTCTTGATTGATGGTAATAAAGCCAGAAGTTTTCTCCTCCTTCCCATTGAGGGAAGGCTCAGCCTGGGCACTAGAAACCTCGACAGAAATAGCCAGAGGAAGAGCTACAGGTTCAAAACTTTCCGTGGAGCTAATGGTGCCCACATTTGAAACCCCTTGTCTGTGGGGCTCCACTCCCTGTACTGGCTCAAGAGTTTCCGAATGCTGCATATCCGACTGTATATCCGACTGTAGTGAGTTAGGTTGCCCCAGGTTATCGGTAACTGGTTCGATATATGCATCACCTCCCTCAGGGCTTATTGCTGTATTTTCCTTAGGGACAAAAGAACTCGCAGCGGGAAACAGTTTGGCAATTGAGGGTTGGGAGCCCACACCATATTTAAGCGCTCCCCCAGATCTCCCTGTAACCTTTTTATTGCCCCCAGCCTCCCGTTTACCTCTCAGCCTAGCGCCCTTATCCGAGGTAGACACCCCCGCATTGGAGGGCCCGGAATTGCCTGGGGCAGTCTTTGTCTTTGTTTCGGGCAGAGCATGGCGACCCGGGGTGCTAGAGGGACAGTGTTGAGCCTCCTTTACAGCCCGCAAAGTGTCCGCAGGGGTCGCGGAGCAAATCCAGAAAACTGCAGCAGAACAAGGTGGTAAACGATCCCCCGCCGTTGTCGAGGCCGCGACAGTTCGCAAAATCCAAGTGACGATACCGGCACCTGTCCTGGTTAGAAAGTGGCGGCGGCTTCTACCCAGAAAACACAAAGACTTGTGAGGCAGCGACCCCGATCCAGGCGGCATAGCTGATACCCGAATTCCCTCGTGGCGTAGGCGGCGGTGTAGCTGAGTGTTACACATGCGCCATCTTGCTCTCCATCACACTCAGGAGTTTGGCATTACGGGTGTATCATATGCTGACGACACCCAGTTGATTGTCTCTCTGTCCAATGGCCCCAAGCAAGGAAACCAACAACTGGTTCCCTGCCTCAACAAATTGTCGCACTGGATATCGAATTGTTGCCTAAAACTGAACGGAGATAAGACAGAACTTATGATAGTAGGTAGCATGGCCATACCCAGGCCACTGAATAATTGGCCTTCCTGCATGGGAAACCCACCTGATCCTAAACCTGTTATAAAAAATTTAGGCATCTGGTTGGATAGCACCCTTGCAATGAACCAACAGGCAAACAAACTGTCTGGTATCTGCTTCGGGCACTTAAGAATGCTCAGGAAGATACTGGAGCTTATCTCAGAGCAGCTAAGGAAAACCATCCTGCAGTCCCTTATAGTCTCACGCCTGAACTATGGTAACTCTCTTTATCTAGGCTCACCAAAGTATGTGATAAAGAGACTTCAGACTGTGCAGAACGCGGCGGCAAGGCTCCTGCTCAAACTCCCTAGCCACGTATCTGTAAGAGAAGCCCTTAAATGGCTCCATTGGCTGCCAATTGCAGCGAGAGTCAAGTTCAAATCCCTATGCATTGCTCACAGGGCAGTAAATGCTAAAGGCCCAGAAAAACTCAGGAATTTGATATCTGCTTACGCCCCCGCCAGACTACTAAGGTCCTCCCATCTACACCTCCTCCGCACTACCAGAATCAAAAGATCAAGATGGGGAGGAAGATCCTTTGCACACTTGATTCCTAAATTGTGGAACGAGCTCCCTCATAATCTAAGAGCGCTGGAAAATGAACTGACTTTCAGGAAAAAATTTAAGACTTGGCTGTTTCCCTTAAATCACTAATGGGCTCCATCTTACCACAGCACTCATCAGTGCGGAGAAGCCCTAGGGTAGCCATGCGCTATACAAATCTTAAATCATATCAAATCATATCAGTGCTCAGTAAGCTCTTTCAATGATAAAGCATTGTGAGCTACATCCACGATTTAAATCTGGTGGTAAGAAACTGCTTGACATGAGGTTCCTCCGCTCCTTAGGGATGCTACCTCTCTGAAAATTATTTGTACAGGCCTTTCCCTCCTCATCTTCCATTCTGTCTTATTAATTCTTTGATGCGTCTGAGAGGTGTGCCACCATATTTTTTAGGGAGTTTATTACACTTACTGTCAATATGTGTCCTTCTGCCTCTTTGGCACATTCTGCAGTTTAGTGGAGTTCTGATAGATATTTCTAACTGTAGATTCCTCGCCTTTAGAATTTTTCTTAAGTGCTTTTTTGCAGCAGTATTCCCATGTTCTGGTAGGTGGCACCATGTGGCTCTGCAATGCCCCAGAAATGACAAAGTGTAGCTGCATGTAAGCACTACCCCTGCGAGCTGACATTAGTTCCTTTATTTCTGTGCTTTCGGGCATGGATCTGGAGCTCCGCTTCCACTTTCGTCTGCCATATGACAACTCCTAAAACTCAAATCCAGTGTGCAAGTGAATGATGTGCCCTCCCAACCATGCTACAATTGAAGAAAACAGATGTCAATCACAGACCCGCATGAATTATGTCTTGTTGTTTAGGCTTGGGGCAGGACTTGTACTACAAGCAAACCCTCCTGCACCTGAAGGTTATCCAGGACCGGGAAGCAAAGCTGAATGTCATCAAACATAGGAAGAATTTGCGAGCCAAGCATAAATCCTGCTGCAAGTCGAGGGCTCAGACCCACTACCAAGGTCACTCCCGCAAGAGGTCAACTTCACAGTCTAAGTCAAAGTCACTATGAAAACAAAAGAAATAAAAGTAGGGCTCAACCCCATCAGCCACTCTCTATCTAAAGAGAGGGTGCTTGGGTGTCACTGAGTCAGATGGTCTACTTCCCGTCCTTGGGTAAGGAGCTGATTCCACTGTTTGCCTCAGTGTGCCCCACATTTTCTGGACCATTGGCAACTGTGCAGCAGATCAAGGCCTTTAAGAAGGCCATAGTGCAAATATTTGCAGTCTTCCAGCTGCCTTCTGGTGCCTTTAGGCCATATGGATCTACAGGGGCCCTCAGTCTAGTTACAGTCAGCTGCTCTCTCCTCGGTGCCGTCGGATACCATGGCACCATCACAGGCTTTGTTCCAGTTCTAGTGCAGACATCTACCTTGGCTCCATGACCTTCTTTGGTTCTCCTTCATCGACACCTGTACCAACACTTCTGGTGCCTTCAGAGGATCTGGTGCAGTTTCCAAAGTCCGACCCCCGAACCGTCTTCAGCGCAATCCCAAACGATGTAGCTCTACAAAATTACTAAAGCACAACCGGTCACCATACAACCTTACTCGAATCCTATGCTCCAACTAGCGCAGATGTGCCCTCGGAGGCTTGTGTCTCTTTTCGGCTCCGATTCTTACCAATGCTTGCCACCACCCAGAGATGATGGTGGGTAGGGGGATGATTCACCACCTCATTATGATGGCAATAATTTTTGCATGGACTTACAAGAGGTCAGTTGGCTTGATACTGCTGATGGAGCGGAAATCTCATGGTAATCTCTCTTTGGAAAATTTAGGAAATGTGGCACCATTACCTCTGATTACCATTACCCTTGTTTCCACTTAAGGTCGATGGATCTTGGTCACCGTTTATTACCAGGGAGCTCCTTCATAACCCTGGGCAATTAATCAAATGCAAATAAACATTTTAGTCAATAATGAGAGTTGTGAGTAGTTGCAAAGGGATTTATTTTCCTATCAAATTTAAGGTTCTCGAACTCTTCATTCTTTAGTCACATTTTCTATTTTCAATTCTGTAACCGGATTGATATCTAAGTTAGACAGGGATTGTTTCTTTATGGAGCGCTCTGTGTGGAAATTATGCTATGCTGGTACTAAGACAATGAGGCACAAATGATGTCAGTCAGAACTCATGAAGAGTTTAAGAATTAGGACGAGCGAGCTTTAGCATGAAGCTAAATCAACCATTAATAATTGCAGAACCTCCTATGAAGAGAAATCATGCATGGAACAAATGAGCCTTGGCATAAAGCTTGGGATCTTAATAAAAGCCAGAATTGAACTAAACCTACATCTGAACTGTCTTCGTCTGCCTCCATTACGCTATCCATCAAGTCTGCCCTCTCCTTCCCTGCATCTGCAAATCACATCTGCTCTGCTCCCTTCATTTATGCGTCGAAGTCTGAAACTCCTCTGCAGCCCTCCATCTCTAGATCTGTCAGCAAGGCTTCTGCCTCTCGCAGAGGTCTCTTCAAGAGTCCTGCAAGTGTTCTGAAAACTCCTAATTAGGAACGCATTTATCAAAGAATAATGTTACAAAGCATGCAGCGTGACATCTTCCTCCAACCGGAATCCAGCATTCTCCACAAGGACACCTGGGCAACTGCATACGTCATCTTATCAAACAGGCGAAAGTCCTTCCCACCGCAGGCACATTCTGCATCTTAATTAATACAATTTCATCTCCTAACCTTCCTTTAAAGAAAATATTTTATTTCTTAACTAAACACATAACATGACCTGCAAAAGAACTTTTAAATAAGCAAGAAACTTTTAACGTAACATGGTAATGCACTTTATAATAACATGTGTTTTCTATTCTCACAAAAGCAAAGAATTTAAATGAGGTTTTGTTTAAACCTTCCAACAACTACAGAGATAAAGCTCCGAGGTCACAGTTCTAAATTATGCCACTGTGATCTCTTCACAAGAGAGAGAAATTCCTTTGCTTATCTTCAAGGCCAACAGAAACTCTGAGAGCAAGAGCTAAATTACGAGCTGGTTCTGTTTTTTTACATTCTAAAATGTCGTGCTAATTCTAATACAAGTTATATTCTACAAATGCACATTTAACACTTTCACAAGTTAGAATCACATTTTCATATTGAGAACAAAATCTAAACTAAATACATTTAAGTCAAGCTATGAATTACTTGCACATGGATTACATAAATTGCTAAATGGAAAGTGTCTGACTAAAGCCTGTGAATTTCAAAGCTCATGTTTTCACTTTGTAGCACAAAATATCTGTGTCACTTTTCAAATGCGGTTTCATTTCTGAAGCAAAGGCAAGTTTGCCATTAGTGAAGCTAGATTTTAAAGCACATGCTCCATCTGATGATTTAAAATCATCACTCCTCTGTAGATTTGTAATCATCCCACCAAGTTCATTTCACATCTGAGATCATCAAAGAGCACCCCTATCACTAGTTGAATCAATATATTTTTTTCTCTACCCAAAATATTGCTACTCGTCTGTGGTGTGTGTAGATGTAATACTTTCATTAGCAGACCTAATTTCTATCTGATATGTAAAAGAACCCTACTAAAACTAGTATGATCAGTATCACTTGTTATTACAAAAATCGAACACATAACAATTTTACATCAATTTCTAAGGCAACACAAGTTTTGTCTACAATCAGATCATATATAGTCAAACTCAAAGGTTCAATGCAGAGTTCTGTAAGTAGCTTCTCAGAATAGTTAGTTTTCAGCAGTTCAAATTTCTAAATAGACAATCCTTAAACCTACTCCGTGTTCTTCTAAAAATGTTATCCCTCACTCGTCTTGTAGCTATTTCTCTGACCTAGGTCAGTCTTCCGTGAAACAATTAACTAAAATAAAGTCTAACAGAACAGTTTTTCTTTCTTTTTTTCTTTTCAGCTTTTGATAGTTCTCAGTCATTTTTTCAGATTTTCTCAGTTCTTTTTGTTTCAAGCTTGAAATCATGGTGGCTTATACAGTTCAAACCCTGCATCACACAGTTCATCCATTATGACATTCAGTGATTTGTCCATGTAATATGCCCATTCAGTTGCTGAATAACAGAGCACAATCGATCTTTTGGACTTTCTCAATCCAAGTCTTCCACTTTCGTCTTCACTTATAGCTGAAACGTCTGAACCAGAACAGAGTGCAAATGTTTTTCCAGGGGACCACTGCAGACTTTTTGGATACCCCTTTAGCCAGACTTCTTCCACTTACACTCGTGGGCCCACAGCACTAGTTCTTTCATCAGAGACTGGACCTGGCTCATTCACAACTTCGATGCCAGTTTCATCCGAGCCAATTTCCACTTCTTGCTTTTCTAGTCCCACCTCGGTTTGCTCTAGTGCTGCTTCAGACTCGGTGTGTTCCCCTACAGCTTGACTGACCCTCACCCGTGGCCTTTCGACCACTGCTGGCATCTCTTCTATTTCATCAAGGGGACACTGGACCCTATGAGCATGGAAGACATGCACCCAGTTCGGAAGGCCATCACACTTCTCAGCAGTCATTGTGACCAGGATCACTTGGAACGGCCTTTCCATCTTGGTTTCAACCAAGTCTTATGAACGTGGTCTCGACCACAACATAATCTCTTAGATTGAGGTTGTCACACCGTTCACTATGCAGATCTCATGTAGTAACTGCAACTTGTTGAGAAACTCTATGCGCCACATCAGCCAATTCTTCGCAGCTATTGCTTATCTTCGCATCTGCGATTGTCACAAGTTCTTTTACAGGTACATCATCAAGCCACTTCAGTGATGTTGAGACACAGACTTTTGCAAAGCGAGACTCTATGGTGTCTTTGTGTTGCTCGATTATGCTTGAAAGTTCAGGTTGATAACTACAGTGCAATCCTTGTTCAGTCTGTAGTTCTGCAGACATAATTTTCGGGACCTCATTGACAGAGTTGCTCTTTTGATCTGATTTCAGAGAAACTGGCAATCTATACCTGGAGATCGATATATGCAATAACACATTTGCTACCATCTGGTTGTCATTTCTTCTGGTTGTGTAAGAATCAGGCATTTCGATGGTGTTCCTTTGCATTCTACTGAAAGGACCTTCTGATCTCCCTATGTGACTCAATGTAACGTGTGTTCTTTTCCCTGCAGTCATTTGTTGACATGTCACATCTTGATGATACTCTTCTTCTGCAAGCTTCCTAAACTTTTGGTGGTATCTATTCTTTCTAAAGAGATGTTTCATTGAATCCCTTTCTAAGTGTGTATGTCCATGCATGCATTGTGTCATTGGAAATGACAAACTGTCTTGCAACACTAACCTACCATCAGCTGACATTTGGGTGTCATTTGCGTTTTACTCAAAATCTGTTCTGATCCACCCTTGTTGTTTTGTCTCTAAAACATTTTCTTGTACCCCTTTTAACTCTTCCCAAGTGTACGCTATTGACATCAACATTGGATAGACAGTGTCCTTCTCAGATTCACATGTGAAATTTCCCTTAAATGTGTATGCTAGCAGGACACAATATTGGGCAACCGAATTACAATCTCTCTTTCCCATGACAATAGTGAATCCCATTTGAGCAGTTAGACTGCATGCTACGGTAAAGGCATTCAATTTTGTATCTTGTGCTGAGGTAACTTCTTGAAGCCACGAAGTTTCGGCAACATATTTCATGGTGCACACTGCATATGCTTCTCCTAATGTGCCATTGTTACCTCTTAGACATGGGCCATCTACAAACTGGACATGATCGGGCTCAATCAGGAGTTCATCATTAGTGTCTAACCTTGGTATCATGCATTGATCCATGACACCCAGACATTCATGTTGAACTTACTCACAAACATTTTCCTTTACTGGCAGTAGATTCAATACATTTGAATTTAGACACGTTTCAATCATAAGATTTTTCAGTAGCAACTTTGTGGAGTTGCTGGGTGTTCCATCAGTTACTGGACATTCCATCATTATATTCCCACTCTTTTTGTGACTGACCTCAACCGCAGCTACTAATTTAAGGCAGCTGGGCATTTCTGTGGCGTTAGGGTCAAGAGTCGTTGGGAAATACGTCACAGACTTTTGAACGTCTTCATGTTTTTGAACAGGCACTGAGAGAGAACAGCCCTCCCTCTCACTGCAAATTGGTGTATATTCTTTTAAATAAACGTGCATCACTAGTGCCGGGGCTTGACACATTTTCTCTTTCGACTCTAGGCATGCTTTTGTACAATCATTGTCCAATGGAAGCGGATCGGACACATCCTTGTGTGTCAGCCTCAGTGAAGGCTTAGCCACTAGGGAAAGGTTTGGTGTCGACTGTCTACAGCAGCCAACCATTCCCAAAAGCATCCTGGCTTCTCTCTGAGTTCGAGGTGGATTCATCTGGTGAATTGCTTCCACTCTCTCTGGTGACAACTTTCTAGCTCCTTTTTCAATTATGTGTCCCAAATACTGATCTCCTGTTTGGCAGTACTCCTGACTATCCTCATGTAATGGCACTATGAAATAAACCTGACAAAATCAATAACAGTAAGCCATTCTTCAGCACATGCAATTTGAACAGGTATGTTGGCTGGATTTGGTTCCATGGGACAACATAGAACAATTATGCTGCTGTTCTCCTGCACTATTCTGTACTTCTCATTGAGTTTCTGTAAACCTGTGATTAGAGAGTTACATGAACTTCCAATCAATTCCTCCAAAAGTACCTTGCTCAGCTTATCTTCAATTACGGGTGAAATTCCTGCAACTGTCTCTTGTGTTGAATTGTATGATGGCATTGCAGAATACATGGCATCTGGTTTTAATTTGACTGACTAGTTCTGCTCTTTTTATTAATCCGACATCTTTCTCTGTGAACTCCCATACTGCTAGGTTCACTGTTTCTTCTAAATCAGAGGGTAATTTTTCAACTGTCATTTCTGAAACCAAACCTACAGCTGTCTCTTGTTGGACCATTTTAAACTGTACATCCTCATCAGGAGTCTGATAATCAATATCATACGATGTACAGTAAATTGTGCAGTTTAACTTGCACCACAAGTTTTTTCCTGTCAGACCTACAGTGCTCGAGTGACAAGCATCAAATTGTTAACTTTCCTCAAAAGAACCTAGTTTTGCTACAACCTTCTCTAAAATGGAGTTTGCGATCTGTTTGTTTAGAACTCCTACATCTTGGGTCTTCTCCCCTAAGTAAGGTAGATCTGGAACTTCCACTGTTCTCACAATGGATCTGGCGATATCAGAAATGTTGGGGCTAAAACTGTCAATTTCAAATACAGCAGTCTGTTGAAATGGGTTCTGATTTTGGTCCTGAAAAAAATTCAAATTTGCTTTGGACAACTGATTCAAGTTAATTTTAGGGTTTCCCATATTTTGCGGGACCATCTGGGCTTGGAGAACTTGTGTCATTGGCACCTGTTTATGAATTGGCATTTGCTTTTGTTGCCTTTGCACATTGTTCATCTGCTTTGTTCCCTGTATTTGCACCTTTCCATTTACTGGGTCAGGTTTTAAGTCTACACTTCCTCTTCCAATGCTCAAATCTGTTACAAGGATGGCAAAAGGTCACTTTCTTCAGCATTGCGACATCCATTCCCGAATTTGGACCAACCAAAACTCCTCTATCTTTGTCCTGTAAAACATCAAATCCTCCTTGAGCACCTTGTATTCCTGCTTGTGGAACCACACCTTGTATCTCACCTTCAGGAATATATGTCGTTATAATGCATGTGATACATCGCATGCCATTATAACGCGGTTGTTACAACGACCGCGTTGTTACATTGCATGCGATTACATCGCAAGTCATTACAACGACTAGCTGTAGGGGGCGCGCTGGACTTAGGAATAGTATAATTTACTATTCCTACTCCAGTTTGTGCAACAGCAGGGAAGGTGTTGAATTGTAAATCCAACACCTTCTGCCCCCTACAGCAAGTCGTTGTAACGACTTGCGATATAATCGTATGCGATGTAACAACGCGGTCATTGTAACGACCGCGTTTTTATGGCATGCGGTGTATCGTATGCAAACTAAACGATGTCTCCACACCTTCATTCTTCGCAATTCCATCTATCAACTCTCTTTGCCAACCAACCACACTTTGCTGAATGTGCACACCGATCGGACCAAAGGTCATTAATCTAATAACAAATTGAGACACAAAGAATCTCATGTTACTGACATCAGTACACTCTCTCTTGCTGTCTATTCCCATAGGCTTAAGGCTTCAAATTGTGTAGCTCTAGATGGTGACTTTATTTCAGATAGCATTTCTCTTAATCTGTCAATAATTTGCAGTTCAAAAGTACCATATTTTGAAAAACTCAAAGGACCCTCTTTCTCAGTAACCTTGCACCATTGGCGAATCCACAAGCATGAAAACAATCCCAATTTTGTTAACATAAAATGTGCAGGCGTTCCATTAGGTGGTGCCTCGTCATCGACCCAAATCAAATTTGTCGATTTACCTCTTAGAAGTGTCTTAAAATCTTGAAACAATTTCATTTCTGCAATAATTCAATCCAATATTTGATTCAATTCTGTAAACGTCAAATTTTTCTCTCCAATCCTGTTATAATTTAAATTCTTGAAGACTTTCAACCAATCTTAATAGGGTAATCTCACAACAGACTTATCACAGTGTGGCATATTCTGACATCACTCTCACTCCTTACAGCAGCTCACCCTCCTTCACAATCACTCCAAGTGCATTCACTCTCTCATTCGTACAACCAAGTAACTGTTACCCTAAAGTTACTGAAACAAGTAACCGCCTGCCATGCAGTCACATAAAACTAAGTAACTTGCAGTTACATAAACCAAGTAATTGTCTGTCATCTAAAAGATTGATAGTATACTCTCTGTCAAGAACATTCACACTCCATTACCCATGACCTGCTTTAGTCACTCAGTCAAAAAAAGGCCTTTATTTGGTATTTCACAACCATAAAGCACACAATAAATAATTTAAAAAACAATCAAGTTTTAAAAGAATGATATTTCCCAAAGTGTAATGCATTGTTAAAAATGTTTACAATTTTTATAAAGTTTTCAGTCCTGTATCGACCTCATTTATTTATTTTGTGTCCGCTTTTAGCAGAAGATTGTCGATCAGTGTGAAGAACTTTACCCCGCGGCAAATTAAAATGTTTGATGAACCCCCCATCCAGCAAGTTACAGCCTGCCTGCAGGAGCAAATGTTTAATTCATTTAAGATCACTTTTAAGAACTTCGTTCTTTCGTCTTTTACTGTTGGGCAGACACACATCAGATGGCATATCGATTCTGTGTGGTATCCACATATGCGACAGTTTTCATCTTGATGTTTACCTTTCCAGGTTGGTAACAAGTTCTTCGAGTTATGATCTCCTAGTCGGTACAGCATAAACCTCTTTATTAGTGTAAATCGAAAATGTGCTGCTAAATAAGCTTGCGGTTTAAGCTTTGTATATGAATTTATTACCAACCAGGCATGTCGACGTTTAATCAATTTTGTTTTATCTTTCAGAAAAGATAATCTCTTTGCTGTGGCATTGCACACTCTATTGAATGCTGTTCTTTCCATCTTACTGTCCCAAGCCTCTTGAATGTCTAATGCTTTCAGGGCTGTGCTCAGGTATTCACCCCAGGTATTTAGTGATTTCTGATCAAACTGGGCCTTTATTTCTGCCCAGCATAAGTTGTTCAGAGATCCGGATTCTGACGATCGAAATTTCCAACACTTTTCGCGAAGGTAGATTTTCTTTGGTATTCCTGGTTCTGAAGGCCGAATTCCAAACGTATCTGTGCTGGTGACGCGGCTTTGGGAAGGCTAAAAACTGCTTTGTATACTTTAGTCTGCAGCTCCTTTAGAATATCAGTTTCCTGACCGTGCCAGATTTCTAGGCCATATGCCAGTGTTGGAAGTAGTTGTGCTGCCATTACTTTCAGAAGATGACTGTGGGAAGGGCAGCGCAGTTTCTTTTGCAGCTGTTTATAAGCAAAAATTAATGAGTGAGCTTTTGCTTTTATATCTGTTTTCTGATCCGTAAAGGACATGCATCGGCCCAATTTAATGCCCAGGTATTTATATGAACTGATTTCCTCTATTTGTTCGCCCTTTGTGTGCCATTTATATTTACCAGGCCTGGGGCCTGCTAGACGCACCACCTTTGTTTTCTTCTTGTTTAATTCCAGCCCTAGTCGATCTAAGTAATCTATCAGGTTGTTGATTACTCTTTGCAACCCGATTGGGGTTTGACTCACGACCACTATATTGTCCGCGTATTGCAGGAACTGAATTGGCTCATTTGCCAATTTGGGAGGGTGGCCATTTACTTTTGACAGGTGGTTGCTTAGATCGGCGAGATGTAGATTAAATAGACTCGGTGATAGGGCACAGCCTTGTTTTAGTCCGTTGTTTGTGTTTATCTTAGAAGATATTCTGCTGCCGTCTCCAAGCTTCACCCTAGCCCAGGTTTCACTATATAGGGCTATTATGATGTCAATTAGTTTTTGTGGTAATCCCCATGCTTTCAATTTCATCCAAAGGCGATCTCGTGGCACTCTGTCAAAGGCTGATTTTAGATCGCTATAACATGCAAATAGTCCGGCTTTTTTGCTTATTGCTTTTTCTGTTAGGATCGTCAATGCTGCCAAATTCGTGATGGTGCCCATACCATGCCTAAAACCTGTTTGATATTTCAGAATTATACTCATTTTCTCCGTCCATGCCTGTAGTTGTTGTAAAATACATGATGCGAAAAGTTTTGCCTCAACATCAATCAAGGCAATGAGCCTGTAATTTCCAGGCTAAGTACGACTTCCGTTTTTATAGATTGGATGAAATAGGTTCCCTCTCCAGGAATTTGGGATCTTATTTTCACGATATAGGTGGTTAAAAAGTGGCGTGAGATCATTGTCCCAAAATTCAGGTTCTTGATTGAAAAGTGCATTTGGGAGGCCGTTTGGCCCTGCTGCTCCTTCAGTTTTCAATTTTTTTATGACTACTTTTAATTGTTTAGTTGTTATTAGGGTATTTAAGTCGTGAATATTGGGTTTCAGTAGGTCCCCTTCCAATTGTACTTTTTTCTGTTTGGGGGGGCTAATTGAAGTTCCATTTTGCTTTGCGTCCTCCAATATATTCAAGCCTGTTTCTGCCCACATGTGTGTACCATTTTGTGTGTTATTATACAATTTGTCGATATTTTGTGTCCATGCTAACTCGCTTATTCCCGCATATTGCTTCGTTACTATCCCTTTTGTTAGGTTATTTATTTTCCCCCAGAATTCACTGCTATTTGGCAATTTACTTGCCCAGAGCAATTTCTCCCAAAGATTTTCAATATGCACCTTTTTTGCCTCCCTGCACTGATGGAGCAGAGAAAATAAAACATTTTTAACCCCTAACAAATTTTATAAATAATTAATAAAATGTTCGTTTAAATGTATTAATCAACACTGTACGTGTGGGAAGAGTAACACGCAAATGTGTGTGCCAAATAATCTATTAATGGATGTCCGTGTGTCTAATTATAACGTAAAAGTAAATGCGTACTAATTTAAAATAAATGCATGTTTTTGTTGTGCTTCATAAAAATAAAACGTGTCGTTGCAAAAACAATAGTGATGGTAAGTAAGGAACAGCTTAAATGTTGCTTTCTGCTAGGTAATAACTAATTGGGGTACGTAGATGACGGGAGGGAAACGAAAAGGCTATTTTTCTCTATTTTAATTATGTTTTGTTTATTTCAAATTAGTGCTTCTAAAGTATAACCGAGTGGCGATATAAAATGGCTGCCAGTGGGTGATGTGCGCACGCGCAAGGGAGACATGTGACACGGGAGAGAAGTCGGAGAAAAACTAACCTCGTGATGTTGCTGAGAGGCTAGGATGCGAGAAATGGTCAAGGCTGATGTGACCTAATTGAACTGATAGTGTGCCGTGGTGATCAGCAGAGACCCGTGGGAAACCAGTTTAAGAGAAAGGACAATGACTGCGGAGTTCTCGAATGTATCGAAAGAAGTTACAAATGTACTGATCGAAGCGGATGGAAACATGTCTTGAACTGTGAGAAAGGAAATGATCCAAGGACCATTGGATCCAAGAGAACTTGATTAAAAGAATGAATAAGATGACATGCATGGACCAATGAAAGAAAAGCGTGTTATTAATGTTGCAACAATTAGTTAGCAAAGTTAGAATTAGGGTATAAGAGGGCCTACTCTTAGTGGGAGGGGGTCAGTCGCTGTCACAGTCAGGAGCGGAGTTGGAGAGTCGTGTTGGTGTTGGTGGCTTCCAGTGCTGGGTGGTCCTGATCGATCCCTTACTGAGCGGGAGATGCTGAAAGACTGTTAGATGAGACGGGTTGCAGGTAGCTGATGCTGACGAGCTGAAGTTTCTGTTGCTGTCTTAATTTTCCAGTTGAGTATGAGAATCAGGTTATTTCTAATTCTTAAACTTAGGTTAGAAATCATTAGGCTAAATTAGGAAGGTAGGCAGGTAATTAGGGTTTTGCTTCATGACAAAAATTTCCTTTCTGCAATAAATTGATTATGCTTAATAAATATTTGAATTAATAATGAATGAATAATTGAATAAAGGTTTAAAATTCTTTCTCATGCTTTTAAAATTATATAAAATTTAAGATTCTTTAAACCAAATGACTCAGTGGTTATTTTCCTAAATGATTGTGACATCAGTAATTGGTTATTGTGATTTAGCTGGTCTTAATCACTATGAACTAATTTCTTACATGAATGATTCATCGACAAAACAATGAGCAGGAATATCTTAGGAAATAGCTAAAAGAAAGCGATAAGTTAAGGTAATAAGATATCCCGGCTCCTTCCAGCGGTACATAAATGGTGTTTTCCATTTTGTTCTCATGCTTCTCCTAGGAAAACAGAATTTCGTAAAGGTATAAAGGAAAATCCAGGTGTGTGCGTGTGTGTTAGGCGATGTTTATGGGCCCCATCGTCATGTGGATGTGAGAAAATATAGTTTGCCCCTGGATGACCTATAAGTGACCTAGGAGGAGAATAGTTTTTATTGTACGCGCTGCATCAGATTTGCACTTATCCTTATATTCCTTTCTCATTTCTGTGATCTTACTATTGTCCATAACTATTCCCATTCTTGCTGCTGCGGCCTTGGTTCTTACCTCCTTTGCAATTTTCCTCTTCAGGTCGCGCAGCTGTATATTGTACCATGGTTCATTTCTGGCGCCATGGGTCACTTGGCGTGCTGGAATTACTGGAAATGTATTTAACAAGGTCGTTCCTAGGTTCTCCCAATCTTGTTCTAATAAATGGGCACTCAGTGGCCCGATGTTTTCTACATATTTATACACGGTGTCCATTATTTCTTTGGTGTTTGTTCCTCGCCACTTTAGTCTCCTTTGATTGTGTATTTCGGGTATTTTTGCTAAGGCTGTTGTGTTCTTTTTATGAAGCAGATTTATGTGTAGGGCTATTTCTTGAGGGAGATGGTCGCTCTCCGGACGGGTTTTAATACAAAAGGAGTCAACTAGGTGCAAGAGTTCCTTACTGACAATTGTATAATCTATGGTGAATTGTTTCTTTCCACTCTAAAATGTGATGCCAGCTGGTTGATCCCCCTTTGTATTTCCGTTCAGGATGGTAAAACCTAAGGTTTCCAGTTCTCGCTTAAATTTGTTTACTTCGGACTCCATTTGGCGTTCTCTCTTGTTCAGATTATCCCTTAATAAATTGCTGTTAAAATCACCTGAGATAATCATCTCGTAGTTTTGGTGTATGGCTTGCAGTGTCTTTATCAGGTTTATCAGGTTTATCAGGCATAACAATCTTTCACTTTTCTTCTTCTTTTCCAGATGGATATATATATTTAAAATCAGTAACTACATATGTGAGGGTCGCTTGCATTCCAATTTCATGGCTTGTATCCAATTTTCTCCGGAGTCCAGTTCTTCTGATTTCCAGTCCTGTTTTACTGTAACATATATTGACAGCCCCCCTCCTTGGGTGCCCATAGTTTGATATTTTTTCTGCCAGGACATGATGTTCTTCGTAGCCGACAATAGATTTTGATGTTAAATTCCATGTTTCTTGTAAAAGGATTATGTCAAATCTTCCCAAGAAGGATACCGTCTCCCGGTCTTGACCCATTTCTCTGAAACCATGGGTATTCCATGAACAGATTCTTATTATTTCCTCGTAATGTAAAATTGATTGGACCTCTGTGAACTGTTCCCTTCGAGCATTTTTATTTTCATCAGGGTCGTTGTTGGCTCAAGAATTGGGGAACCCAAGACCAATCTTGATTTACTTCTGTCTGTGGTTTAGATTGTTGGGGGCTTGGGCTGAATTTGTTCGAACTTTTTACCTGACTTAATTGTGGTTTCGGGCTGGTACTTCTCGCCCCCCTCAAAAACGATGATGTTGGTCTTTTATTTGTTCCGGTTGTTTGATACGCCTCATTATATAATAACGGGTACGGGTATTTGATGCGTTTCGAGTATGTTAGCGATATGCCCCATGCTTCACAGGCCGCTCTTGTTGAGTATATCTGAAAGAGACACGTTAGTGATAGATTCCTTACCTTATAATATCCCCAGGCGTCAGACTGGATCCGGAAAGTTTTTCGTCAGCAATACCCCTGCGTGTCGGTAGGCGTCGTCGTACTGCTCCGCGTACGTCGCTGGCGTCGTGGTCGCCGAGATGACGTCATGGGAGCTATTTAGACGCGCCCACGCGCGCTGATGTCAGTTCTTTCTTTTTCCGCGCCAGCAGGGCAGATCCGAGAGAGAGCAGTACCCCTAGTTAAAAGTTTTAACTTGGTAATTGTTTGTCGAGTAATCGAATCTGGTGCAGTAGGGATGCCCGGGTTTAAATCCTGTGGGGCCTGCCGTTGCAACATGTCGGTAGCGGACCCGCACGACGTGTGTCTCTTTTGCTTGGGGCATGCCCATGACCCCGAGGTGTGCCCCAATTGCCGGGCCATGGCGCCGAAAGCTTTGCGGGAGCGTTCCCGAAAGTTGTTGGAGGCCCAGCAGTCAGCTCCGCGTCGATCAAGGTCCTGCTCCCGTGGGAGGTCGAGAGACCGGTCGCGGAGCCGTTACCTTCGCTCGTCGGACTTTGGGACAGGTAAGTCACGGCGCCATAAAAAATCAAAGAAGCGACGTCGTGTGTCTTCTACCCCTCACCGGTCCCAGGACGTGGTGGAGGGGGCGGGGGGTCACTCTCCCGTGGCTCCGCTGGAGCCCCCGTCATTGCCTGCGGCCTACCCGTCCTTTCCGGGCCCGCACGCGACGTCGGATGAGATACAGGTCTTCCTGTCGGCCATGGGCTGTTTATTTGCCCCATTGGGTCCCTCCGGAGCGCCTTCGGGCCCCGTGGACCCGTTGGGCGGGTCTGCCCCCATGCCGCCGCCTTTGGCCTCGGCTATGCTGGCAAAGTACCCTGTGGCGCTGCCGGCTCCGGCGCCTGATCCGGCCACGGCGCCGGCGTCGAGGCCGGCGCCGGATGCAGCGGCACCGGCGTCGAGGCCGGAGCCGGCGGCGCCGCACGGTACTTTGCCGGCATAGCCGAGGCCAAAGGCGGCGGCACCGCAACTGACGCCATACGGCGCCGAACCAGAATTGGTCTCTTACCCCCCGATTCCAATTCTTGGTACAGAGTTTCTCCCATTTCCCCGGGCACCTCGTCCTTACCGGCCAACATCGGTAACTGAAGGTGGAGTACTGGGAGGGGTCTGAGGACCCTCTTGCAGCTCAATGCGAGAACGAGCCTGAATGGGAAGAAGACCTGTAGGGTCCTGTGGATCTGGATTTCTCTCCACATCCTGGCACACTGTCCCCTTCTTCCTTGGCTACGGAGGAGGTGGGGACTTTTTCAGTGGTGCTGCGTAGGGCGGCTCAGGGCCTTAACCTTGAGCTCCCTTCTGTGCCTATCAGAACGAATCTTCTGACTGAGGTGCTGCAGCCAGCGTCCTCCTCTGCGGAGCCGCTGCTGCCCTTCAATGAGGCACTCACTGATGTCCTATTGAGCACCTGGGGCAAGCCTAACACAGGGGTTCCTGTGGATAAGGGGTGGCACGCCGTCATCGCCCGGCGCCTGGTGACCCCAGCTTCCTCACGCAACATCCAACACCTGAGAGTCTGGTTGTCCAGGCCTCTGCCTCTCCGAGCGCATTCCCTTCTGCTCCCCGGACAAGGAATCTAAGAAGCTGGAGCAGTTTGGAAAAAGATCTTCACTTCTGCCAGTTCAGGGTTGCGGGCGGTGAATACAGCGTGCCTGTTGGGCCGCTATTCACATTCCGTATGGGACACCGTGGCACAGGTGCTTCCTCAGTGCCCGGTGGAGGCTCGGGCGGTGCTCTCCCAGGCTGTTACAGAGGGGAGAGATGCTGCAAAATTCACCATCCGTTGTGGACTTGACACAGCAGATTCCCTCGGCAGGGCGTTTTCCACAATGGTGGCGCTCCGTCGTTACGCTTGGCTCAGAACCACTGGCTTCTCCGGGAATGTCCAAAACACCCTGTTGGACATGCCTTTTGATGGCACACGCCTGTTTGGTGACAAGGCGGATAGTGCCCTGGAACGCTTTAAGGACTCTCGGGCTATGGCCCAGTCCTTAGGTCTCGCCACCACATGCACTCCCACGGGGTCTGCTTTTCGCTCCTTTCGAGGACAGGGTCGAGGTGTCCAAACGCGTTCCTTTCAGAGCCGCCGGCCTGCACAGCAGCAGTCTCAGCGTGGCCGAGGTCGGGGGGCCCGCCGAGGTGGGTCACGGGGCCAGTGGGCGGGTCAGCCCACCGCCGCCCCCGCCGCCGCTGCCTCCAAACCTTCCTAGTCCGGTCTTTCAGGCCCACCAGATGCCAGTGGGTGGCAGGATTCGCCATCACCTCCCCCACTTCAGACAGGTGGGTTCTGCAGATAGTCCGAAGGGGATATTCCCTCCCCTTCCAGTCTACCCCTCCAGCCATGCCACCTCAGTGCCACCACATGTCGGGGGATCACTTGGCACTTCTCCAGCAGGAAGTCGCGGCCCTCTTAGCCAAGGGGGCCATCGAGCGCGTTCCAACGCCAGAAGTAGGTCGTGGTTGTTACTCCCACTACATCGTGGTTCCGAAGAAGGACAAAGGTCTGCGTCCTATCTTAGACCTCTGGAACGTCAATCGCTTCCTCCGGAAGGAGAAGTTCAAGATGCTCACGCTTGCTCAGGTCTTGTCTGCCCTAGACCTGCAAGACTGGCTGGTAGCGTTGGACTTGCAGGATGCTTATTTTCATATTCCCATCTGCCTGCCCACCGGCGTTACCTACGGTTCACGGTAGGCCATGAGCACTTTCAGTTCACCGTGCTCCCTTTCGGCCTTACCAGCGCTTCTCGTGTGTTCACAAAAGTGATGGCGGTGGTCGCAGCTCATCTGCGCAGATCGGGGTTTCAGTCTTCCCCTATCTCGACGACTGGCTGTTGAAGGCGGGATCGCCCCAGGCAGTCGTCTCCCACCTCCAGACTACGGCCGACCTCCTACATTTGCTGGGGTTTTCCATCAACGTGCCGAAGTCACAACTGATTCCCTCTCAAAGGCTACTCTTCATCGGAGCGGTTTTGGACATGGCGCAGTTCCGGGTTTATCCTCCCGAACAGCGAGTCCGGGACATTCGGGCTATGTTTCCGAGCTTTCGGCCCTGGTCCTGGGTGTCGGTCAGGAAGACCCGGAGGCTACTGGGCCTCATGGCCTCCTGCATCCTGCTGATCAATCATGCCAGATGGCATATGCGGGCTCTGCAGTGGGACCTGAAGTTCCAGTGGACGCAGCATCAGGGGAATCTGTCCGATTACGTCCACATCTCGGAGGGCACTGCACAGGACTTGCAGTGGTGGCTCACTGACCAGCGTTGGGTCAGCGGCAGATCCCTCTCCCTTCCCCAACCAGAGCACACAGTGGTGACGGACGCGTCGCTCCTGGGATGGGGCGGCCACATGGGAGAGGCGGAGATCAGAGGCCTCTGGTCTCCGGCGGAGTCCTAGCTCCATATCAACCTTTTGGAGCTCAGGGCGATCCTACTTGCACTGAAAGCATTCCTTCCCTCTGTCAAGGGAGAGTAGTGCAGGTGTTCACGGACAACACCACCGCCATGTGGTACTGCAAAAGCAGGGCGGGGTGGGGTCGTGGACCCTTTGTCAGGAGGCTCTACGTCTCTGGACGTGGCTGGAACGTCAAGGCATTTCCTTGGCGGTTCAACACCTGGCAGGTACCCTAAACGCCAGGGCGGACGAACTCAGCCGCAGGTGCATGTTGGATCACGTATGGCGTCTTCACTCAGAGGTGGCACAAGGTCTCTTTCAACAGTGGGGAGAGCCTTGGTTAGATCTATTCGCCACCAAAGAGAACGCGCAATGTCAGCAGTTCTGCGCGTTGGAGTTTCCAAGGCGGCACTCGCTCGGCGACGCTTTTCGTCGCGAGTGGAGTTCCGGTCTATTGTACGCCTTTCCGCCTATACGACTTCTACCCAGAGTGCTGAAGAAGATCAGACGCGACCGGGCTCAAGTCATTCTTGTGGCGTCGGACTGGGCTCGAAGAGTTTGGTATCCCGAGCTACTCAGTATGAGCGTGGATCCCCCGATCCGGCTACCTCTTCGGGAGGATCTCCTGTCGCAGCACCAGGGGACGGTCCTCCACCCGAACCTGTCCAGCCTCCACCTCCTTGCGTGGAGATTGAGCGGCGACAGCTGATTCCATTTGACTTGCCTCCTGAAGTCTGTAATGTGATTCTGGCAGCCAGGCGTCCCTCCACTAAAACGGTATACACCTGTCGGTGGAACAAATTTGTGGCATGGTGTGTAGCAAAAGCTGTAGATCCTCTTGCTGCCCCTCTTTCTGACGTCCTCTTGTTCCTTCTCTCTTTGGCCTAGCAGGGCTCTGCTCTGGGCACTATCAAGGGCTACCTTTCTGCTCTTTCAGCCTTTCTTAGGCTGCCTGATCAGCCCTCTCTTTTCAAGTCCCCTGTTGTTAATAGATTTCTCAAAGGCATTACTCACCTTTTCCCTCCTGTTCCTTTTGTCATGCCTCAGTGGGACTTGAACCTGGTTCTCACATACTTAATGTGAGCTCCCTTTGAGCCTCTTCATAACTGTCCTTTGCGGTTATTAACTTTGAAAACTGTGTTCTTGGTGGCCATCACTTCCGCTCGGCGGGTGAGTGAGCTCCAAGCTCTTTCCTGTAAACCTCCTTTCCTGGCGGTTCATCCGGACAAGGTGGATCTTCGACCACGTCCCTCCTTTCTACCAAAAGTAGTCTCTGCCTTTCATCTCGGGCAAACTGTGACTCTGCCCACTTTCTTTCCGCCTCCGCGTCCTTCAAGAGAAGAGGAGAGGCTCCACCGTCTGGACCCAAAACGTGCACTTTCGTTCTATCTCAACCGCACACAGCAGTTCCGGGTGGATGACCAGCTCTTTGTTGGCTATGTGGGCACCAAGAAAGGCCGGGCTGTGCACAAGAGGACTATCTCACGATGGGTTGTCTTGTGCATTAAAGCCTGTTACTCTCTGGCTAAAAAAGAGCCTCCGGTTGGGCTGCGCGCCCATTCTACCAGGGCGACAGCAGCTACTACAGCATTGGGACGCGGTGTCCCCCTGCAAGACATCTGTCAGGCGGCCACTTGGGCCTCGTTGCATACTTTCACAAAGCACTATTGCCTTGACAGTCAAGTCCGGAGAGACGGCTTCTTTGGCCGGTCGGTTCTCCGTGACTTTCTGGTGTGATTTCACTTTGCAGACCCACCACCGGGGATGGTATTACTTGGGTATGGATTCTAAGGTAAGGAATCTATCACTAATGTGTCTCTTTCAGATGCACAAGTTACTTGTGTAACGATATATCTGTAAGAGACATTAGTTAGTGATAGATTCCTTACCGCCTGCCCATCCTTCCCGTTCTGCGAACTTTTCTCTAGGGTTCAGGTCATCCCTTTCATGGCCCTAGTTCTATTGCACCAGTAGTCGGTCTCTGGCATGGCTCTGCACTCCTGGCGTGGAAAAGTTGTGTACAGAACTGACGTCCGCGCATGTGGGCGCGTCTAAATAGCTCCCATGACGTCATCTCGGCGACCGCGACGCCAGCGACGTACGCGGAGCAGTACGACGACTCCTACCAACGCGCAGGGGTATTGCTGACGAAAAACTTTCCGGATCCAGTCTGACGCCTGGGGATATTCTAAGGTAAGGAATCTATCACTACTTACTTGTGTAACGATATATCTGTAAGAGACATTAGTTAACTTGTGCATCAGCGCCGTTATTTCATTTGAAGACCATGTTGTGCGGGTTGCCTCTGTTTCTGTTCCTTTTTCCATTTGTAGGAATTCTACGGCCAAGAGGTCTGCTGATGTAATATTTCTTAATTTTGGGATCTCTTTAAACAGCCTCATTAGATTTCCCCTATTTAAAATATCCAATCTGCCTTTAGTTGAGTATTCTGGCACAAAAATTAGTTTTTGGCAAAACTCCGCTGAGTCACTTTGACGGTTCTGATTTTGATTTGTACTAATTTTTTCCATTAAAGGTTCACAGGCCGTATTTCCGTTTTGGCCCATGTTGTCTTCAAAGGCCCTTTCCTGTGAGGAAGTATTTGATTTTGATTTTCCCTCACCGATTATTTCACGTTCTGTTTTTACTGTTTTTTGGCTTATGCTTTGCCGTACATTTTCCTTTGTGATTTGCATTTCAATTGGTAATTTACAGACCCTGCCCTGGTAGTCCAGGGTTATTTTTATTTGGTTGCTATTGCTTTGGTCCATTTCTGTTTGTATTCCCGGCATTTTTACTATTGGTGATGCTACCCTAATTTGCTGGTTTGGTATCTGAACTTCTTGTGTTCCTATTTGCGAGCTTATATCTATTTGCTCTATATTTTTTGTTTCTAGGATTGGAAATAAGTCTTGTGAATCCATTGATTTCCTTTTTTCTCCCTCTTGTTTTTTAGTTACAGTTTTGAGATCGAACCTCTTTTTCGTGGTTTCAGTGCTTGCCTTAGCGTGATTTGTTGTTTTTAT
Source organism: Calotriton arnoldi (assembly GCA_963921515.1). Classification (NCBI taxonomy): domain Eukaryota; kingdom Metazoa; phylum Chordata; class Amphibia; order Caudata; family Salamandridae; genus Calotriton; species Calotriton arnoldi. Next base: position 505,730 of record CAWUFW010001593.1, read on the forward strand.
TCCCTCGCTTAGGTGGTTCAATGTTTTCCTGTTTTCTTTTTCGGATAACATAGATTTACTTTGAGGGGATATGTTGGGGCTGACCGTAAGGTCTTGCATATTTAACCCTGGGCTGCACGTGTCTGCTTTTGATGTGTTCTTACTGTGATTGTTGATGTTGTTTTTTGACTGTTGGGTGAATATTGGATAGATTTGTCTTTTTTCCTGGGCAGCTTGTTTGCTGGCATTGTGCCTGGCTTTCCGAGCTCGTTTACGTTGTCTTTTTGTTTGAACAACTGGTGAGCTGTGTATGGAAATTATTTTGTTTATGCTTTGCTTGTTACCTGCCCCGTTTATTTCCTTGACTTCCTTAGTTTTTATGCTTCCATCGTGCAAGGAGTCGCCCATCTTCTTTGCTTGACCTACTATACCTTGTTTATCATCCTTTTGTTCTGTTGTGGGCATACTGTCCATACTTCCAGGTGGTTGGACGACCCGTAAAATTTCTGTCAGTATTTCGGGGAGAGATGCCAGTTTGTCTATTATCTGACCACATCCACAATTTAGATTTAACAATTGATTTTTGGCTTGTACGTCTTTTTTATTTCTTTTTGTGATTTGAGCTGTAATTGTATCTAGTTTTGTATTTATTCCTGCTATGTGGACTGCGATTAGGTTCATTAAATCAACCTGGACATCTAATTCATCAGACTGAAAATGTAGGACATCTATTGCTTGCTGTAGTGTTCTTAGCAGCGTTTCGCTCCATGTGGCTGTATCGATAGATTGCGTCAAAATCCCCGTTATTGAGTCAATTCCACTGACTGACGAAATCGTTATTGGGGGTGATAGGGGTTTTCGTCTTTCTGGAGGTTGGACATTTCTGTCGTTGTTTTTTTCCTCACGGTGGTCCGGACTGGGTAAGAGTTTTATAGGTGTGGACCCCCCCTTCCTCCCCAATTTTCCTTTTCGGAGGCGAGCCAACTACTGGAGTTTTCCCTTGCTTGTTTGCCTGAATGTCCTCTTCGGTTTGTGTGTTAAGTTCCAAGGCTTGGATAAGGTCAATGTCATTTGAAATGTCGAAGGAACTGATCCATTCTTCCTTTTCTATGATATCTTGGGTACCAGTTTTACCTGTGCCTCCTTTTTTATCTTGACTCTTTCCGCTTTCCCCTTCCTTGATTATTTCTAACAAAGCCGTGGGCAGGTGTATCTGTGCTGTTGTTTTTATCAACCATCTTTTAATAGGTGCTTCTTCGTGATCAACTGCCCCTGCGCTTGTTTCCTGACTGTGTTTCCTGTTTTGTGGGGTGTTTTCACTTATTTGGTGTTGTTTTACTTGCGGTTTCAAAGGTAGGGGGCTTGCTTCTCCTGATTTTTTTGAGATTGTGTTTTTTTTGGGAATAATGGGGCTTTGCAAGCCAAAAGCCTCATCTGGGGAGGCGTAAATTTCGGCCATCGTGTCCTTTAGAAAATACAATTTCTGCTTCCTGTTTTTCCCCCCGAATTTGAAAAGCGCTGGTTCTAATGTTGGAGCTGAGACCAGCCTCTCTTTTTGCAAAATGGATTTCTCTTTCTTTTTCTTTTTGTTTGAAGTAAGAGTTAGGTCTTTTGTGAGTGCTCTCTTCCTAATTTTGCTCGGAGGTGCTTGACGAATTGTTCCCGATCTCATACTCCTTACAACTTGGCTTAACCCACTGATTAGCCGCTTGTTGGACTTTCTTTATTGCCTTGTGGCTTAGTTCTTTGCAAAAACTTTGCGAGGACTCTGTTTCAACAACCCCCTTTTTCCTTTTGCTTGGGTGCTTAATTGTTGTTAAATCTGTGTGTGCAAATTTCTGCTCTTATTTCCTCATGAGACCGCTAATTTTAGTGGGTGGGATCTTGATGATTAACTTCACACGGCAGCACCCCTTATAACTAATTTCCTCTGCGGAGGGCTGCTGAGGGCTGTTGTAACTGAACTGAACTGATGGACTCTGCTGTTTTACTATTGTGGCTAATGTCTGTTTTTACTGTCACTTTTGCTACTTTTGCCACACTACAAATAGCACAGTTCCTCCCTGGTGTATGCGGGGAGTGCGAGGGAGTAAGTAGGTAGGGGGGCAGGGAGCAGGAGGCAGGAGGAGCGGGGAGCGTCTCGCAATGAAATTGCTTGCTCTCTTTACCTGCACGTCGCAGCCCGGTGTCCTGACTCCAACGCCTCTCACTGCTCCGCTCTGGTCCTTCTAATCGCCTTTCCTCTCCGCTCCTTTTGGAGTGGTTGCCTTAGGGTTGGGCGGGACCGCCTCTGTGGTAATGTAGGAAGGACGTAAATCCCGCAACCGGGGGAGCGGAAGAGCTGGAGAATGAGCCGCCGTTCAGCTCGATTCAATTCGGCTCGGCTCTGCCCCTGCTCTCCAGTCCCGCTCCGCTCGATGAAAGGTGGCCGGCAAGAGCCGGGAGGGCGGAGGAGCAGGGGAGCAATGGACAAGGAGCGGTAAGGAGCGGTAATGAACAAGGAGCGGTAACGGGTGCAGGGGGCGGACGACCACCCCACCGCACCGCCACACCAGCTCGACTCTTCTCAGCTCCTGGCTCAACCCGGGCTCCAGCCCCCGGCTCAAAATCGGCTCAAAATTAGCTCCGGTCCGGACACAGCTTCACTCGCAGAGCCGCGGACAAGCTCGGACCGGGAGGCTCCTCCTCTCCAATCAGCACACCTGTTTCCGTCAGCAACGTCTGTTTCTGTCACTCGAATCGCTGAAGTTTACCCCTTGTACACGAGGTTTTCCACAAATTACTCTATTGAATCCACTCACACCAAGTTCCCTGTCCCAAGTGAGTCGTTGATAGTGCTCCATGACACCCACATCCAATGATCAGACAATTACATCTAAGTGGTGCCTTTTACACCACAAACCTATCCAGGGATCTTGGACTACTCTTGAGCCCGAATACCAAAACCTCCTGGACTGCACGCGTTCTGACCAGTAAACCGATAAACCCACATTCACTTGACTTTCATCACAACTCCGCAAGACATCACATAATCAAATCATCACCGCAATCTAACACATTCAGGCAATTACCTCAACTGGAATTACTGCATCCCACAATCTAATCCAATGCAATTACCGCATACCATGATCTAATCCAACGCAATTACCACGAATGCAATTACCACAATCAAAATTTGCCTCAATCAAAAACTACCTCAATCAAAAATTACCGCAATCAAAAATTACAGCAGCGCATTGCTCTCTATTAATACTCACACCTTCTTCAGCAACCGCCTTCTCGCATCACCTTCTAATACCGCTTTGCCAGTCTTCAAGTTCTGGGCATTGGAATCAGGAATCAGGACTTTTTGGGGCTTGGGCCTATTCTAACTTGGGCCTATTTTTGTATCTGCTTTCAGGGCATTAACCTAAACTTTGCTCCTTTTGGTCAAGGTGTATAACCTTACATCTGCTACCATCCTGATGGAGCGAAAATCTCATGGTAATCTCTCTTTGGAAAATTTAGGAAATGTGGCACCATTACCTCTGATTACCGTTACCCTCGTTTCCGCTGAAGGTCGATGGATCTTGGCCACCGTTTATGACCAGGGAGCCCCTTCATAACCCTAGGCAATTAATCAAATGCAAATAAACATTTTAGTCAATAATGAGAGTTGTGAGTAGTTGCAAAGGGATTTATTTCCCAATCAAATTTAAGGTTCTCTGACTCTTCATTCTTTAGTCAGATATCAATCAGGTTACAGAATTGAAAATAGAAAATGTAAGTTAGTACCAGCATAGCATAATTTCCACACAGAGTGCTCCTTAAAGAAACAATCCCTGTCTAAGACATTGAGGCACAAATTATGTCAGTCAGAACTCATGAAGAGTTTAAGAATTAGGACAAGAGCGAGCTTTAGCATGAAGCTAAATCAACCATTAATAATTGCAGAATCTCCCATGAAAAGAAATCAAGCATGGAACAAATAAGCCTTGGCATAAAGCTTGGGATCTTAATAAAAGCCAGAATCAAACTAAACCTACATCTGAACTGTCTTCGTCTGCCTCCATTACGCTATCCATCAAGTCTGCCCTCTCCTTCCCAGCATCTGCAAATCACATCTGCTCTGCTCCCTTCATTTCTGCGTCAAAGTCTGAAACTCATCTGCAGCCCTCCATCTCTAGATCTGTCTACAAGGCTTCTGCCTCTCGCAAAGGTCTCTGCAAGAGTCGCGCAAGTGTTCTGAAAACTCCTAACTAGGAATGCATTTATCAAAGAATAATGTTACAAAGCATGCAGCGTGACATCTTCCTCCAACCGGAATCCAGCATTCTCCAGAAGGACACCTGGGCAACTGCATACGTCATCTTATCAGACAGGCGAAAGTCCATCCCACGGCAGGCACATTCTGCATCTTAATTAATACAATTTCATCTCCTAACCTTCCTTTAAAGAAAACATTTTATTTCTTAACTAAACACATAACATGACCTGCAAAAGAACTTTTAATTAAGCAAGAAACTTTTGACGTAACATGGTAATGCACTTTAAAATAATGTGTGTTTTCTATTCTCACTAAAGCAAAGAATTTAAATGAAGTTTTGTTTAAACCTTCCAACAACTACAGAGATAAAGCGCCGAAGTCACAGCTATAACTTATGCCACTGTGATCTCTTCACAAGGAGAGAGAAATTCCTTTGCTTATCTTCAAGGCCAACAGGAACTCTGACAGCAGGAGCCAAATTATGAGCTGGTTCTGTTTTTCTACATTATAAAATGTTGTGCTAATTCTAATACAAGTTATATTCTACTAATGCACATTTAACACTTTCACAAGTTAGAATCACATTTTCATATTGAGAACAAAATCTAAACTAAATACATTTAAGTCAAGCTATGAATTACTTGCACATGGATCACATAAATTGCTAAATGGAAAGCGTCTGACTAAAGCCAGTGAATTTGAAAGCTCATGTTTTCACTTTGTAGCACAAAATATCTGCATGCCACTTTTCAGATGCAGTTTCATTTCTGAAGCGAAGGCAAGTTTGCCATTAGTGAAGCTAGATTTTAAAGCACATGCTTTGTCTCTTTCACTTCCCTTTTCGCATGATGCAGCATTATACTAGCCATTTGCCCCAGCAACAGAAGAGTTCTTCATTTGCAGTAGTAATTCAACTAGCAGCGGAGGTCTTGGACTTAACTTCAGCCAATGGCAATTGTAATTTAAATCTTTTTACAGAAATCATGGGTCAGCGTTATCTGAAACCTTTCTCCTGTTCAAAGAAGTCTTCACGGACACCTTAATGGACATCTGGTTGAAGCCCTGTACTTGTCCACCAGTGAACAGGTAAGTCGCCAGCTGTCACAGATCGGTCCTTGGCGACCCTTATTTCCCTACTTCAGAGATCCTGGTTGTTCAGGCTACAACCAATAAAGTGAATCCCAATTTATTCCCTTCAAATCCCTCGGACTGGGAGTATAAGAGGATTGAAGCATTCGGAGCATGAATGTTCTCTCCGGCTAGCTTAGTATTGAGGTCACTCAATGTAGTTTGCTTATTGGGTCAATATATGCATGCCCTCTGGGATATGGCCAATGAGATCTTGCCGACGGTCCAGAAAGACCTTATGGCCTCAGTGGCTCATGCCATTCAGGATGGTCAAGATTTGGCCAAATACGTGATCCATGCTGGCCTTGATACTACCTATTGGTACCAGTCACCCTTCCAAGACAGTGTGGTGCTTCTCCGCCATGCATGGATGCACTCCATAAGATTCTCTGGTAATGTTCAAGCCTCTCTCATGGATATGCCTTTCGATGGGTCATGCCTGTTTGAAACGTTCCAAGGTAGAATCAGCTTTTTTTGTCAAAGAGAGTGCGAACATGGCATGCTGTCCAGGTGCTTTGACCTTGTTTATAAGCTAGGCCCCTAGAGTAGCCTCAATTTCCTAAACAGGTGAGGAAACTGCTTGCAGCAGAGGTTAGGGAGACTGACAACTGGCAATCACCTCAGTCCTTTGGAAGCCGGGGACGTGGATCTGGCAGACAACGAGCACAGCACCAAGGGCACCTGTTGTCCTAGTCCCCTTCTCCTGTGACAAAAGCCACTAAGCAGGATTAGCTTGCCATCAGTGGCACACAGTCACCTTTTTGGAGGCAGGATCAATCACTTTCTTGGGGGGTGGCGATCAATCACGCGTGACAGATGGGTTATCCAAATCGTTCAGCATGGCTATGTCCTACCCTTTTTTTCTGCTCTTCCAAATCTTACCCTCACATCAGAGCAAATTTCAGAGGAGTACCAGTCAATTTTGTTGCAAGAGGTGGGAGTTTTACTCTGCAAAGGATCCATTGAGACGGTCTGGAATCAGAAATAAGGAGGGTTGTTGCTGTTGCTATTCCCAAATGTCAAGGATGGGGGCCTTCAGCCCATCTTAGATCTTCGTCCTTTGAATGCCTTTCTGCAGAAGGACAATTTCAAAATGCTGGCCCAGATTCTGTCTGCCCTGGACCTGAGTGACTGGTAAGTGTCCTTGGACCAGCAGGACATGTATTCTTAGATATACTCATCATGTAGTCCCATAGATGTTACTTACGGTTCATGGTAGGCAAGGAACACTTTCAGTTTGCTGTGCTTCCCTATTACCTCACCAGTCGCCCTTGGTTGTTCACGAAAGTGACAGCAATGGTTGCTGCCCATCTTTAGAGGTTGGGCAATAGCAGTTTTCCCCTACCTTTACAACTAGCTGTTGAGGGCGGGCCTGCCATAATCAGTCGTAGATTAACTCTTGACAACTGCAAACCTCCTGACCTCACTGGGGTTCAGGTCGACTACACCAGGTGGAATAACTGGGAATTGCAATAGGATCAGAAGTTCCAAGGGGCCCAGCACCAAGGAAACTGTCAGGTGACATTCAGATTTCAGAGGAAACTGCACACGGTCTGTAGTGGTTGCTTGACCAGAAACTGGACCAGTGAGGCCCCTCTCCCTTTCCCACCTAGAGCTGATGGTGGTGACAGATGCATCACTGCTAGATTGCGGAGGTCTTCTGGGTGAGGTGGAGATCAGAGCACTCTATCAATCCGATATCAATCAGTTCGAGTTAAAATACATTTGCCTGGCGTTGAAGGCCTTCCTGCTGCCCATCAAGGGGAGGCTTGTGTAGTTTCTTTTGGACAACACCATGGCCATATTGTACTGCAACAGTCAGAGTAAAGAGGGGTCCTAGCTCCTTTGCCAAGAGGCTGTGCATCCTCTGGAGTTGGCAAGAGCATCTCAGCATTTCCCTGATCATGGGAAACCTTGTGGGTTTCTTGAATGGCAGGCCAGATGTGCTCAGCCAGAAGCATTAGCAGATCACAAATGGCATCTACATCCTGAGATGGTGCATTGCGGCAGTGGGTAGAACCCAGGCTAGATTTTTTCACCAACTTTGAGAACACGCATTATCAAAGGGTTTGCATGCTGGAGTTTCAGCAAAGGCACTCGCTTGGAGATGCATTCTTGCTGGAATGAATAACAGGACTCCTGAATGCCTTCTCAGCCCTGCACCTCCTGCACGAGTTCTGAAAAAGATGAACTAGTGGGCCCAATTCATCCTAATGACTCTCGATTGGACCAGGAAAGTGTGCTGCACTGAATGTCTGACATGAAAATCTTCCCTCCAATTAAGCTGTAAATCATAATATTCTGATGGAGAGCTCTTGCCTCAAACTGAATGGGGAGAAAAAAGAGCTTATGATCATTGGCATCAACCCTGCCCCATGCTTACATCTGGGCTGGCCTAACCATCGGGGCCCTTCTCCTACTCCATAACCAGTCATTAAGAGTTTAGGAATTTGGCTGGATGAGTCTTTGAAATTCGATTCCCAATAATTAAAATTAGCTGCTACATGTTGCGGCATGTTGAGGATGCTGTGTAAAGTTCTTCCCCTTCACCTCTAAAAGATTGGTAGTTCCGACGCTCATCCTCTCGCGCCTGGACTACGGCAATTCACCCTATCTGGGAGCTCCTAAAGCCACTGTAAAAAATTTGCAGGTGGGTCAGAACTCCACTGCGCAAATTCTATACGGCATACCTAGAAATCAATTGGCGCCTCAAGCTTTCCATCTCCTCCATTGGCTCCCAATGGCAGAGAGGATAACATTTAAATCGCTTTGCATCACCCATAGAGCACTTCTTGATAAAGGTCCATCGATCTCTCGGTCTCTGCTCTTCCCTTATAGACCAAGTAGATCCCTGCGCTTCTATAATGCTCATTTGGCTACAATCCTGATCATCAGGAGAGAGATGTGAATGGAGAGCTTTCTCCTTTAATGCTTCAAAACTCTGGAATAGCCTCCCCCTCTCGCTGCACTCTGTGGATAGGGTATTCTCCTTTTGTAAATGATTAAAGACTTGGCTCTTCCAGTATATTTCTCTTTAGGTCCTTTCTGTGTGGCGCCGATACTAACAGCGCTGGGATGCCTAAGGATAGCCATGCTCTATACAAGTGCTCCTAGAATAGAATAGAATAGAATAGCTTCATCTTCAGGAGGATCTTCTGTTGTAGCAGCATAACAGGGGCCTTTACCCGAACCTGCACAATCTACAACTCCATGCATGCAAATTGAGTGGCGGCAGTTGACTGCATTTGATCTGCCACTTGAAGTTGTGGGTGTCATCCTTGTTGCCAGGTACCCTTTCACAAGGTCCATTTACATTGGGAAAATCTGTGGCCTTGTGTAGAGTTCGCAAGACAGACCCTTTACAAGCCAAATGGTCAGAGGCTTTGTCTTTGGCCCAGCAAGGCCTTGCAGTGGACTATATTAAAGTTTATTTGTCAGACCTTTCACCCTTTTTTCATTTTCTGGACCAAGCGTCCTTGTTTAAGTCACCTGTTGTGATGTGGTGTAATAAACGTTTGCCAAATCAGAATAGCTGCCAAAGGGAATACACACATTTTTACTGGATACTCAGACATTCATTTAATTCATTTAATTCATAATGCAAGCTCACCATCACAATATCCTGCGAAGTCATCCAATATCTATTTATATGTCATAAAACAACTGCTTGATGTAATTAGAAAATCGTAATTTTTTTATTAAAAGCCATTAATACCAATTTGAAAATTGTATACTGTGCACAATTCATAAAGTAACACATTCAAGAACATCTATCATTGTTGAAATCTCATGTAGATACTACAGAGGAAAATACAGAATAACCAATTTTGAGTGTAAAAATTATTAAAAACACATCATATCCTATATACATCAAGTATACGTCATATTGAACAAATAAAAAACAGTGAGAGAAGGTTATAGTTTTTGTATACCATCAAATCGACAGGAATAAGGTTTTTACTAAAATAAATAAGACAAAAGAGAAACAAACAAGAAAACGACAGTACATGTAATCCTGGTTCTTAGACTAATCCAAATCAAAAACTTCAATTGCCAGACATGTATATATTCCAAATACTGTTATTACAATGACTGGTCAGTGTGTTGGATTTAGTTCACCCCAAGCGTAGACGCGTTTTGGTGGTTAAAGAGGAACGAAGACCACCTTTATCATGACAAATTTAGAATGCTTCTCCTTAAACAGTCTTCAGATAAGTGCCTAAATATAAATAAACAGTAGTTACTCACTATATACAAAATACTAAAAATCACATCTACAGATATTCCCTATCACAATAGCAAAATACTACCTCATTCTGGGAACATGTTAACACTATATTGTATTACCCAAGCAGTGTATTGTAGCACTTCCAACCATAGATTATATTAATCCCAGAGCAATGACCCATGCTTCACTTATGCAAGATACAAGCCCTTAGTTAATAACTCACAGCAACCGTCCCACCATCCGTACTATTCTATTCACTTGCATGCATTAGACTACATACTCGTTCATTCATACATATCCGTAAGCAAGATTTAATTTCATATTCTGACATCCAAGCATGGCCATGACATGGCCATGCTTTTCCTGGCAATGTCGGGAGGCCTCACAAATATTTAGCCTCCTTCAGGATGGGGACCAGGAATAGTTTCCTTGGTTGGGTGTAGTGACCACAAAACATGACAACATGCAGCAGAGTCTGCTCAGATGAGCCATCACATCGACATGGCCATAAACAGCCATCTGCCACCCAGCCTTTGGGGAAATTAACCATTGTTCTAGTCTAACCTTGACAGTAAATTGCTTCCCTCGCCACACAGCTCCGCCTGTTAGCTGTTGCCTTCTGACCCTTTCAGGTCCTTAGTACGAGGCCCGTATCCCTGGTAGTCCAGTGGGGAGCATCTCTGCTGTTCTGCTGCTCTCTGCCATCTGTCTTTCTGCCTTTTTTTGCTCCTCTGCTCTTTTTTCACCTTCCTTTTTTCTATTACTGCTTTCGTTTCATTTTCTCTCTTGTCTCCTTTTTTGCACCTTTTTTCCCTTACCTTATCGGGTGCGCCAAAGGCAAGCAAATCTGTACCCGTCCACGCCCAGCGCCACAGACCCTGGGCACCGGACCATCCATTGCTACGACTCCAGCGCCCTCCATGCCCTCAACACCGGCCATTCCATTGCCACCACCTCGCGTCGACAAAGAAGACCCAAAGCCTGTTCACCTGCCGCAACTGCAACTGCACCTTCGCCAGCCTCCGCAACCACACCCACCAACCGCACAGCTAGAAACGAAAGGGATGTCTCTGCTCCTCTGCCAACTTGTGGTGGGCCCGTCCATCAAGCCATTGATAGGCAGATTGTCCCTGTGTTGCTCAGTATATGATTTGTTTTCGGTGTGGCTTGGTGGGCCTCTTGTGATCCAGGCCCAGTTTTAGCACGGGGCTATGTTGGCCAGGCCCTCCCAAGGTGGTCCTGTGGCCTTCCCAAGGCCCATTTACAAGCTGAAAAACATATTGTGTTCTTTTCTTTATTATGTGTTTGAGCCTGCAGCCTTGCTTTCTGAGCCTAATTGTTTAACTTTCATGAAAAACATTAATGCCTTGGTGGAGGATTTGGGTGTAATATATGGTATGGCTGTGCAGCCTTACTGTGTAATACACTTACAAAAACTCTCTTGGGTCCTGTCAGAATCATGTTAAATCTTAAGCTCAATCCTGGGTAGCTATGACTGCAAGCATCAAGGCTTATACAAAGGAATTAGTGTAAAGCATTTAACAGTACCAAACAATGAAACAAGAAAGCCAAACAACCCCCCATAAAAACCAACACCAATTTATAAAAACAGAGTATATTTTGTCACGTGGCCCATGGGGACATTGTCGTCTTCTCTAAATTGGCATGAGCACGCTGCAGATTGCCTGCTGCTTTGCCCACGTTACTATAAGACTTTATTTTTGCAACTGTCTCTTTTCACATGAGAACCCATCGCTGTGTTCACACTCTGCAGGTTCCTGGGATTTTGTCTGAACATTGTGGGCAAGTTTGAACAACAATGCCCCTTGGTATTTTGTTCTGGCCAGGCCTTACCACCTAGACAAAACATACTGATGGAGCTGTTGTTTGGGACAACATACTTTTCTACCTATTTGTGTAGTCCAATAAAACCAGACACTTGGAGAGGGACCTGTCCAGGGAGAAGAGCAAGTCAACACCTGTTGTAGGGATTCTGCACATACACAGAGCTATGCACAGGATAATAGGACATCGGAATATAATGGTGAGCCAACCATAAACCTTAGCACCTAAAACCCTAACCCGACTAGCTGTAGCGTCTCATTAGCAACAATGCTACCAATGATTAGACAACCCAGAACACGGTATCTATCTCTCTCTCTCTCTCAGGACTCGCAGTAGCAAGAACACCCTTTCATAACTCACTCATACCTGTCCACAACGGCGTAAGAAGAGACACTGTATAGTTTAAAATGTTTATTTCAACTAACGTGCTCTAAGATACAGTACACGTGCCAGTACTATCAGCATAATGCATAATGATAAAATAAGCAGCATAGTTACAACTCCATAGAATACAAACGGGGAAAGCATTTCATAAAGCAGTGGATATAAGGCTAAATGACCTTACCACCCTCCCGTGCTAGTAGCTAGTTTATTATAAAAATAGAAGACCTCTGGGCTTTGACTAGCGAACCCCCATACCTCAATATCTAGATGCAAAGTTTACATCATCAGATACAAACAGCTCTTCTCTCTGGAAAGGTTGTTCTCCAAGTGTGTCTAACAGTGAAAAACACAATATTAAAAGCACATGAATTTCTCCAAGGCAGCTGTAAATAGAGTGTTATGTCTAAGTGCGAGGGACTGGCCAAATCAGCAGGAACAAGGGACGTTGTTTTTCGACCTTGTACATGGTGTGCAGACGTAGCCCAAAAGCGAACAGGAGAAAGATAGAAATGCAGACAGTGCTAAAATAGCCGGGCAGAAGCAGAGGCTTGATAAACAACGGTGCAAAGGAACGTGTGCAAAAAAGGCCTCATGGTAGCTAGGCCTGAGCCAACGTAGCAAGGCAGACCAGGAGGCCACAAACCACACGACACCCTCCCCTGGGCAGTCCAACGTCCAAGAAGATGACAGAGTTCAAATAAACTGAGCAGAACAGAACGTAGGTGGGGAAGCGAATCCCAGAAAGGACAACGAAAGGGAGATCCGAATAAAAAAATAAAATATATATATCCAAGCGGGTCCGCGGCATTTGCACTGGCATGGCGGTGCGGAGCTGGGGTAGCCTTCGCTATACTGGCGCCGCTTTGGAACTTTGGTTGTCCCACGATATAATTTGAGAAAATTGCGAGGCAACGCCCACTTGGGAGTAAAGACTACCAGTCCCAGCATGCAAGTATCAACTCACCTGACTTGCATTTGAGACTTTTAGAAATAAAAGAGGGGATGTTCTGCTAGCCTGTTGTTTGCCTCTCCTTTTTCTACAAACTGCCCAGAGGAAGGAGGTTATCCGAAACGCGTTGGCAGTATCTATGTGGGGAGAGGTTTTGAGTGTGCTGCCTCCTTGATGTTTGGCTTACCCCCAGTGAGTGCATTCCAACGAAGTGGCAACCTTCATTTTCCTGAAATAGTGGCCAGCCCAGGTCACGGGATAGCACCGCTGCGATATCCAAGCGGGTCCGCGGCATTTGCACTGGCATGGCGGTGCGGAGCTGGGGGAGCCTTCGCTATACTGGCGCCGCTTTGGAACTTTGGTTGTCCCACGATATAATTTGAGAAAATTGCGAGGCAACGCCCACTTGGGAGTAAAGACTACCAGTCCCAGCATGCAAGTATCAACTCACCTGACTTGCATTTGAGACTTTTAGAAATAAAAGAGGGATGTTCTGCTAGCCTGTTGTTTGCCTCTCCCTTTTTCTACAAACTGCCCAGAGGAAGGAGGTTATCCAAAACGCGTTGGCAGTATCTATGTGGGGAGAGGTTTTGAGTGTGCTGCCTCCTTGATGTTTGGCTTACCCCCAGTGAGTGCATCCCAACGAAGTGGCAACCTTCATTTTCCATATATATATATATATATATATATATATATATATATATATATATATATATATATATATATATATATATATATATTCACTGAAAAAACCATAGGTTTTAGGGACAGTTATAGTTAGTTGGACATTTCACTCGTACAAAACCCGTGAAATTCCCCCGTTATAGTTAGTTCAGCTAACTATAACTCGCGCCCCGCAATGCACTGCTGATGACGTCACATATTACATCACTCATGACATGGTCAGTGACATCACTGATGACATCACTGATGACATCTCAAATGACATCACTGATGACATCATCCAGTGACTGTGTGTTTCTGTAAAGTTTAAATATTTTTAATATATATAGGAAAAGACGTATTGAAGAATGAGTGGGTGTGTAAGTGTCTGTATGGATGATTTAGTAGGTGCGTGACTGACTCTATAAGTGAGTGATTTAACGTATCTTACTGAATGCATGGGTTAGTGACTAAACTGGGTGAATGTCTGTATCCGTCTGTCTGTTGCTGTGTAAGTGGCTGCATGGGTTTGTGAATAGCTACATGAGTGTCTATATGAGTTATTGGTTGTCTGAGTATCTGTATGGGTGCCTGAGTGTTTGTGTGGGTGGGGTGTGTGCGACTCTGTGCATAGATGTGTGAGTGGGTGATTCACTGGGTGGATGGTTTCAAGAGTGCATCTGTGATAGACTGTATGGGTGGGTAAGTGTGTGTAAGAGTGTGTTAGTGAGTGAATGTATGTCCCAGTGGTACATGTGTGAGTAACTACATATGTGAAAGCCAGTATATATGTGTGTTGGAGTATATAAATAGCTATAAGCGAGAGTGAGTGATTGTGATAGTGGCTGTATGGATGAGTGTGTGCTTGTATCAGTGATTGTATAAGAGCGTAACAATGTGCTAGTATTTGTATGATTAAGTGAGCTGGTGTGTGTATAACTGTATAGGTGAGTAAATGGCAGTGTGTTTAATTATTTGCATGACTGACTAGGTGTGTGAGTACCTCTATGGATGAGTGGCGGTGTTTGAGTGTCTATATAGGAGTAAGAGTGCATATGATAGTCCTGTACTGAGTGACCATAAGTATGAGTGACTGTACGGGTGAGTGAGTGGATGTGTGTGTGTAGACCTAAGAATCAGTGAGTGGGTATGTAGTTATTGGTGTTGGAGTGTCTATAGTTTTGCGAATGGCAGTCTGTAATTTAGATTGGGTGTATCAAAGGTTATACTAGGGTGTGAGGAGCTGCATCAGATTATCACGTGGATGATGTCATCAGTGATGTCATTTGAGATGTCATCAGTGATGTCATCAGTGATGTCACTGACCATGTCATGAGTGATGTAATATGTGACGTCATCAGCAGTGCATTGCGGGGGCGCGAGTTATAGTTAGCTGAACTAACTATAACGGGGGAATTTCACGGGTTTTGTACGAGTGAAATGTCCAACTAACTATCTGTCCCTAAAACCTATGGTTTTTTCAGTGAATTTCAAAGGTTTTTTAAATGCTAATTTGTAACTATAACATATCTGAAACCTATGGTTTTTTCAGTGAATTTCAAAGGTTTTTTAAATGCTAATTTGTAACTATAACGTGCCTGAAACCTACGGTTTTTTCAGTGAATTTCAAAGGTTTTTAAATGACATTTTTTAAATGTATTAATTTTTATATTAATTTTTTTCATACTGATTTACTACATTTTTAGCAACAATTTCTTTTACATATTTTATTTTTTAAATTACATTGTAATTACATTATACATTACATTACAAAAAATACTTTCTCAGAATGAATTACTTTAGTTTAAATACTTAGCACATAGGCAATAGACTTTTAAGTACAGTAGTTACAGTTGTTGCAATGGGCAACACATTTTCAAACACAATGCAACATTCAGCTCAATGTGAATTTCTAGTTAAATGCAATTAGTTACTTTATGGATTACTTTTCTAACCACAGGACTGGATCCTAGATTCAGTCCTGGGACATCTCCTGTAAACAGTTGAGTAAAAGCGTTTTGGTTACAGTCGTGATTTTTAAGGAATATTATTGTATTTTAAAAGTTGACACTTAGAAACTTTTCCTCATAGAATCACCAATGTTATCCTATGGAAGGAAATTCACTTAGCAGGTAAAAACTGTTATCGTTACTTTTTCTTACTCAGTGTTGGATCCTGGATCCAGCACTGGTGCATCTCCTGTAAACAGTTGAAAAAATGCGTTTAAGTCATACAGGCGATTTTTAAGGAATATTTGTAGTTTGTGAAAATCGACACTTTGAAACTTTTCTGCTGAAAACCAGACAATGGATTCCTATGGAAGAAAAGATAAGTTACTGGTAAGTACGGTTAAAATTACTTTTCAGGGTCAGTGCTGGGCTAAAAGATGCAGCACTTTGTTCTCTCCTGATAACAGGTGAGTAAATCGGAATTCGTATTTCGGCTGATTTTAGAAGAATAATTTAAAGTTCCAAAACTCCACACTTAGAAGAATTTTCAAGTGAAACCAGTCAATGTTAGCCTATGGAAGGAAATTCAAGTTACTGGTAAGTACGGTTAAAATTACTTTTCAGGACCAGTACTGGGCTGAAAGATACAGCACTGAGGTCTCTCCTTATAACAGGTGAGTAAATCGGAATTCGTATTTCGGCTGATTTTAGAGGAATATTTGTAGGTTTCAAAAATCAACACTTAGAAACTTTTTCAGCAAAAAGCAGGCAATGATATCCTATGGAAGGAAATTCAAGTTACTGGTAAGTACGGTTAAAATTACTTTTCAGGACCAGTACTGGACTGAAAGATACAGCACTGAGGTCTCTCCTTATAACAGGTGAGTAAATCGGAATTCGTATTTCGGATGATTTTAGAAGAATATTTGCACAATGGTGAAGGGAGGGGCCGGGGCCTGAGGTGACATCTGTGCAAACGCGCCCCGTGGCGCGTTTTAAGTTGGGGGATTAAGTCCCCTTGAATCCTGAGGGTCCCTAGGGGCCAACTAGCCCACCAGGAACCTCCAATATGCGCCAGGGGGCTGCATTGCAGAGACGTGTAGAGAGGCCACACCCCTTTTTACACCTCTCTGCAACGCAGCTCTGTGGCGCTTTCTGGATGTACCTGTTGGGCTAGTTGGCCCACAGGGACCCACAGGATTGAAGGGGATTTAATCCCCCAATTTAAAACACGCGGGGCGCGTTTGCACAGATGTCACCTGATGCCCCGCCCCCTCCCTTCACCACTGTGCAAACGCGCCCAGTGGCGCGTTTTAAGTCGGGGGATTAACTCCCCTTGAATCCTGAGGGTCCCTGGGGGCCAACTAGCCCAACAGGTATATCCAAAAAGCGCCACAGAGCTGCGTTGCAGAGAGGTGTAAAAGGGGCGTGGCCTCTGTACACCTCTCTGCAACGCAGCCCCTAGCGCATACTGGAGGTTCCTGGTGGGCTAGTTGGCCCTCAGGGACCCCCAGTATTCAAGGGGAATTTGTTCCCCCTCTGCAAACGCGCCAGGGGCGCGTTTGCTGAGTGGTGAAGGAAGGGGGCGGGGCCTGCGGGCCCGATTGTTTTTTTTTTTTTTGTCCCCTGAAGGGGGCTGTGTAGCCCCCTTCCTTTTTCCTGTTTTTGGGCCCTGGGGACCCCATCCCCCAGGGCCTTACCCCTTTTTTAATTAAATTTAAAAAAAAAAAAACGGGAAGGGGGCCGCGTGGCCCCCTTCCTGGGCCTGTATTGGCCCCGGGGACCCCATCCCCGGGGCATGGCCTCGATTTTTTTTTTTTCTTTGGAGGGGGCTGCGTGGCCCCCTCCTCAGGCCATTTAAGGCCCCGGGACCCCATCCCCCGGGGCCGGCCTTTCCGTTTTTGTAAAAAAATTTTTTTATTTTTTGGGGAGGGGGCCGCGTGGCCCCCTCCCGAGCCACTACTTGCCCCGGGGACCCCATCCCCCGGGGCTGGCCCTCTCCGTTGGGGACTGTGGGGGTCCCCAATCCCCCACAGTCCCGCCGGCTCCCGCGTCCCTTGGGAGCCGGCATTGCTTTCCACATGGGGAGCTGCTAAGGTGCAGCTCCCCATGTGGAAAAGCAATGTGCTTTGGATATTGGAAGAGAGAGCAGGTTTCCTGCTCTCTCTTCCAATATCCAAAGCAGTTTGATATGACAGGACGGGAGCCGCGAGGCTCCCGTCCTGTCATTGCAAGCAGCAGTGTCCCGGGGGTAGGCACCCCGGGACACTGCAGGAGCCGGCCCTGGGGGTGGCGGTCCCCAGGGCCATCAAGGGCTCCAGGAGGGGGGCCGCGCGGCCCCCTCCCTTAAATTGCACAGCCCGGGGAGGTGGTGGTCCCCGGGGCTCTGGAGGTCCGTAATGGACCCCCACATTTATTTTGTAAGTGCCCCGGGGAGGTGGTGGTCTCCGGGGCGTGTGGGGGCTGGAGCCCCCCACACCTTATTTATTTAAAAAAAGAAGCCCCTGGGGGTGGCAGTCCCCGGGGCTGCGGGAGGGCAGGAGAGCCCTCCCGCACCATTTTTATAAAGCCCCGGGGGTGGCAGTCCCCGGGGCTTTGGGGGCCCTTGAGGCCCCCCATACAAACAATATACCCACCCCCACCATGCCCCCGGGACTTGGGCCACCCGGGGCAAATGCAATCGAAGCGCGGGAGACCGCGCTCGATTTTTTCCGGCAGGATTCGTGCACCCTGAGTGCATCCTGCCGATTTTTAAAAAAAGATTTTTTTTTTTTTGCCCAGGTTGTCCTTGTGGGACCCCCTGAGCAAACCTAGGGGGTCAGGGTGTTTCTACCCTGCCCCCTTTGTGCGCTTTGCGCACTTGTTTCTGTCCCTCGGTTCTACCGAGGGACAAAATGGCTACCAACATTTCCTGAATCGGAATGTTGACAGCCAGCTGACAGCCAATTAACATGCAGCTCGTGATCGGGACGGTGCGCGCAGGGTGCGCTGAGGGTACGCGGACCCTACTCGGCCATAGATATATCTATCTTTTTACTTTTGATTTTCTCAGCAACTACTGAACGGATTTACACCATTTAACAAAAGGGTTCTTTCTGAACCAAGAACTACCTCTTTGCCAAATTTGGTGTAATTCCGTTCAGCAGTTCGGGCTGTAGCCGTGTCTAAAGTTTCCTATGGAAAATTGCATGGGGAAAACGCGTTTTGGGACCCCCTTTTTCTCGGCCCCGCTTGACAAATCCCCCGAGACTTTCAGGGTAGGAGCGGACCGGAGCGCCCCACAAAGTTTGAAAATTTTGCGAAGATACGTCAACCGGCAAGAGAGTTATTTCAAATAGAATGTCGCGGATTTCCTATAGATAATAGGTTGTAACTATAACTATCTACTGGCGACCGCCAGTAGATAATATATATATATATATATATATATTCACTGAAAAAACCATAGGTTTCAGGGACGTTATAGTTACAAATTAGCATTTACAAAACCTTTGAAATTCACTGAAAAAACCATAGGTTTTAGGGACAGTTATAGTTAGTTGGACATTTCACTCGTACAAAACCCGTGAAATTCCCCGTTATAGTTAGTCCAGCTAACTATAACTCGCGCCCCGCAATGCACTGCTGATGACGTCACATATTACATCACTCATGACATGGTCAGTGACATCACTGATGACATCACTGATGACATCTCAAATGACATCACTGATGACATCATCCAGTGACTGTTTCTGTAAAGTTTAAATATTTTTAATATATATAGGAAAAGACGTATTGAAGAATGAGTGGGTGTGTAAGTGTCTGTATGGATGATTTAGTAGGTGCGTGACTTACTGTATAAGTGAGTGATTTAACGTATCTTACTGAATGCATGGGTTAGTGACTAAACTGGGTGAATGTCTGTATCCGTCTGTCTGTTGCTGTGTAAGTGGCTGCATGTGTTTGTGAATAGCTACATGAGTGTCTATATGAGTTATTGAATGCTTGTGTGAGTATCTGTATGGGTGCCTGAGTGTTTGTGTGGGAGGGGTGTGTGCGACTCTGTGCATAGATGTGTGAGTGGGTGATTCACTGGGTGGATGGTTTCAAGAGTGCATCTGTGATAGACTGTATGGGTGGGTAAGTGTGTGTAAGAGTGTGTTAGTGAGTGAATGTATGTCCCAGTGGTACATGTGTGAGTAACTACATATGTGAAAGGCAGTATATATGTGTGTTGGAGTATATAAATAGCTATAAGCGAGAGTGAGTGATTGTGATAGTGGCTGTATGGATGAGTGTGTGCTTGTATCAGTGATTGTATAAGAGCGTAAGAATGTGCTAGTATTTGTATGAGTAAGTGAGCTGGTGTGTGTATAACTGTATAGGTGAGTAAATGGTAGTGTGTTAAATTATTTGCATGACTGACTAGGTGTGTGAGTACCTTTATGGATGAGTGGCGGTGTTTGAGTGTCTATATAGGAGTATGAGTGCATATGATAGTCCTGTACTGAGTGACCGTGAGTATGAGTGACTGTACGGGTGAGTGAGTGGATGTGTGCGTAGACCTAAGAATCAGTGAGTGGGTATGTAGTTATTGGTGTTGGAGTGTCTATGGTTTTGCGAATGGCAGTCTGTAATTTAGAGTGGGTGTATCAAAGGTTATATTAGGGTGTGAGAAGATGCATCAGATTATCACGTGGATGATGTCATCAGTGATGTCATTTGAGATGTCATCAGTGATGTCATCAGTGATGTCACTGACCATGTCATGAGTGATGTAATATGTGACGTCATCAGCAGTGCATTGCAGGGGCGCGAGTTATAGTTAGCTGGACTAACTATAACGGGGGAATTTCACGGGTTTTGTACGAGTGAAATGTCCAACTAACTATAACTGTCCCTAACACCTATGGTTTTTTCAGTGAATTTCAAAGGTTTTGTAAATGCTAATTTGTAACTATAACGTCCCTAAAACCTATGGTTTTTTCAGTGAATTTCAAAGGTTTTTTAAATGCTAATTTGTAACTATAACTGTCCCTAAAACCTATGGTTTTTTCAGTGAATTTCAAAGGTTTTTTAAATGCTAATTTCTAACTATAACGTGTCTGAAACCTATGGTTTTTTCAGTGAATTTCAAAGGTTTTTTAAATGCTAATTTGTAACTATAACGTGCCTGAAACCTACGGTTTTTTCAGTGAATTTCTAAGGTTTTTTAAATGACATTTTTTAAATGTATTAATTTTTATATTAATTTTTTTCATACTGATTTACTACATTTTTAGCAACAATTTCTTTTACATAATTTATTTTTTAAATTACATTGTAATTACATTATACATTACATTACAAAAAATACTTTCTCAGAATGAATTACTTTAGTTTAAATACTTAGCACATAGGCAATAGACTTTTAAGTACAGTAGTTACAGTTGTTGCAATGGGCAACACATTTTCAAACACAATGCAACATTCAGCTCAATGTGAATTTCTAGTTAAATGCAATTAGTTACTTTATGGATTACTTTTTCTAACCACAGGACTGGATCCTAGATTCAGTCCTGGGACATCTCCTGTAAACAGTTGAGTAAAAGCGTTTTGGTTACAGTCGTGATTTTTAAGGAATATTATTGTATTTTAAAAGTTGACACTTAGAAACTTTTCCTCATAGAATCACCAATGTTATCCTACGGAAGGAAATTCACTTAGCAGGTAAAAACTGTTATCGTTACTTTTTCTTACTCAGTGTTGGATCCTGGATCCAGCACTGGTGCATCTCCTGTAAACAGTTGAAAAAATGCGTTTAAGTCATACAGGCGATTTTTAAGGAATATTTGTAGTTTGTGAAAATCAACACTTTGAAACTTTTCTGCTGAAAACCAGACAATGGATTCCTATGGAAGAAAATATAAGTTACTGCTAAGTACGGTTAAAATTACTTTTCAGGGTCAGTGCTGGGCTAAAAGATGCAGCACTGGGTTCTCTCCTGATAACAGGTGAGTAAATTGGAATTCGTACTTTGGTTGATTTTAGAGGAATATTATAAAGTTCCAAAACTCCACACTTAGAAGAATTTCCAAGTGAAACCAGTCAATGTTAGCCTATGAAGGAAATTCAAGTTACCGGTAAGTACGGTTAAAATTACTTTTCAGGACCAGTACTGGGCTGAAAGATGCAGCACTGAGGTCTCTCCTGATAACAGGTGAGTAAATCAGAATTCGGATTTCGGCTGATTTTAGAGGAATATTTGTATGTTTCAAAAATCAACACTTAGAAACTTTTTCAGCAAAAGCAGGCAATGATATCCTATGGAAGGAAATTCAAGTTACTGGTAAGTACGGTTAAAATTACTTTTGAGGATCAGTACTGGGCTGAAAGATGCAGCACTGAGGTCTCTCCTGATAACAGGTGAGTAAATCGGAATTCGTATTTCGGCTGATTTTAGAGGAATAATTTAAAGTTCCAAAACTCCACACTTAGAAGAATTTCCAAGTGAAACCAGTCAATGTTAGCCTATGGAAGGAAATTCAAGTTACTGGTAAGTACGGTTAAAATTACTTTTCAGGACCAGTACTGGGCTGAAAGATACAGCACTGAGGTCTCTCCTTATAACAGGTGAGTAAATCGGAATTCGTATTTCGGCTGATTTTAGAGGAATATTTGTATGTTTCAAAAATCAACACTTAGAAACATTTTCAACAAAAAGCAGGCAATGATATCCTATGGAAGGAAATTCAAGTTACTGGTAAGTACGGTTAAAATTACTTTTCAGGATTAGTACTGGGCTGAAAGATGCAGCACTGAGGTCTCTCCTGATAACAGGTGAGTAAATCGGAATTCGTATTTCGGCTGATTTTAGAGGAATATTTTAAAGTTCCAAAACTCCACACTTAGAAGAATTTCCAAGTGAAACCAGTCAATGTTAGCCTATGGAAGGAAATTCAAGTTACTGGTAAGTACGGTTAAAATTACTTTTCAGGACCAGTACTGGGCTGAAAGATACAGCACTGAGGTCTCTCCTTATAACAGGTGAGTAAATCGGAATTCGTATTTCGGCTGATTTTAGAGGAATATTTGTATGTTTCAAAAATCAACACTTAGAAACTTTTTCAGCAAAAAGCAGGCAATGATATCCTATGGAAGGAAATTCAAGTTACTGGTAAGTACGGTTAAAATTACTTTTCAGGACCAGTACTGGGCTGAAAGATACAGCACTGAGGTCTCTCCTTATAACAGGTGAGTAAATCGGAATTCGTAGTTCGGCAGATTTTAGAGGAATATTTGCACAATGGTGAAGGGAGGGGGCGGGGCCTGAGGTGACATCTGTGCAAACGCGGCCCGTGGTGCGTTTTAAGTTGGGGGATTAAGTCCCCTTGAATCATGAGGGTCCCTACGGGCCAACTAGCCCACCAGGAACCTCCAGTATGCGCCAGGGGCTGCGTTGCAGAGACGTGTAGAGAGGCCACACCCCTTTTACACCTCTCTGCAACGCAGCTCTGTGGCGCTTCTGGATGTACCTGTTGGGCTAGTTGGCCCCCAGAGACCCTCAGGATTGAAAGGGATTTAATTCCCCATCTTAAAACGCACCAAGGGGCCTGTTTGCACCCATGTCACCTGAAGCCCCGCCCCTCCCTTCACCACTGTGCAAACGCGCCCGTGGCGCGTTTTAAGTCGGGGATTAAGTCCCCTTAAATCCTGAGTGTCCCTGGGGTGCAACTAGCCCACCAGCTACCTTCCATTAAGCGCCACAGAGCTGCGTTGCAGAGAGGTGTAAAAGGGCGTGGCCTCTGTACACCTCTCTGCAAGGCAGCCCCTGGCGCATACTGGAGGTTCCTGGTGGGCTAGTTGGCCCCAGGGACCCCAGTATTGAACGGGAATTACTTCCCCATCTGCAAACGCGCCAGGGGCGCGTTTGCAGAGTGGTGAAGGAAGGGGCGGGGCCTGCGGGCCCGATCGTTTAAAAAAAAAAAAATGTTTTTGTCCCCCTTCCTTTTTCCAGTTTTTATGCCCTGGGGACCCCATCCCCCAGGGCCTTACCCCTTTTTTTAATTAAATATTTAAAAAAACGGGAAGGGGGCCGCGTGGCCCCCTTCCCTGGGCCTCCATTGGCCCCGGGGACCCCATCCCCGGGCTGGCCCTCTCCGTTGGGGACTGTGGGGGGTCCCCAATCCCCCACAGTCCCGCCGGCTCCCCGCATCCCTTGGGAGCCGGCATTGCTTTTCACATGGGGAGCTGCTAAGATGCAGCTCCCCATGTGGAAAAGCATCGGCTTTGGATATTGGAAGAGAGAGCAGGTTTCCTGCTCTCTCTTCCAATATCCAAAGCAGTTTAGCTAAGGCAGGACGGAGCCGCGAGGCTCCCGTCCTGCCATAGCAAACTACAGTGTCCCGGGGTAGGCACCCGGGACACTGCAGGAGCCGGCCCTGGGGGGTGGCGGTCCCCAGGGCCATCAAGGGCTCCAGGAGGGGGCCGCGCGGCTCCCTCCCTTAAATTGCACAGCCCCGGGGAGGTGGTGGTCCCCGGGGCTCTGGGGGTCCGTAATGGACCCCCACATTTATTTTATAAGTGCCCCGGGAGGTGGTGGTCCCGGGCGTGTGGGGGCTGGAGCCCTCCCACACCTTATTTCAATTTAAAAAGAAGCCCCGGGGGTGGCGGTCCCGGGGCTGCGGGAGGGCAGAAGAGCCCTCCCGCACCATTTTTCAATTAAGCCCCGGGGGTGGCGGTCCCCGGGCTTGGGGGCCCTTGAGGCCCCCACACATTAAATTATCCCCCACCATGCCCCCGGGACTTGGGCCACCCGGGGCAAATACTATCGAAGCGCGGAGACCGCGCTTCGATTTTTCTCGGCAGGATTCGCGCACCCTGAGCGCATCCTGCCGATTTTTAAAAATTTTTTTATTTTTTTGCCCAGGGGTCCTTGTGGGACCCCTGAGCAAACCCAGGGGGTCAGGGTGTTTCTACCCTGCCCCCTTTGTGCGCTTTGCGCACTTGTTTCTGTCCCTCGGTTCTACCGAGGGATAAAATGGCTGCCAACATTTCCTGAATCGGAATGTTGACAGCCAGCTGACAGCCAATTAACATGCAGCTCGTGATCGGGACGGTGCGCGCAGGGGTGCGCTCAGGGTGCGCGATCCTCCGTGCCCATAGATATCACTATCTTTTTACTTTTGATTTTCTCAGCAACTACTGAACGGATTTACACCATTTAACAAAAGGGTTCTTTCTGAACCAAGAACTACCTCTTTGCCAAATTTGGTGTAATTCCGTTCAGCAGTTCGGGCTGTAGCCGTGTCTAAAGTTTCCTATGGAAAATTGCATGGGGAAACGCGTTTTGGGACCCCTTTTTCTCAGCCCCCGCTGACGAATCCCCGAGACTTTCAGGGTAGGAGCGGACCGGAGCGGGCCACAAAGTTTGAAAATTTTGCGAAGATACGTCAACCGGCAAGAGAGTTATTTCAAATAGAATGTCGCGGATTTCCTATGGATAATAGGTTGTAACTATAACTATCTACTGGCGACCGCCAGTAGATAATATATTATCTACTGGCGGTCGCCAGTAGATAGTTATAGTTAGGACCTATTATCCATAGGAAATCCGCGACATTCTATTTGAAATAACGTTGGCGCCGGTTGACGAATCTTCGCGAAAGTTTCCAACTTGTTGGGGCGCTCCGCTCCGCTCCTACCCTGAAAGTCTCGGGTTGATTCGTCAGCGGGGGCCGAGAAAAAGGGGGTCCCAAAACGCGTTTTCCCCATTCATTTTTCCATAGGAACCTTTAGTCGCAGCTACAGCCCGAACTGCTGAACGGAATTACACCAAATTTGGCAAAGAGGTAGCCCTTGGTTCAGACTGGTGCCTTTGGCTTAAATGGTGTAAATCCGTTCAGTAGTTCCTGAGAAATTCACAAGTAAAGTCACATATATATCTATGGCCGAGTAGGGTCCGCGTACCTCAGCGCACCCTGCGCGCACCGTCCCGATCACGAGCTGCATGCTAATTGGCTGTCAACACTCCAAACCAGGAAGTGTTGGCAGCCATTTTGTCCCTCGGTAGAACCGAGGCACAAAAACAAGTGCGCAAAACGCACAAAGGGGGCAGGGTAGAAACACCCTGACCCCTAGGTCTGCTCAGGGGTCCCACAAGGACCCCTGGGCAGAAAAAGCATTTTTTTTTAAATCGGCAGGATGCGCTTAGGGTGCGCGGATCCTGCCGATTAGAAAAAACCCCAGAGGAAACAAGTGCCCAAAACGCACAAAGGGGGCAGGGTAGAAACACCCTGACCCCCTAGGTCTGCTCAGGGGTCCCACAAGGACCCCCTGGGCAGAAAAAGCATTTTTTAAAAAAATCGGCGGGATGCGCTCAGGGTGCGCGGATCCCGCCGAGAAAAAAGAAATCGAAGCGCGGTCTTCCGCGCTTGTTTGCTAATTGCCCCCGGGTGGGCGAAGTCCCGGGGGCATGGTGGGGGTTTAGATTTAATGTGGGGGCCTCTAAGGCCCCCAAGCCCCGGGGACCGCCACCCTCCCCGGGCTTTAAAAACATAATGGTGCGGGAGGGCTCTTGGCCCTCCCGCAGCCCCGGGGACCGCCACCCCCGGGGCTTCTTTTTTAAAATTTTTTGACCTGTGTGGGGAGCTCCAGCCCCCCACACGCCCGGGACCGCCACCTCCCGGGGCACTAAAGATTTGAATATGGGGGTCCGTTACGGACTCCCAAAGCCCCGGGACCACCACCTCCCGGGGCTGTGCACTGGATGGGAGGGGGCCGCGCGGCCCCCTCCTGGAGCCCTTGATGGCCCTGGGGACCGCCACCCCCAGGGCCGGCTCCTGCAGTGTCCCGGGGTGCCTACCCCCGGGACACTGCTGTTTGCAATGACAGGACGGGAGCCTCGCGGCTCCCGTCCTGTCATTGCAGACTTGCTTTGGATATTGGAAGCGAGAGCAGGAAACCTGCTCTCGCTTCCAATATCCAAAGCAAATTGCTTTCCACATGGGTAGCAGCATGTTAGCTGCTCCCCATGTGGAAAGCAATGCCGGCTCCCAAGGGACGCGGGAGCCGGCGGGACTGTGGGGGGTTTGGGGACCCCCACAGTCCCCAACGAGAGGCCAGGCCCCGGGGGATGGGGTCCCCGGGGCCATAAGTGGCCAGGAGGGGCCACGCAGCCCCCTCCCCTAAAAAATAAAAAAATAAAAAATATTTAAAGGCTGGCCCCGGGGATGGGGTCCCCGGGGCCTTAAATGGCCTGAGGAGGGGGGCCATGCAGCCCCCTCCAAATTTTTAATAAAAAAAAAGAGGGCTTGCCCCGGGGATGGGGTCCCCGGGGCCAATACAGGCCCAGGGAAGGGGGCCACGCGGCCCCCTTCCCGTTTTTAAAATTTATTTTTAAAAAAAACCAACTCCTCAGGCCCCGGGGGATGGGGTCCCCGGGGCAAAAGTGGCTGAGGGAAGGGGGGCCACGCAACCCCCTCCCAATAAAAAAAAAAATAAAAAAAAAGACCGGCATCGTGCCGGAGGCCCCGCCCCCTCCCTGCAGCAGTCTGCAAACGCGCCCCCTGGCGCGTTTTGAGAAGGGAAGTAATTCCCCTTGAATACTGGGGCTCCCTGGGGCCAACTAGCCCACCAGGAACCTCCAGTATGCGCCAGGGGCTGCGTTGCAGAGAGGTGTACAGAGGCCACGCCCTTTTACACCTTTCTGCAACGCAGCTCTGTGGCGCTTTTTGGAAGTACATGGTGGGCTAGTTGGACTCCAGGGACCCTCAGGATTCAAGGGGACTTAATCCCCCAACTTAAAACGCGCCACGGGGCGCGTTTGCACAGTGGTGACGGGAGGGGGCGGGGCTTCAGGTGACATGTGTGCAAACAGGCCCCGTGGCGCGTTTTAAGATGAGGAATTAAATCCCCTTCAATCCTGAGGGTCCCTGGGGGCCAACTAGCCCAACAGGTACGTCCAGAAAGCGCCACAGAGCTGCGTTGCAGAGAGGTGTAAAAGGGGTGTGGCCTCTGTACAGTCTCTGCAACGCAGCCCCTGGCGCATACTGGAGGTTCCTGGTGGGCTAGTTGGCCCCCAGGGACCCTCATGATTCAAGGGGACTTAATCCCCCAACTTAAAACGCGCCACGGGCGCGTTTGCACAGATGTCACCTCAGGCCCCGCCCCTCCCTTCACCATTGTGCAAATATTCCTCTAAAATCAGCCGAAATACGAATTCCGATTTACTCACCTGTTATCAGGAGAGACCTCAGTGCTGCATCTTTCAGCCCAGTACTGGTCCTGAAAAGTAATTTTAACCGTACTTACCAGTAACTTGAATTTCCTTCCATAGGCTAACATTGACTGGTTTCACTTAGAAATTCTTCTGTCGATTTTTGAAACATACAAATATTCCTCTAAAATCAGCCGAACTACGAATTCCGATTTACTCACCTGTTATCAGGAGAGACCTCAGTGCTGCATCTTTCAGCCCAGTACTGATCCTGAAAAGTAATTTTAACCGTACTTACCAGTAACTTGAATTTCCTTCATAGGATATCATTGATTGTTTTCACTTGGAAATTCTTCTAAGTGTGGAGTTTTGGAACTTTATAATATTCCTCTAAAATCACCCGAAATACGAATTCCGATTTACTCACCTGTTATCAGGAGAGACCTCAGTGCTGCATCTTTCAGCCCAGTACTGATCCTGAAAAGTAATTTTAACCGTACTTACCAGTAACTTGAATTTCCTTCCATAGGATATCATTGCCTGCTTTTTGCTGAAAATGTTTCTAAGTGTTGATTTTTGAAACATACAAATATTCCTCTAAAATCAGCCGAAATAGGAATTCCGATTTACTCACCTGTTATCAGGAGAGACCTCAGTACTGCATCCTTCAGCCCAGTACTGGTCCTGAAAAGTAATTTTAACCGTACTTACCAGTAACTTGAATTTCCTTCCATAGGCTAACATTGACTGGTTTCACTTGGAAATTCTTCTAAGTGTGGAGTTTTGGAACTTTATAATATTCCTCTAAAATCAACCGAAGTACGAATTCCAATTTACTCACCTGTTATCAGGAGAGAACCCAGTGCTGCATCTTTTAGCCCAGCACTGACCCTGAAAAGTAATTCTAACCGTACTTACCAGTAACTTATATTTCCTTCCATAGGAATTTATTGTCTGGTTTTCAGCAGAAAAGTTTCAAAGTGTCGATTTTCACAAACTACAAATATTCCTTAAAAATCGCCTGTGTGACTTAAACGCATTCTTTCAACTGTTTACAGGAGATGCACCAGTGCTGGTTCAAGGATCCACCTCTGAGTAAGAAAAAGTAACGATAACACTACTTACCTGCTAAGTGAATTTCCTCCCATAGAAACTTTTTCATATAGAATCACCAATGTTATCCTAAGTGTCAACTTTTAAAATACAATAATATTCCTTAAAAATCACTACTGTAACCAAAACGCTTTTACTCAACTGTTTACAGGAGATGTCCCAGGACTGAATCTAGGATCCAGTCCTGTGGTTAGAAAAGTAATCCATAAAGTAACTAATTGCATTTAACTAGAAATTCACATTGAGCTCAATGTTGCATTGTTTTTGAAATTGTGTTGCCCATTGCAACAACTGTAACTACTGTACTTAAAAGTCTATTCCCTATTTGCAAAGTATTTAAACTAAAGTAATTCATTCTGAGAAAGTATATTTTGTAATGTAATGTATAATGTAATTACAATGTAATTTAAAAAATAAAATATCTAAAAATAAATAGTTTAAAAAAATGTAGTAAATCAGTATCAAAAAAATAAATATAACAATTAATACATTTAAAAATTGTCATTTACAAAACCTTTGAAATTCACTGAAAAAACCATAGGTTTCAGACACGTTATAGTTAGGAATTAGCATTTAAAAAACCTTTGAAATTCACTGAAAAAACCATAGGTTTCAGACACGTTATAGTTAGGAATTAGCATTTAAAAACCTTTGAAATTCACTGAAAAAACCATAGGTTTCAGGCACGTTATAGTTAGGAATTAGCATTTAAAAAACCTTAGAAATTCACTGAAAAAACCATAAGGTTTTAGGGACAGTTATAGTTAGTTGGACATTGCACTCGTACAAAACCCGTGAAATTCCCCCGTTATAGTTAGTTCAGGTAACTATAACTCGCGCCCCGCAATGCACTGCTGATGACGTCACATATTACATCACTCATGACATGGTCAGTGACATCACTGATGACATCACTGATGACATCTCAAATGACATCACTGATGACATCATCCATGTGAGAATTTAATGCATCTTCTCACACCCAAATATAAGTTTTGATACACCCACTCTAAATTACAGACTGCCATTCTCAAAACCATACACACTCCAATACCAATAAGTACATACCCACTCACTGATTCTTAGGTCTGCACACACACATCTACTCACTCACCCGTACAGTCACTCATACTTACAGTCACTCAGTACAGGACTATCATATGCACTCATACACCCATATAAACACTCACACAACGCAACTCATCCATAGAGGTACTCACACACCTAGTCAGTCATGCAAATAATTAATCACACTCCAATTTACTCACCTATACAGTTATACACACCAGCTCACTTACTCATAAAAATACTAGCACATTCTTACGTTCCTATGCAATCACTGATGCAAGCACACACTCATCCATATAGCCACTCTCACAATCACACACTCTCACTTATAGCCATTTATATACTCCAACACACATATATACTGCCTTTCACATATGTAGTTACTCACACATGTACCACTTCGATATACATTCAATCACTAACACACTCATACACACACTCACCCACCCATACAGTCCATCACAGACGCACTTTTGAAACCATGCACCCAGTGAATCACCCACTCACACATCTATGCACAGAGTCACACACACCCCACCCACACAAACACTGAGGCACCCATACAGATACTCAGAGAACCAATCCATAACCCATATAGACACTCATTTAGCTAGTCAGAAACCCATGCAGCTGCTTACCCAACAACAGACAGACGGATACAGACATTCACACAGTTTAGTCACTCACCCATGCATCCAGTAAGATACGTTTAATCACTCACTTATAGACTCAGTCACGCACCTACTAAATCATCCATTCAGGCGCTTCTACACCCACTCATTCTTCAATACGCCTTTCCCTATATATATTAAACATATTTAAACTTTACAGAAACACACAGTCACTGGATGATGTCATCAGTGATGTCATTTGAGATGTCATCAGTGATGTCATCAGTGATGTCACTGACCATGTCATGAGTGATGTAATATGTGACGTCATCAGCAGTGCATTGCGGGGCGCGAGTTATAGTTACCTGAACTAACTATAACGGGGAATTTCACGGGTTTTGTACGAGTGCAATGTCCAACTAACTATAACTGTCCCTAAAACCTTATGGTTTTTTCAGTGAATTTCTAAGGTTTTTTAAATGCTAATTTCTAACTATAACGTGCCTGAAACCTATGGTTTTTTCAGTGAATATATATATATATATATATATATATATCCAGCGTGGCAGGTCGCAGAAAGTGAAAACCCTCTCAATCCAATAGAGTGTAAGTGCAAAAAAAACGCCACACCTTCCAAGAGGACATCATTGGAATCGTCGGAAAAAAGCGACGCCATCCAGTCAAGTAAATCAAAGCTGCAGTCATGATCCTCGCAAGAGGGAGCAGCGAATAGCATTGCGGGACAACTTGCGTGATGCTCAATATAACTCTGTTGTAGGAGATTCTGAGCAGCCGCCCAGATATCCCATTGTGCCAAAATCCCCAGTGCAGCCGCACGCGCCATGTAGCCTGCAGCGGACAGTCCCGTTCATGGGCGTCTAGGGGACCCACCAACTGAACAAAATCCGGAACAAAGACGTATTGGAGAGGCAATAATCCATGGCCCACGAGAATGGACATCTGATGCAAGACATCACAGGTTGCACGCAAGTGAAATACGCAAAGCGAAAAGAAAGTATATAGGACACACTCATTGTCGCCAACGGCAGGACACCGAAGCCAGCGAGGAGGCGTTCACGGAGCATCTGGAGCCGACCTGGCTCGAGAAGGGCCCATGCAGGTGCAGCCATTGCGTAGTAAACAGACCAACAGCAGGACACCAGCCGCCAAGGCGAGGATCAGTGGAAAGCCACCAAAGACGCTGGAAAAGATGGAATGAATAAAAGCCGGTATTACACCAAAAATTGTTTGAAAAGAGGTCACAAGGCCAGAGCCCACAACTTTAAAAAAGTGCACCAGACCTTCAGTGCGGGACGCATTAAAAACACGGTGAATCAGTTCACCGAAATGTTGTGGGAGGTTAGTGTTCAAAAGGGCCTGTATTTCACTGTGGGTACTTGCCACCTGGAGAATGAACGTCTCCCGGGCAGATGTGAGCATAACCTCCTGGTTCAATAATGGCGCCTTTATTCTGCTCAATTTATTCAAATCCGCCTTCAGAGTAGGAATGGAAGGCCACACAGAACTATCTATGATGTTGTGCGGGGGAGGAAAAAGCACATTTTTGCAGCAGACAACGCTGTGGGAAACAGTAACAATATATGGTATGCCGGCCAGCAGGCCACAGCAGTCTTGGTTATTTAAAAGCAAATAGCTACCATTAGCAAGCACAGTGAAAGTAGGAGAAATAGGAGCTGGAATACCCTTTAACACACAAGCAAGATTCGGAGCCGAAACGTTACAAGCTCCGTGCAACTTAATGTGTTTGCAAATAAGGGAATGACCCACAGTTGAATCGCATGACTCCCCCGTGAGAAAAACCTCCCTCCCGTCTCTAAGGCATTTAAACATGAAGGGCAGGGACCGAAGTTCATGCAGGAAGGCACTGCCCAAAGGCTGGAAACGGCCAACAGGATAATGCTTCATGCACGAACTAAATTCAAACAATGAAAAAGGCAAAGCGATAACCCCGTGCACTAGCCACACAGCAGAATCCAATCCAGCAATAGAGAATGGTAAGGGCTCTATCTTTTCAATATGTAACAGAGTGTATGCTGCATCTTTCATGGACATGAACCGCTGTTTCTCAGTCAAATTAAAAGGTGAAAACAAGGCAGAGGTGTTCAAAAATTGCCAAGGAACTTTCCCCATTTTAAGTGTTTGCAAAGTCCATGCAAACTGCATTACTGAACGCAATTGATTTTGACCATGATACAACACAAAAACATCATCTTGTACAATATCAACAACAGAGGAAATAATATTCTCTAATGTGTAAATGCGGGAAGACAGGGTATTAATACTATTGACAACAACAGCAAGCACCTTTTTCCAAATTTGCTTGATCGATTTCCCGCAGACGGGAAGCAGCTTCAATTTGCGAAAGCTTCCAGAGTTCATTATAAGTTTCATAAATGAATCTCTTAGGTCGAGGACCACGAGGCCCCAGAACAAAATCGGACAGATCAATGTTGCCTGATAGGAGCGATAAATGTTGTTTAACAGAATCTAGGGAAGAGTGCTGCAACCTCTGTTTACATAATTTACCAACAGAATATGTTGTCACAGTACGAGAGTCAGAAAACCGTGGATCAGGCCTATCCTGTTTGTAACCAGGAACTGAGTCATGAAAACGCAATTGGCAGGCATTAGATGCAATGGGCCAAGGCAACCAGGGTGACTGAACCAACGTAGAGACATTAAACGAATTGTTCAGAAACAAAACCTGCAATTCGGTAAGGGACATATTAAAGTATAAGCTTTTGTTGGGAGTGGAGGACAAGACAGGAAAGGATGGGGCATTCAATTGTTTGGACGTAGCCAAGCCCCAACATGTCGTTTGATAGACGGTCTGATTTAAAAATAGAATTTGGGCTGGGATGAGGCAAGCACGGTGCAAGGCTTCTGTGCCCTGCACCTGCCATGCTTTTGTGCCCCAAATAGATTTTAAATCTATGGTGTCACGCCAGTGTTCATACCCACCGACAGCCAAGACGCTTAAAAAGGAGCCTGAATATAGCAATTTTGTATGGGTCAACATTATTTTCTGTGTAGAGGAAGTGTTTAATTTAAAGAAATAGGACCCAGGGTTCGATCTGTTAAAGTCGGTAAAATAAGTAAACTTATTTCTAAGCGTGTGGGAGCTGCCTGGCAAGGGAGTCGGACAATGTTCCCACTGGGTGTAATTAAAAAGACCCCAAAGGGTACTGGGTTTATGGAGAAAATGGTTGCCCCAATGCTGGTAACAATACAAATCAGCATAACTTGCAGAATTCATGTACACATCTTCAGCATGAAAAGCAGCATAATATTTCAAATCAGTAAATAATGCTTCAACTGCATGCACATCCCAATCGTCAGAATGAATATTACTTTTACGACATCACCCATTGAAACACGAAGGACATTTGGTACATTAATAATTTCGGTTGGTCCATGAATTTGAAAATTTACTGCATCCCAAACGATGCCATCAGCAACTGGAAAAGCTGAAATGTTCACAAATGTGTGGTCTCGCTTCATGATGTGAGATGAAGAATGTGAAGCCAAAGTTCCAGCGACACAGTTCACTGCAGAGCGTTCTGGCAAATAGTGTCCATTGATGAGCAGAAAAAACACGGTGACAAAGCCAATAGACATGAACAAAAAAATCAGGAAAAGTACCAACCAGATGTATGTCCATTGGGGGGATCAAAAAATTGTCTCTGAACCAGGATACAAGAATGCTGAATTTGGACGGGACGAGTGACGAGGTGGAATCCGAGTCAAAGGAATAACTTGTTGGGCTCAGTGGCGTTGTTGGTAGGTGTGCCACCGACTCGTTAGCGGGATAGGTATACTCAGACTCGTCGTTGCAGGGGAGTCCGGGTAGTCGAGTAAGTGATCAGGCAAATCTACCATCTCGATGGCAACATCAGTGACCGTTCGGGCAGGAGAGCCACAAACATTCGTCCAGGAAATGACAGGACAAGAGACCGCTGGTGTAACACTATTCAGGATCGGCCAGATGTTGTAGCTTGGCATTTTCCACTGAGATGTATCTGTTCTCTTTGCGACCAGAAAGCGGAGGTAAGATGACTGTACGAGTTCCCTTCAAGCCAAGGACTGAAACCGGTGCACGATAAGAGGGGCCGAATTCTTTTTTGTTCTCCACCTTCTCTCGAACCAGATCTCCAATCTTCGGAAGCTAGCCGGCAACCGGAATCTGCAGGGCAGCGTCTGTGGCTGAAGGTAAATGTGCAATTGCAAGTTTGTCTCGGGCTTCTTGTAAGTCCTGTAACATAGTAGAATGGTTATCTACATCAAAGATGGCGGATTGCGCCGCCATGTCTAGACCATCAAGGTCAGGCACAAACATTCTTATGCCAAAGAGCATTTCGTATGGGGTCCGCCCACCCAGAGGTCTTCTCGGGAGATTATTAAGTGCACGTTGTACGGTATACAAGTGGGCCAGCCAGTTCCTGCCAGTACCTAAGACTCTAGCTGTCAAGGATTGCTTTAAGTCACGGTTCATTCGTTCAACAATCGAATTGCCCTCAGGCCGATATTGTGATGAAAATTTCACCCGCACCCCCAGTGAACCCATTGCGTCCTTGTAAGCCTTAGAGGCAAACGCTGGACCTTGGTCAAATTCCCACAAAGACACGCAAATCCCTTATGACATTTCAAGCGTCAGCACTCCGTTGTAGCCAGACCCAGATGAAACGTGTGCACGAATCCACTGCAACTAAGATATATTTATATGCAGTGTCTGAAGAGAATGGACCGCAGTGATCCAGGTAAACACACCCAAAAGGTCTGTTTGAAATGCAGAGCGGGGTCTGTGGTGGCCGTGTAACCGTGGAAGGCTTAATCTGCTGACAAACGTCACAAGAAAGCACATAAGTACGGGTTTGTTTGTATAAACCACGCCACCAGTAACGCTGCTGCAAGATGGAAACTGTCGCAGACACCCCAGCATGAGCCGAAGCCATGCCTTCGTGTGCTGCAGTAATCAAGGAAAGTCTGCGGTCCGCGTTGGGAATCAGCCGATCACCAACGTCTGGAATTCTTACATAAGGAGCCTGTTCGGGACCTAATTGATAACAGTATTTGGAAGGGAAACCCCGTGGGTAATTAGCACCTTCCTTTGTCGCAGCAATAGCTGCTAGAATATCGGAATCGATTTTAGACATGGATCTGGTAACTGCTGCGACTAAGCACGTGGCTACTGCTGACTTGGCAGCTTCATCTACCAAACCGTTACCGACAGCGTGTGCGCCCACACGCTGGAGGTCAAGAGTGTGTACCACCTGTGTGAGAGGCAGACGTTGTTGTAAATCTGCCACTCGAACCCAAAGCATTTTATGCTTGATTGTGCTGCCTTTTGCGTCTCTATAGTCATTTTGTGACCAAAAGAAGAGATTGTTCTTTTAAGACTGAACACAGTAATAGGAATCGCATACAATAAGAGTGGTCACATCCGGATTAGCGAACTCAAGTGCTAGCACCAATGCGCGCAGTTCGGCCAATTGTGCAGTACTGTCTCCTAGTGCCTGTGTATGCACTACAGTTGATTTGAACTTTCCGTTCACAAAGGTACCTGCAACAATAGCACATGCGGCTGAATAAGCATGCTTGGAACCCGTGGCCGGTTGTGCCAAGCCATCGGTATAAATAATACATTTGTATTCCTCAAGCGGTATCAACGACAGAGGAGGAGGATGAACGAATTCATACTGTAAAAACTCCTGAGTCTGAAGAGAAGAATCAAAGATAAAAGTGACATCTGGAGATGTCAAAGAAGTTGCCCATTGAATCCAACGGGGGTGCAAAGCTTTAGAGTTTGGAACACTTGCTTAAGTCACTGCCTCTAGGGCAGGATAGGGTGTTACCACCAAAATGCGTTTTCCCTGTGCCAGTGCGCGTTCCTTCAGAATCGCCATTTGCACTGCAGTTAAAACTTTCTCCACAGAGGAAAAGCGCATTTCTGCTGAAGTGTATAGATGTGACTTGTATAAATCCGTATTTGTAAAGCGCGAACTACTCACCCTTACGGGTCTCAAGGCGCTGGGGGCCGTTGTGGAAATTAAGTGAGCTATTGCCCAGAGTCACAGGATGCTGAGCTGAGCTGCCGCCGGAGCCAGGGATCGAACCGTGACCCCTGTGCTCCGAAGTCAGCTGCCCTGGCCGCTGCACCACACCTCTCCACCTGTATGCAATCGGTACTGTGTCTCCTTCGTTAAAGGTCAAGTACGTGAAACCCACTGCCCCTGGAATTATTCTAATCACCAGGTTGGTGTGGTTGTCACGAGTCAACAAGTATTTAGACTCAAGTAAGTCTGTCTGCAAAGACTGCAGAATGGAGGAATGCTCCGGAAGCCAGCATGACTTCGAAAAGTTAGGTTGTATCAAGGCATAAAGTGGATTGATACGCTGGGCATATTCGGGAATGTAAGTACGCCCGAAGTTCAGAAAACCCAGTAAAGACTGAAGTTTCTTCAGAGTAGTAGGAGGGCACAGAAGTGCACATTTCTCCAGAAAATGGGGGGCTAAGCCCTTACCTTCATTGTTGAGCTCATAGCCCAAAAACAAAACGGTAAATTCAGCAATGTGAGATTTGGCAAAGTTAAACTTGTAACCTCGAACCGCAAATTCTAGAATAATGCGGTCCACTCGGGAAAGATGTGGGAATAATTTGTCGTCTGTCAGATAGATATCATCGATGTACGAACATGCATCTGGGTCTATGCCGTCTAACAAAGAGACAACACGGGCAGCGAATACACCTGGACTATTCTTGTAGCCCATAGGTAAACGCCTGAATTTGAATAATTTACCACCGGAGGTAAAAGCGCTCCATTGGCTACTCTCCGGGGCGAAGTTGTGCGTGTAGAATCCATTGGATAGGTCAAGTGTAGTTTTATATTTTTTACGAACAAGACTGTCTACTAGCGCAGAACTGTGTGTGTTTTGCACCGCAAAGGTCCGACAATGAGAATTCAAATGCCGGTAATCCAAAACTAAGCGGTACGATCCATCGGGTTTAGAAACCGCGAAAAGGGGATTATTCATCGGTGACACGCATGTTTCAATCACTCCCTGATATTCCAACTAGGTCAGAATTTCGGAAACAGGACCTTTAGCGTCCAGTTTGATGGGATATTGGGGTTGTGGCTGTGGTAGGGACCGCAGAGGTATTTCATGGGGTGGTGATTCTTCATCCCAGCCCACATGGTTGCGGTATAACGCTGGAGCCCGGGACACAGCCCATTCAGCTGCAAGAGCCTCTGCTTTGTCTTTTGGGACATGTCGAGAAAAGTTCGGAAGGATTACCTCCTCCCCTTTACGCTTAGCAAGTACGAATGGGGGCGGCCAATCCGCCTCCGCCAACAAAATGTCGTACGAAGAGGTCAGATTTTCCCAAAAAATCCCTTTTATAACACGCTGTATGTCACCTTCGATTTGAATTACAATATTATATAGTCTGTCAGGGGGAGCCACTCTGGTGTCAGCTGTCTCGACAGTAATGAATGTTTCAGTTGCTGTCGCCTCCACATGAGGACGTAGCGCCTCCCGCACTATGGTAACTTCCGCGGCGCTGTCTAGGAGTGTCACTGCCCACGTCCAATTCAGGAGTCTCGTTCTCACCGTCTGTGGCATATCTCGCTGTTACAGCGGCAACTTTTTTCTTCTGAAATTGTGGGCGAGAACGTTGAAAGTCATCTGGCTTCCCTCTGACCTGTTGTCGAGGTTGGTCTCGTCCCTGTGGATCCTCTCGACCCCTTCCTCTATCCTGGCGATCTCCTCCACCAGCCTGCGAAGATGTTGGTGCCTGTGAAGAACGAGGAGAACGCGAATCAGGGACTTTAAATCTCTCTGGAGATTTAATTCTCGCCCTATCACGCAAATCATAAGTTTGTTTAGAAGAGACTGAAACCGGGGATGCACCTCGTGACCCCGGCTTCTTCTGTTGCTTACCCTGTTTTTTCAACCTCAGCTCTTTTTAGTAAAAACTGGTTTCTCATCTTTCTCAGGCTGAGTTTTTGGTTGTTGTTGCGATTGTGTTTGCGATTTAGCAAAAGGCTTAACTCCCAGGCTATTGCGACCAATGGTTTTGTAAGCCTGAGCAATAATTTTTGGTAATTCGCGAGGCTTGTACAAATCTGGGACTAAAGCCAAAGCATTAGCTACTTGAAAGTTCACTGCATCGCCCTTGACATTCGCAAGGATCAACTCAGCTACTACGTCGAACACTCCCACCAGTCTCATCCCTAATTCCACAGCCGCTTCAGGGCCATGTTCATCCTGTACTCGTTTAATCACAGAGGGGAGAACTGTCATGGAAGGAGTGCCGAAACACTTCGCATATACTGCTGCGAATACTCTACCCCAGTTGTTGCATTCTGCCAACTCGGGTACTAAGTCTTTTGGCAAACTAATCGTCAAAATCCTGTGCTTTTCCACGGGAGATGTATTTGGAAAAACTGCCTCCAGCTGGTCAAATTTTTCTGCAAGCCAATAAGGAAAATCGTCCTTATTTTGTGGGCGCTTGCCCATCACCGAATTCACCATGACAGGACTTATGGTTACACCGCCTGCACCAGCTGGATGGGCCGCAACTCCAGGCGGGGCTCCATGGATGTTGCCTGTAACATATTGTACTAAAGCTCTGTGTACTCGTATCAAAGACAAATGCATATTACGCAGTTCAGCGACTGCCACCGTCATATAACGCAGATGTGGTGTATACCCGGCCAAGACTGGCTAAGTGGCCCCATCAATTGATAAGGGGCCTTAGCGAACCGCGGTAACCGGTTGGGGGAGGGCGCCATCAAACCAAACACGGTGTTGCCAAGCCGTGAGCGGTACTTCAAGATTCCTATACGGTCAATAGTGAATAGGAACATCGGTGGCTTCATATTCATGGAACAAATTATCAGTCCCATCCACCGCCGGAAAGGTGACCCAAGAGAAAAACACCTCAAAGTGGTAAGCTGGATCTGCTTGTACCACAAAGATCAAATCGACACCCGCGTCAGGCACTCCATACACTGTTAAGTGAGCCCGGAGCGCTGCGCGGCTATGTGCCGCAATTTGAACAGCCATTTCAGGCTATAAGTTTTGGACAACCTAATGTGTGGCAGCACAATAGAGGGTATGCTATGGAGGTGCTGGGTGGTGCTGAGGTGGTGCTGAGTGATGCCGTTGTTGCACTGAGTGATGCCGTTGTTGCACTGAGTGATGCCGTTGTTGCACTGAGTGATGCCGTTGTGGCACTGAGTGATGCCGTTGTGGCACTGAGTGATGCCGTTGTGGCGCTGAGTGATGCCGTTGTGGCGCTGAGTGATGCCGTTGTGGCGCTGAGTGATGCCGTTGTGGCGCTGAGTGATGCCGTTGTGGCGCTGAGTGATGCCGTTGTGGCGCTGAGTGATGCCGTTGTGGCGCTGAGTGATGCCGTTGTGGCGCTGCGTGATGCCGTTGTGGCGCTGCGTGATGCCGTTGTGCCGCTGCGTGATGCCGTTGTGCCGCTGCGTGATGCCGTTGTGCCGCTGCGTGATGCCGTTGTGCCGCTGCGTGATGCCGTTGTGCCGCTGCGTGATGCCGTTGTGCCGCTGAGTGATGCCGTTGTGCCGCTGAGTGATGCCGTTGTGCCGCTGAGTGATGCCGTTGTGCCGCTGAGTGATGCCGTTGTGCCGCTGAGTGATGCCGTTGTGCCGCTGATGCCGTGATGGCGCTGAGTGATGGCGTGATGGCGCTGGGTGATGCCGTGATGGCGCTGGGTGATGCCGTGGTGGCGCTGGGTGATGCCGTGGTGGCGCTGGGTGATGCTGTGGTGGCGCTGAGTGATGCCGTGGTGGCGCTGAGTGATGCTGAGGTGGCGCTGAGTGATGCTGAGGTGGCGCTGAGTGATGCTGAGGTGGCGCTGAGTGATGCTGAGGTGTTGCTGGGTGATGCTGAGGTGACGCTGGGTGATGCTGAGGTGGCGCTGGGTGATGCTGAGGTGGCGCTGGGTGATGCTGAGGTGGCGCTGGGTGATGCTGTGGTGACACTGAGGGATGCTGAGAGATGCTGTGGTGGTGTTGAGAGATGCTGTGGTGGCGCTGAGTGATGCTGTGGTGGCGCTGAGTGATGCTGAGGTGGCGCTGGGTGATGCTGAGGTGGCGCTGGGTGATGCTGTGGTGGCGCTGGGTGATGCTGTGGTGGCGCTGGGTGATGCTGTGGTGACACTGAGGGATGCTGAGAGATGCTGTGGTGGTGTTGAGAGATGCTGTGGTGGCGCTGAGAGATGCTGTGGTGGCGCTGAGTGATGCTGTGGTGGCGCTGAGGATGCTGTGGTGGCGCTGAGGGATGCTGTGGTGGCGCTGAGGGATGCTGTGGTGCCGCTGAGTGATGCTGTGGTGGCGCTGAGTGATGCTGTGATGGCGCTGAGTGATGCTGTGATGGCGCTGAGTGATGCTGTGATGGCGCTGAGTGATGCTGTGATGGCGCTGAGTGATGCTGTGATGGCGCTGAGTGATGCTGTGATGGCGCTGAGTGATGCTGTGATGGCGCTGAGTGATGCTGTGATGCCGCTGGGTGATGCTGTGATGGCGCTGGGTGATGCTGTGGTGGCGCTGGGTGATGCTGTGGTGGCGCTGGGTGATGTGGTGGTGCTGAGTGATGCTGAGGTGGCGCTGAGTGATGCTGAGGTGGCGCTGAGTGATGCTGAGGTGGCGCTGAGTGATGCTGAGGTGGCGTTGAGTGATGCTGAGGTGGCGCTGAGTGATGCTGAGGTGGCGCTGAGTGATGCTGAGGTGGCGCTGAGTGATGCTGAGGTGGCGCTGAGTGATGCTGAGGTGGCGCTGAGTGATGCTGAGGTGGCGCTGAGTGATGCTGAGGTGGCGCTGGGTGATGCTGAGGTGGCGCTGGGTGATGCTGAGGTGGCGATGGGTGATGCTGAGGTGGCGATGGGTGATGCTGTGGTGACACTGAGGGATGCTGAGAGATGCTGTGGTGGTGTTGAGAGATGCTGTTGTGGTGCTGAGTGATGCTGTGGTGGCGCTGAGTGATGTTGTGGTGGCGCTGAGTGATGCTGTGGTTACACTGAGTGACGCTGTTGTGGCGCTGAGTGACGCTGTTGTGGCGCTGAGTGACGCTGTGGTGGCGCTGAGTGACGCTGTGGTGCTGAGTGATGCTGTGGTGGCGCTGAGTGATGCTGTGGTGGCGCTGAGTGATGCTGTGGTGGCGCTGAGTGATGCTGTGGTGGCGCTGAGTGATGCTGTGGTGGCGCTGAGTGATGCTGTGGTGGCGCTGAGGATGCTGTGGTGGCGCTGAGGGATGCTGTGGTGGCGCTGAGGGATGCTGTGGTGGCGCTGAGGGATGCTGTGGTGGCGCTGAGGGATGCTGTGGTGGCGCTGAGGGATGCTGAGGTGGCGCTGAGCGATGCTGAGGTGGCACTGAGCGATGCTGAGGTGGCACTGAGCGATGCTGAGGTGGCACTGAGCGATGCTGAGGTGGCACTGAGCGATGCTGAGGTGGCACTGAGCGATGCTGAGGTGGCTCTGAGTGATGCTGAGGTGGCTATGAGTGATCTTGTGGTAGCGCTAAGTGATGCTGTGGTGGCGCTGAGGGTAAATCGTTCACAACAAATTTTTTATAACGTGGACTTTGACCCCGCATACCATTACTCCGCATAGTTCACCTACCCCGCATACCATTACTCCGTATTTTTTTACAACGCATGTGCAATTACCACGCATGCCTTTACAACAAGTTTTGTTGTAAAGGTATGTATGGTAAATGCACATGCCTTGTAAAAAAGAAATTGGGGCGATCCACGTCGTTGTGAGGAAACAGAGGCTCTTCCGTTTCCTCACAACGACGTGCACCGCCCCTCAGAGACAGACGACGTGAAGCAGAAACCAGGAGGAGAGAGGAACCACGAGGAGAGAAAGGTAAGGGGGATTGGGCCTGGGGTGGGGGTTAATTTTTTACGGTTTAGGGTAGTCTCGGGGGTCGTGCGGGGTAGCGTTTCAGTGTAGGGACTGGACTGGGGGTCGAGGGTCGTGCTGGGGGTAGTGTTTTAGGGTTTAAGGTAGTGTTGTGGTGTTTGTGTAGGGTAGTGTTTTAGGGTTTAGGGTAGTGTTGGTTGGTTGTGCAGGGGTACTGTTTGAGTGTAGGGACCGGACTGGGGGTCGTGCTGGGGGTAGTGTTTTAGGGTTTAGGGTAGTGTTGTGGTGTTTGTGTAGTGTTTTAGGGTTTAGGGTAGTGTTGTGGGGTCGTGCAGGGTAGTGTTTGAGTGTAGGGACCGGACTGGGGTTCAGGGGGTCGTGCTGGGGTAGTGTGTTAGGGTTTAGGGTAGTGTTGTGGTGTGTGTGTAGTGCAGAGTAGTGGTTTAGGGTAGTGTCGGGGGTCGTGCAGGGTAGTGTTTGAGTGTAGGGACCAGACTGGGGTTCAGGGGGGGTCGTGCTGGGGGTAGTGTTTTAGGGTTTAGGGTAGTGTTGTGGTGTGTGTGTAGTGCAGAGTAGTGGTTTAGGGTAGTGTCGGGGGTCGTGCTGGGTAGTGTAAATGTAGGGAGAGGACGGTGTCGGGGGAGGGTCATGCAGTGGTACTACATTAGGGTGTAGGGTAGGGCAGGGTACTCTCACTTACCTTTAAAAACTTTTACTATGAGTATACCTTTACCACGCATGCCTTTGCGTTGTAATGGCATGCGTGGTAAAGGCATAGTCGTGGTAAAAGTTTGCGTTGTGATAACTTGAGGGGTCATTGAATTTGCATTGTAAAAATGTTGTGGTGAAGGTATGCGGAGTGTTTGTTAGTGGGGTTACATCATATATTTGGCGCTGAGTGATTCTGTGGTGGCGCTGAGTGATTCTGTGGTGGCGCTGATTGATTCTGTGGCGGTGCTGAGTGATGCTGTTGTGGCACTGAGTGATGCTGTGGGTGCGCTGAGGCATGCTGTGGTGACACTGAGGGATGCTGAGGTGGGGCTGAGTGATGCTGTTGTGAGGCTGAGTGATGCTGAGGTGGCACTGAGTGATGCTGAGGTGGCACTGAGTGATGCTGAGGTGGCACTGAGTGATGCTGAGGTGGCACTGAGTGATGCTGAGGTGGCGATGAGGTGGCACTGAGTGATGCTGTTGTGATGCTGAGTGATGCTGAGGTGGCACTGAGCGATGCTGAGGTGGCACTGAGCGATGCTGAGGTGGCACTGAGCGATGCTGAGGTGGCACTGAGCGATGCTGAGGTGGCGCTGAGTGATGCTGAGGTGGCGCTGAGTGATGCTGAGGTGGCGCTGAGTGATGCTGAGGTGGCGCTGAGTGATGCTGAGGTGGCGCTGAGTGATGCTGAGGTGGCGCTGAGTGATGCTGAGGTGGCGCTGAGTGATGCTGAGGTGGCGCTGGGTGATGCTGAGGTGGCGCTGGGTGATGCTGAGGTGGCGCTGGGTGATGCTGTGGTGGTGCTGGGTGGTGCTGTGGTGGTGCTGGGTGATGCTGTGGGTGCGCTGAGGCATGCTGTGGTGACACTGAGGGATGCTGAGAGATGCTGTGGTGGTGTTGCGAGATGCTGTGGTGGTGCTGAGTGATGCTGAGGTGATGCTGAGGTGGCGCTGCGTGATGCTGAGGTGGCGCTGAGTGATGCTGAGGTGGCGCTGAGTGATGCTGAGGTGGCGCTGAGTGATGCTGAGGTGGCGCTGAGTGATGCTGAGGTGGCGCTGAGTGATGCTGAGG
The DNA here is from genome assembly GCA_963921515.1 of Calotriton arnoldi. NCBI lineage: Eukaryota > Metazoa > Chordata > Amphibia > Caudata > Salamandridae > Calotriton > Calotriton arnoldi. The sequence goes on from CAWUFW010001593.1 coordinate 549,765, forward strand.
TGGCGCTGAGTGATGCTGAGGTGGCGCTGAGTGATGCTGAGGTGGCGCTGAGTGATGCTGAGGTGGCGCTGGGTGATGCTGAGGTGGCGCTGGGTGTTGCTGTGGTGGCGCTGGGTGATGCTGTGGGTACGCTGAGGCATGCTGTGGTGACACTGAGGGATGCTGAGAGATGCTGTGGTGGTGTTTAGAGATGCTGTGGTGGCGCTGAGTGATGCAGAGGTGGCGCTGAGTGATGCGGAGGTGGCGCTGAGTGATGCGGAGGTGGCGCTGAGTGATGCGGAGGTGGCGCTGAGTGATGCGGAGGTGGCGCTGAGTGATGCGGAGGTGGCGCTGAGTGATGCGGAGGTGGCGCTGAGTGATGCGGAGGTGGCGCTGAGTGATGCGGAGGTGGCGCTGAGTGATGCGGAGGTGGCGCTGAGTGATGCTGAGGTGGCGCTGAGTGATGCTGAGGTGGCGCTGAGTGATGCTGAGGTGGCGCTGAGTGATGCTGAGGTGGCGCTGAGTGATGATGTGATGGCACTGAGTGATGCTGTTGTGGCGCTGAGGCGGAACTGCTTGATGCTGTGGTGGCGCTGAGTGATGCTGTGGTGGCGCTGAGTGATGCTGAGGTGGCGCTGAGTGATGCTGAGGTGGCGCTGAGTGATGCTGAGGTGGCACTGACGTGGTGGTGAGGTGGCGCTGAGTGATGCTGAGGTGGCGCTGAGTGATGCTGAGGTGGCACTGACGTGGTGGTGAGTGATGCTGAGGTGGGCCTGAGGTGGTGATGAGGTAGCGCTGAGTGATGCGGAGGTGGCGCTGAGTGATGCGGAGGTGGCGCTGAGTGATGCGGAGGTGGCGCTGAGTGATGCGGAGGTGGCGCTGAGTGATGCGGAGGTGGCGCTGAGTGATGCGGAGGTGGCGCTGAGTGATGCGGAGGTGGCGCTGAGTGATGCGGAGGTGGCGCTGAGTGATGCGGAGGTGGCGATGAGGTGGCACTGAGTGATGCTGAGGTGGCACTGAGCGATGCTGAGGTGGCACTGAGCGATGCTGAGGTGGCGCTGAGCGATGCTGAGGTGGCGCTGAGCGATGCTGAGGTGGCGCTGAGCGATGCTGAGGTGGCGCTGAGCGATGCTGAGGTGGCGCTGAGCGATGCTGAGGTGGCGCTGAGCGATGCTGAGTGTGAGAAGTTGGCCTGGCATATGCTGTCCACTAATTATAGTGGGCACCTTGCACCAGTCCAAACAACCCCTTATTGGAGATAGGTTAAAGACAACCTTTATTGAAAGCTATCCTAGTGGTAGCTATGGAGAGCAGCCTTCAGGCTAAGTCTTGAAGGAATGTAAAGCAGCTTGTTTTACCAGTCTATAATCTCTTGAGTGATCAAATGAAAGAGCACCACACCAGGTATATATTCAAAATATATGTATTTATTGCTAAACACACCCCTCTAGTCTCTTTATGAGGCTAGAGTTCGAAGTACATAAGTTATAAGTTATTAATTCACAGTAATAGCACAAATACACGTTTGGGCCCTAGGGGCGTACCAAACCATATACCAATAAAGTGGTATGCGAACCACGACTGAACTAGACACTAGGCCTAGAGCCTCTAGAAGTGCTTGGACCACAGGGAACCACCCAAGGTAGTGACACAGGGGACCCACGGGAGACGCGTGCAGTGTAAATACACAACCGCGATAAGCCGTTAACTTCTATGGAGAAAGTCGGGATCGGGAAAATAGAGGAAAGGGACACTTAAAAGAGGACTAGGACAAAACCCTTTGAGATCTAGGACTTTGAAGAGTCTCTACCCACGGGAGCACCGGAGTACTCGTGTTACCTCACCCAGGAAGCCGGGTGCATAGGTGCCTTTCGGGGTCGGGTTTCGTCGTCGATTCGAATGGCGATCTGCTGCAAAGTGCTGCTGGCGGCCAAGAGAAAAGTGTCCGGGTGGATCCAAGAGTGGATCGGAGTTCTGAAGAACCTGAAAGCAGAGGGGACAGAGTCTGGGTCACTAGCCAGTGACCAGGAAGGCGATGGACAGATGCCCACCGATGTCGAGTGCTTCAGGTGCGTTGACAGTCGTCTTGACTCTTCAGCCACGAGGTCCAGGAGGCGTTGTCGGCAACCAGGAGCAGGATTCGGGCTGGTACACGATGTCTTTCGAGTGCTGAGGTGTTGGCGACCGGATTGGACCCAACAAGCCTTGGCAACGGCAAGTCTCGGTGAAGATGTAGATCGTCGATGGTGCAGACCAGCAAGGTCTGTGGAACTCACCCAGCGAGGGTAAGTGAGGGCAGGCCTGGAGCAACCAGGATGCCAAGTAAGAAAAGGATTGGCCTTCGTTAAGGGCTACTAGCCAACGGGCTAGCGACCGCGAAGGAGCCTCGTGACGCCGCACGTGGATCTGGCTTACAGGACACTCGTGGAGTGGGGGCCAGTGATCTTCGGTGCAGGTGGTGCTGGAGGCTAGGGCTACTCGGAGCCCAAAGCACGACTTCTTGGGAGACCCAGAAGAGGATGCACTTGCAAATGTGCTCGGTGTCCAGGGGTCATGGTCTCAAGTCACCCACGATAGCCATGGGCCTCAGCTTTGCTGGGGACTCAGGGTAGCCTCGGGAAGTCTGAGAATCCACCTCTGGGGATGCGATGACTTCGGCGTCCGAAGGAGCTTCAGAAATGCGAACCGGACAGATGCTTCTTTGGTGCCTGCCAAGCAGGGGAGTCACTCCTTGACCCCAAGGGAGATTCTTCAGTCCTCTAATCGTGAGTAGAGCGTCGAAGGTCCAGGATTCAGTTTCAGAGTTTTGTCCAGGGATAATCTAAAGTCCTAAGGACTGGGTTCCTACCTTTATTCTAAAAATAGGGGTTGGACTACTCTGTGGCCCCACCTATGGGTGGGTCAGGGCAGAGGGGTGGCTACACCCCTTTCCCTTTGTCCAGTTCGCGCCAAAGCAGGGGCTGCAAGCCCCTGATCCGGTTTGAACTGGGGTATGCACAGGGACACCAAATGTGCCCCCAGTGCAGGACTTCAAAGCACCCGAAAGTGCTCCCGCCCAGCCCCAATACACATTATCCTGTCTGGGGAGGTGGTCACACCTCCCTGGGACAGGAAACCTATTGTCCAGGCCTCCCTGCCGGAGTTTCGTCCAGCAGCAGGAGGCCAGACTCGTGTCTGTGGCAGCAGCATCCATTTTGTGATGCCAGGGCTCTGGAAAGAAGTTACCGGACTCGTCAGAGTTAACATGTCTTTCCCTCTAGAAGGGTGGAATGCTACCCCGCCACCAGGATTGGCGGGGGGTAGTATTCCAAGATGTTTGACACCAAACACGACATGTTTAGGTGCAGCCATTCCAAAGTTAGCATTTTACAGCGAGGATATAATGCGCTTAAGAGTATATGGTCAGGCTGCACTACAAACAGCATCAGAGATGGTCTCCGAACGCTGCAGAGGGGCCCTGCTCATGCAAGGGCACCCTCTCACATAGGAACCATGCACTCTGCCTTTAGGATTGATAAGGCCTGCCTTAGGAGTGACTTATAGGTTTATATGTGTGTATGTATTTCGTGATATAGGTAACCTATATCACAGTAAGGGGTGCATGCACCACCTTACCCAGGCTGCAGTAGCAGACCTGTGGTGTCAGTTTGGATGGCCTTCCAGGGGTGGCATAATACATGCTGCAGCCCCTGGCAGGCCTCTGAGGTATCTATGCCCTTGGTACATAGTATACCATATACTAGGGACTTATAAGGGCACTCCAGATCCCAATCAGTGATGTGCCTAAGGCACATGGAAACCATTTTAGAGAGGAAGCAGCTAGGCTGGGGTTCTGATTAGCAGGGCCCCAGCCAGACTAATGTCGAAAAACAGTGAAGCATCAGCAAAAAGTGGGGGTACCCATGTGAAGCAGATCCTACTCTCCTACACTGAGGTGGCGCTGAGTGATACTGAGGTGGCGCTGAGTGATGCTGAGGTGGCGCTGGGTGATGCTGTGGTGGTGCTGGGTGATGCTGTGGGTGCGCTGAGGCATGCTGTGGTGACACTGAGGGATGCTGAGAGATGCTGTGGTGGTGTTGCGAGATGCTGTGGTGGTGCTGAGTGATGCTGAGGTGGCGCTGAGTGATGCTGAGGTGGCGCTGAGTGATGCTGAGGTGGCGCTGAGTGATGCTGAGGTGGCGCTGAGTGATGCTGAGGTGGCGCTGAGTGATGCTGAGGTGGCGCTGAGTGATGCTGAGGTGGCGCTGAGTGATGCTGAGGTGGCGCTGAGTGATGCTGAGGTGGCGCTGAGTGATGCTGAGGTGGCGCTGAGTGATGCTGTGGTGGCGCTGGGTGATGCTGTGGGTACGCTGAGGCATGCTGTGGTGACACTGAGGGATGCTGAGAGATGCTGTGGTGGTGTTTAGAGATGCTGTGGTGGCGCTGAGTGATGCGGAGGTGGCGCTGAGTGATGCGGAGGTGGCGCTGAGTGATGCGGAGGTGGCGCTGAGTGATGCGGAGGTGGCGCTGAGTGATGCGGAGGTGGCGCTGAGTGATGCGGAGGTGGCGCTGAGTGATGCGGAGGTGGCGCTGAGTGATGCGGAGGTGGCGCTGAGTGATGCTGAGGTGGCGCTGAGTGATGCTGAGGTGGCGCTGAGTGATGCTGAGGTGGCGCTGAGTGATGCTGAGGTGGCGCTGAGTGATGCTGAGGTGGCGCTGAGTGATGATGTGATGGCGCTGAGTGATTCTGTTGTGGCGCTGAGGCGGAACTGCTTGATGCTGTGGTGGCGCTGAGTGATGCTGAGGTGGCGCTGAGTGATGCTGAGGTGGCGCTGAGTGATGCTGAGGTGGCGCTGAGTGATGCTGAGGTGGCGCTGAGTGATGCTGAGGTGGCGCTGAGTGATGCTGAGGTGGCGCTGAGTGATGCTGAGGTGGCGCTGGGTGATGCTGTGGTGGCGCTGAGTGATGCTGTGGGTGCGCTGAGGCATGCTGTGGTGACACTGAGGGATGCTGAGAGATGCTGTGGTGGTGTTGAGAGATGCTGTGGTGGTGCTGAGAGATGATGAGGTGGTACTGAGAGATGCTGAGGTGGCACTGAGTGAAACTGAGGTGGCGCTGACATGGTGGTGAGTGATGCTGAGGTGGGCCTGAGGTGGTGATGAGGTAGGGCTGAGTTATGCTGAGGTGGCGCTGAGTGATGCGGAGGTGGCGCTGAGTGATGCGGAGGTGGCGCTGAGTGATGCGGAGGTGGCGCTGAGTGATGCGGAGGTGGCGCTGAGTGATGCGGAGGTGGCGCTGAGTGATGCGGAGGTGGCGCTGAGTGATGCGGAGGTGGCGCTGAGTGATGCGGAGGTGGCGCTGAGTGATGCGGAGGTGGCGCTGAGTGATGCGGAGGTGGCGCTGAGTGATGCTGAGGTGGCGCTGAGTGATGATGTGATGGCGCTGAGTGATGCTGTTGTGGCGCTGAGGCGGAACTGCTTGATGCTGTGGTGGCGCTGAGTGATGCTGTGGTGGCGCTGAGTGATGCTGTGGTGGCGCTGAGTGATGCTGAGGTGGCACTGAGTGATGCTGAGGTGGCGCTGAGTGATGCTGAGGTGGCGCTGAGTGATGCTGAGGTGGCGCTGAGTGATGCTGAGGTGGCGCTGAGTGATGCTGAGGTGGCGCTGGGTGATGCTGTGGTGGCGCTGAGTGATGCTGTGGGTACGCTGAGGCATGCTGTGGTGACACTGAGGGATGCTGAGAGATGCTGTGGTGGTGTTGAGAGATGCTGTGGTGGTGCTGAGAGATGCTGAGGTGGCGCTGAGAGATGCTGAGGTGGCACTGAGAGATGCTGAGGTGGCACTGAGAGATGCTGAGGTGGCACTGAGAGATGCTGAGGTGGCACTGAGAGATGCTGAGGTGGCACTGAGTGAAACTGAGGTGGCGCTGACGTGGTGGTGAGTGATGCTGAGGTGGGCCTGAGGTGGTGATGAGGTAGCGCTGAGTTATGCTGAGGTGGCGCTGAGTGATGTGGAGGTGGCGCTGAGTGATGCGGAGGTGGCGCTGAGTGATGCGGAGGTGGCGCTGAGTGATGCGGAGGTGGCGCTGAGTGATGCGGAGGTGGCGCTGAGTGATGCGGAGGTGGCGCTGAGTGATGCGGAGGTGGCGCTGAGTGATGTGGAGGTGGCGATGAGGTGGCACTGAGTGATGCTGAGGTGGCACTGAGCGATGCTGAGGTGGCACTGAGCGATGCTGAGGTGGCGCTGAGCGATGCTGAGGTGGCGCTGAGCGATGCTGAGGTGGCGCTGAGCGATGCTGAGGTGGCGCTGAGTGATGCTGAGGTGGCGCTGAGTGATGCTGAGGTGGCACTGGGTGATGCTGAGGTGGCGCTGGGTGATGCTGAGGTGGCGCTGGGTGATGCTGAGGTGGCGCTGGGTGATGCTGAGGTGGCGCTGGGTGATGCTGTGGTGGTGCTGGGTGATGCTGTGGGTGCGCTGAGGCATGCTGTGGTGACACTGAGGGATGCTGAGAGACGCTGTGGTGGTGTTGCGAGATGCTGTGGTGGCGCTGAGGTGGCGCTGAGTGATGCTGAGGTGGCGCTGAGTGATGCTGAGGTGGCGCTGAGTGATGCTGAGGTGGCGCTGAGTGATGCTGAGGTGGCGCTGAGTGATGCTGAGGTGGCGCTGAGTGATGCTGAGGTGGCGCTGAGTGATGCTGAGGTGGCGCTGAGTGATGCGGAGGTGGCGCTGAGTGATGCGGAGGTGGCGCTGAGTGATGCGGAGGTGGCGCTGAGTGATGCGGAGGTGGCGCTGAGTGATGCGGAGGTGGCGCTGAGTGATGCGGAGGTGGCGCTGAGGGATGCGGAGGTGGCGCTGAGGGATGCGGAGGTGGCGCTGAGTGATGCGGAGGTGGCGCTGAGGATGCGGAGGTGGCGCTGAGGGATGCGGAGGTGGCGCTGAGGGATGCGGAGGTGGCGCTGAGGGATGCGGAGGTGGCGCTGAGTGATGCGGAGGTGGCGCTGAGTGACGCTGAGGTGGCGATGAGGTGGCACTGAGTGATGCTGTTGTGATGCTGAGTGATGCTGAGGTGGCACTGAGCGATGCTGAGGTGGCGCTGAGCGATGCGGAGGTGGCGCTGAGTGATGCGGAGGTGGCGCTGAGTGATGCTGAGGTGGCGCTGAGTGATGCTGAGGTGGCGCTGAGTGATGCTGAGGTGGCGCTGAGTGATGATGTGATGGCGCTGAGTGATGATGTGATGGCGCTGAGTGATGATGTGATGGCGCTGAGTGATTCTGTTGTGGCGCTGAGGCGGAACTGCTTGATGCTGTGGTGGCGCTGAGTGATGCTGTGGTGGCGCTGAGTGATGCTGAGGTGGCGCTGAGTGATGCTGAGGTGGCGCTGAGTGATGCTGTGGTGGCGCTGAGTGATGCTGAGGTGGCGCTGAGTGATGCTGAGGTGGCGCTGGGTGATGCTGAGGTGGCGCTGGGTGATGCTGAGGTGGCGCTGAGTGATGCTGAGGTGGCGCTGAGTGATGCTGAGGTGGCGCTGAGTGATGCTGAGGTGGCGCTGAGTGATGATGTGATGGCGCTGAGTGATGCTGTTGTGGCGCTGAGGCGGAACTGCTTGATGCTGTGGTGGCGCTGAGTGATGCTGTGGTGGCGCTGAGTGATGCTGAGGTGGTGCTGAGTGATGCTGAGGTGGCGCTGAGTGATGCTGAGGTGGCGCTGAGTGATGCTGAGGTGGCGCTGAGTGATGCTGAGGTGGCGCTGGGTGATGCTGTGGTGGTGCTGAGTGATGCTGTGGGTGCGTTGAGGCATGCTGTGGTGACACTGAGGGATGCTGAGAGATGCTGTGGTGGTGCTGAGAGATGCTGAGGTGGTACTGAGAGATGCTGAGGTGGCACTGAGTGAAACTGAGGTGGCGCTGACGTGGTGGTGAGTGATGCTGAGGTGGGCCTGAGGTGGTGATGAGGTAGCGCTGAGTTATGCTGAGGTGGCGCTGAGTGATGCGGAGGTGGCGCTGAGTGATGCGGAGGTGGCGCTGAGTGATGCGGAGGTGGCGCTGAGTGATGCGGAGGTGGCGCTGAGTGATGCGGAGGTGGCGCTGAGTGATGCGGAGGTGGCGCTGAGTGATGCTGAGGTGGCGCTGAGTGATGATGTGATGGCGCTGAGTGATGCTGTTGTGGCGCTGAGGCGGAACTGCTTGATGCTGTGGTGGCACTGAGTGATGCTGTGGTGGCGCTGAGTGATGCTGAGGTGGCGCTGAGTGATGCTGAGATGGCGCTGAGTGATGCTGAGGTGGCGCTGAGTGATGCTGAGGTGGCGCTGAGTGATGCTGAGGTGGCGCTGGGTGATGCTGTGGGTGCGCTGAGGCATGCTGTGGTGACACTGAGGGATGCTGAGAGATGCTGTGGTGGTGTTGAGAGATGCTGTGGTGGTGCTGAGAGATGCTGAGGTGGCACTGAGAGATGCTGAGGTGGCACTGAGAGATGCTGAGGTGGCACTGAGAGATGCTGAGGTGGCACTGAGTGAAACTGAGGTGGCGCTGACGTGGTGGTGAGTGATGCTGAGGTGGGCCTGAGGTGGTGATGAGGTAGCGCTGAGTTATGCTGAGGTGGCAGTGAGTGATGCGGAGGTGGCGCTGAGTGATGCGGAGGTGGCGCTGAGTGATGCGAAGGTGGCGCTGAGTGATGCGGAGGTGGCGCTGAGTGATGCGGAGGTGGCGCTGAGTGATGCGGAGGTGGCGCTGAGTGATGCGGAGGTGGCGCTGAGTGATGCGGGAGGTGGCGATGAGGTGGCACTGAGTGATGCTGAGGTGGCACTGAGTGAAACTGAGGTGGCGCTGACGTGGTGGTGAGTGATGCTGAGGTGGGCCTGAGGTGGTGATGAGGTAGCGCTGAGTTATGCTGAGGTGGCGCTGAGTGATGCGGAGGTGGCGCTGAGCGATGCTGAGGTGGCGCTGAGCGATGCTGAGGTGGCGCTGAGCGATGCTGAGGTGGCGCTGAGTGATGCTGAGGTGGCGCTGAGTGATGCGGAGGTGGCGCTGAGTGATGCGGAGGTGGCGCTGAGTGATGCGGAGGTGGCGCTGAGTGATGCGGAGGTGGCGCTGAGTGATGCGGAGGTGGCGCTGAGTGATGCGGAGGTGGCGCTGAGTGATGCGGAGGTGGCGCTGAGTGATGCGGAGGTGGCGCTGAGGGATGCGGAGGTGGCGCTGAGGGATGCGGAGGTGGCGCTGAGGGATGCGGAGGTGGCGCTGAGGGATGCGGAGGTGGCGCTGAGGGATGCGGAGTTGGCGCTGAGGGATGCGGAGGTGGCGCTGAGCGATGCGGAGGTGGCGCTGAGCGATGCGGTGGTGGCGCTGAGCGATGCCGAGGTGGCGCTGAGCGATGCCGAGGTGGCGCTGAGCGATGCCGAGGTGGCGCTGAGTGATGCCGAGGTGGCGCTGAGTGATGCGGAGGTGGCGCTGAGGTGGCGCTGAGCGATGCTGTGGTGGCGCTGAGCGATGCTGTGGCGCTGAGTGATGCTGAGGTGGGCCTGAGGTGGCGCTGAGTGATGCTGAGTGATGCTGAGGTGGCGCTGAGTGATGCTGAGGTGACGCTGAGTGATGCTGAGGTGGCGCTGAGTGATGCTGAGGTGGCGCTGAGTGATGCTGAGGTGGCGCTGAGTGATGCTGAGGTGGCGCTGAGTGATGCTGAGGTGGCGCTGAGTGATGATGTGATGGCGCTGAGTGATGCTGTTGTGGCGCTGAGGCGGAACTGCTTGATGCTGTGGTGGCGCTGAGTGATGCTGTGGTGGCGCTGAGTGATGCTGTGGTGGCGCTGAGTGATGCTGAGGTGGCGCTGGGTGATGCTGAGGTGGCGCTGGGTGATGCTGTGGTGGCGCTGAGTGATGCTGTGGGTGCACTGAGGCATGCTGTGGTGACACTGAGGGATGCTGAGAGATGCTGTGGTGGTGTTGAGAGATGCTGTGGTGGTGTTGAGAGATGCTGAGGTGGCACTGAGAGATGCTGAGGTGGCACTGAGAGATGCTGAGGTGGCACTGAGTGATGCTGAGGTGGCGCTGAGTGATGATGTGATGGCGCTGAGTGATGCTGTTGTGGCGCTGAGGCGGAACTGCTTGATGCTGTGGTGGCGCTGAGTGATGCTGTGGTGGCGCTGAGTGATGCTGAGGTGGCGCTGAGTGATGCTGAGGTGGCGCTGGGTGATGCTGAGGTGGCGCTGGGTGATGCTGAGGTGGCGCTGAGTGATGCTGAGGTGGCGCTGAGTGATGCTGAGGTGGCGCTGAGTGATGCTGAGGTGGCGCTGAGTGATGATGTGATGGCGCTGAGTGATGCTGTTGTGGCGCTGAGGCGGAACTGCTTGATGCTGTGGTGGCGCTGAGTGATGCTGTGGTGGCGCTGAGTGATGCTGTGGTGGCGCTGAGTGATGCTGTGGTGGCGCTGAGTGATGCGGAGGTGGCGCTGAGTGATGCGGAGGTGGCGCTGAGTGATGCGGAGGTGGCGCTGAGTGATGCGGAGGTGGCGCTGAGTGATGCGGAGGTGGCGCTGAGTGATGCGGAGGTGGCGCTGAGTGATGCTGAGGTGATGCTGAGGTGGCGCTGAGTGATGCTGAGGTGGCGCTGAGTGATGCTGAGGTGGCGCTGAGTGATGATGTTGTGGCGCTGAGGCGGAACTGCTTGATGCTGTGGTGGCGCTGAGTGATGCTGTGGTGGCACTGAGTGATGCTGAGGTGGTGCTGAGTGATGCTGAGGTGGCGCTGAGTGATGCTGAGGTGGCGCTGAGTGATGCTGAGGTGGCGCTGAGTGATGCTGAGGTGGCGCTGAGTGATGCTGAGGTGGCGCTGAGTGATGCTGAGGTGGCGCTGGGTGATGCTGTGGTGGCGCTGAGTGATGCTGTGGGTGCGTTGAGGCATGCTGTGGTGACACTGAGGGATGCTGAGAGATGCTGTGGTGGTGCTGAGAGATGCTGAGGTGGTACTGAGAGATGCTGAGGTGGCACTGAGTGAAACTGAGGTGGCGCTGACGTGGTGGTGAGTGATGCTGAGGTGGGCCTGAGGTGGTGATGAGGTAGCGCTGAGTTATGCTGAGGTGGCGCTGAGTGATGCGGAGGTGGCGCTGAGTGATGCGGAGGTGGCGCTGAGTGATGCGGAGGTGGCGCTGAGTGATGCGGAGGTGGCGCTGAGTGATGCGGAGGTGGCGCTGAGTGATGATGTGATGGCGCTGAGTGATGCTGTTGTGGCGCTGAGGCGGAACTGCTTGATGCTGTGGTGGCACTGAGTGATGCTGTGGTGGCGCTGAGTGATGCTGTGGTGGCGCTGAGTGATGCTGAGGTGGCGCTGAGTGATGCTGAGGTGGCGCTGAGTGATGCTGAGATGGCGCTGAGTGATGCTGAGGTGGCGCTGAGTGATGCTGAGAGATGCTGTGGTGGTGTTGAGAGATGCTGTGGTGGTGCTGAGAGATGCTGAGGTGGCACTGAGAGATGCTGAGGTGGCACTGAGAGATGCTGAGGTGGCACTGAGTGAAACTGAGGTGGCGCTGACGTGGTGGTGAGTGATGCTGAGGTGGGCCTGAGGTGGTGATGAGGTAGCGCTGAGTGATGCGGAGGTGGCGCTGAGTGATGCGGAGGTGGCGCTGAGTGATGCAGAGGTGGCGCTGAGTGATGCGGAGGTGGCGCTGAGTGATGCGGAGGTGGCGCTGAGTGATGCGGAGGTGGCGCTCAGTGATGCGGAGGTGGCACTCAGTGATGCGGAGGTGGCGCTGAGTGATGCGGAGGTGGCGCTGAGTGATGCGGAGGTGACGCTGAGTGATGCGGAGGTGACGCTGAGTGATGCGGAGGTGGCGCTGAGTGATGCGGAGGTGGCGCTGAGTGATGCGGAGGTGGCGCTGAGTGATGCGGAGGTGGCGCTGAGTGATGCGGAGGTGGCGCTGAGTGATGCGGAGGTGGCGCTGAGTGATGCGGAGGTGGCGCTGAGTGATGCGGAGGTGGCGCTGAGTGATGCGGAGGTGGCGCTGAGTGATGCGGAGGTGGCGCTGAGTGATGCTGAGGTGGCGCTGAGTGATGATGTGATGGCGCTGAGTGATGCTGTTGTGGCGCTGAGGCGGAACTGCTTGATGCTGTGGTGGCACTGAGTGATGCTGTGGTGGCGCTGAGTGATGCTGTGGTGGCGCTGAGTGATGCTGAGGTGGCGCTGAGTGATGCTGAGGTGGCGCTGAGTGATGCTGAGGTGGCGCTGAGTGATGCTGAGGTGGCGCTGAGTGATGCTGAGGTGGCGCTGAGTGATGCTGAGAGATGCTGTGGTGGTGTTGAGAGATGCTGTGGTGGTGCTGAGAGATGCTGAGGTGGCACTGAGAGATGCTGAGGTGGCACTGAGAGATGCTGAGGTGGCACTGAGAGATGCTGAGGTGGCACTGAGAGATGCTGAGGTGGCACTGAGTGAAACTGAGGTGGCGCTGACGTGGTGATGAGGTAGCGCTGAGTTATGCTGAGGTGGCGCTGAGTGATGCGGAGGTGGCGCTGAGTGATGCAGAGGTGGCGCTGAGTGATGCGGAGGTGGCGCTGAGTGATGCGGAGGTGGCGCTGAGTGATGCGGAGGTGGCGATGAGGTGGCACTGAGTGATGCTGAGGTGGCACTGAGTGAAACTGAGGTGGCGCTGACGTGGTGGTGAGTGATGCTGAGGTGGGCCTGAGGTGGTGATGAGGTAGCGCTGAGTTATGCTGAGGTGGCGCTGAGTGATGCGGAGGTGGCGCTGAGTGATGCTGAGGTGGCGCTGAGCGATGCTGAGGTGGCGCTGAGCGATGCTGAGGTGGCGCTGAGCGATGCTGAGGTGGCGCTGAGCGATGCTGAGGTGGCGCTGGGTGATGCTGGGTGATGCTGAGGTGGCGCTGGGTGATGCTGAGGTGGCGCTGTGGTGGTGCTGGGTGATGCTGTGGGTGCGCTGAGGCAAGCTGTGGTGACACTGAGGGATGCTGAGAGACGCTGTGGTGGTGTTGCGAGATGCTGTGGTGGCGCTGAGGTGGCGCTGAGTGATGCTGAGGTGGCGCTGAGTGATGCTGAGGTGGCGCTGAGTGATGCTGAGGTGGCGCTGAGTGATGCTGAGGTGGCGCTGAGTGATGCTGAGGTGGCGCTGAGTGATGCTGAGGTGGCGCTGAGTGATGCGGAGGTGGCGCTGAGTGATGCGGAGGTGGCGCTGAGTGATGCGGAGGTGGCGCTGAGTGATGCGGAGGTGGCGCTGAGTGATGCGGAGGTGGCGCTGAGTGATGCGGAGGTGGCGCTGAGGGATGCGGAGGTGGCGCTGAGGGATGCGGAGGTGGCGCTGAGGGATGCGGAGGTGGCGCTGAGGGATGCGGAGGTGGCGCTGAGGATGCTGAGGTGGCGCTGAGCGATGCGGAGGTGGCGCTGAGCGATGCGGAGGTGGCGCTGAGCGATGCGGAGGTGGCGCTGAGGTGGCGCTGAGCGATGCTGTGGTGGCGCTGAGCGATGCTGTGGCGCTGAGTGATGCTGAGGTGGGCCTGAGGTGGCGCTGAGTGATGCTGAGTGATGCTGAGGTGGCGCTGAGTGATGCTGAGTGATGCTGAGGTGGCGCTGAGTGATGCTGAGGTGGCGCTGAGTGATGCTGAGGTGGCGCTGAGTGATGCTGAGGTGGCGCTGAGTGATGCTGAGGTGGCGCTGAGTGATGCTGAGGTGGCGCTGAGTGATGCTGAGGTGGCGCTGAGTGATGCTGAGGTGGCGCTGAGTGATGCTGAGGTGGCGCTGAGTGATGATGTGATGGCGCTGAGTGATGCTGTTGTGGCGCTGAGGCGGAACTGCTTGATGCTGTGGTGGCGCTGAGTGATGCTGTGGTGGCGCTGAGTGATGCTGAGGTGGCGCTGAGTGATGCTGAGGTGGCGCTGAGTGATGCTGAGGTGGCGCTGAGTGATGCTGAGGTGGCGCTGGGTGATGCTGTGGTGGCGCTGAGTGATGCTGTGGGTGCGCTGAGGCATGCTGTGGTGACACTGAGGGATGCTGAGAGATGCTGTGGTGGTGTTGAGAGATGCTGAGGTGGCACTGAGAGATGCTGAGGTGGCACTGAGTGAAACTGAGGTGGCGCTGACGTGGTGGTGAGTGATGCTGAGGTGGGCCTGAGGTGGTGATGAGGTAGCCCTGAGTTATGCTGAGGTGGCGCTGAGTGATGCGGAGGTGGCGCTGAGTGATGCGGAGGTGGCGCTGAGTGATGCGGAGGTGGCGCTGAGTGATGCGGAGGTGGCGCTGAGTGATGCGGAGGTGGCGCTGAGTGATGCGGAGGTGGCGCTGAGTGATGCGGAGGTGGCGCTGAGTGATGCGGAGGTGGCGCTGAGTGATGCGGAGGTGGCGCTGAGTGATGCGGAGGTGGCGCTGAGTGATGCGGAGGTGGCGCTGAGTGATGCGGAGGTGGCGCTGAGTGATGCGGAGGTGGCGCTGAGTGATGCGGAGGTGGCGCTGAGTGATGCGGAGGTGACGCTGAGTGATGCGGAGGTGACGCTGAGTGATGCGGAGGTGGCGCTGAGTGATGCGGAGGTGGCGCTGAGTGATGCGGAGGTGGCGCTGAGTGATGCGGAGGTGGCGCTGAGTGATGCGGAGGTGGCGCTGAGTGATGCGGAGGTGGCGCTGAGTGAAGCGGAGGTGGCGCTGAGTGAAGCGGAGGTGGCGCTGAGTGAAGCGGAGGTGGCGCTGAGTGAAGCGGAGGTGGCGCTGAGTGACGCGGAGGTGGCGCTGAGTGACGCGGAGGTGGCGCTGAGTGACGCGGAGGTGGCGCTGAGTGACGCGGAGGTGGCGCTGAGTGACGCGGAGGTGGCGCTGAGTGACGCTGTTGTGGCGCTGAGGCGGAACTGCTTGTTGCTGTGGTTGCACTGAGTGATGCTGTGGTGGCGCTGAGTGATGCTGTGGTGGCGCTGAGTGATGCTGTGGTGGCGCTGAGTGATGCTGTGGTGGCGCTGAGTGATGCTGTGGTGGCGCTGAGTGATGCTGTGGTGGCGCTGAGTGATGCTGAGGTGGCGCTGGGTGATGCTGAGGTGGCGCTGGGTGATGCTGTGGTGGCGCTGAGTGATGCTGTGGGTGCACTGAGGCATGCTGTGGTGACACTGAGGGATGCTGAGAGATGCTGTGGTGGTGTTGAGAGATGCTGTGGTGGTGTTGAGAGATGCTGAGGTGGCACTGAGAGATGCTGAGGTGGCACTGAGAGATGCTGAGGTGGCACTGAGTGATGCTGAGGTGGCGCTGAGTGATGATGTTGTGGCGCTGAGGCGGAACTGCTTGATGCTGTGGTGGCGCTGAGTGATGCTGTGGTGGCGCTGAGTGATGCTGAGGTGGCGCTGAGTGACGCGGAGGTGGCGCTGAGTGACGCGGAGGTGGTGCTGAGTGACTCGGAGGTGGCGCTGAGTGACGCGGAGGTGGCGCTGAGTGACGCTGTTGTGGCGCTGAGGCGGAACTGCTTGTTGCTGTGGTTGCACTGAGTGATGCTGTGGTGGCGCTGAGTGATGCTGTGGTGGCGCTGAGTGATGCTGTGGTGGCGCTGAGTGATGCTGTGGTGGCGCTGAGTGATGCTGTGGTGGCGCTGAGTGATGCTGAGGTGGCGCTGGGTGATGCTGAGGTGGCGCTGGGTGATGCTGTGGTGGCGCTGAGTGATGCTGTGGGTGCACTGAGGCATGCTGTGGTGACACTGAGGGATGCTGAGAGATGCTGTGGTGGTGTTGAGAGATGCTGTGGTGGTGTTGAGAGATGCTGAGGTGGCACTGAGAGATGCTGAGGTGGCACTGAGAGATGCTGAGGTGGCACTGAGTGATGCTGAGGTGGCGCTGAGTGATGATGTTGTGGCGCTGAGGCGGAACTGCTTGATGCTGTGGTGGCGCTGAGTGATGCTGTGGTGGCGCTGAGTGATGCTGAGGTGGCGCTGGGTGATGCTGAGGTGGCGCTGGGTGATGCTGAGGTGGCGCTGGGTGATGCTGAGGTGGCGCTGAGTGATGCTGAGGTGGCGCTGAGTGATGCTGAGGTGGCGCTGAGTGATGCTGAGGTGGCGCTGAGTGATGATGTGATGGCGCTGAGTGATGCTGTTGTGGCGCTGAGGCGGAACTGCTTGATGCTGTGGTGGCGCTGAGTGATGCTGTGGTGGCGCTGAGTGATGCTGTGGTGGCGCTGAGTGATGCTGTGGTGGCGCTGAGTGATGCGGAGGTGGCGCTGAGTGATGCGGAGGTGGCGCTGAGTGATGCGGAGGTGGCGCTGAGTGATGCGGAGGTGGCGCTGAGTGATGCGGAGGTGGCGCTGAGTGATGCGGAGGTGGCGCTGAGTGATGCTGAGGTGATGCTGAGGTGGCGCTGAGTGATGCTGAGGTGGCGCTGAGTGATGCTGAGGTGGCGCTGAGTGATGATGTTGTGGCGCTGAGGCGGAACTGCTTGATGCTGTGGTGGCGCTGAGTGATGCTGTGGTGGCACTGAGTGATGCTGAGGTGGCGCTGAGTGATGCTGAGGTGGCGCTGAGTGATGCTGAGGTGGCGCTGAGTGATGCTGAGGTGGCGCTGAGTGATGCTGAGGTGGCGCTGAGTGATGCTGAGGTGGCGCTGAGTGATGCTGAGGTGGCGCTGGGTGATGCTGTGGTGGCGCTGAGTGATGCTGTGGGTGCGTTGAGGCATGCTGTGGTGACACTGAGGGATGCTGAGAGATGCTGTGGTGGTGCTGAGAGATGCTGAGGTGGTACTGAGAGATGCTGAGGTGGCACTGAGTGAAACTGAGGTGGCGCTGACGTGGTGGTGAGTGATGCTGAGGTGGGCCTGAGGTGGTGATGAGGTAGCGCTGAGTGATGCGGAGGTGGCGCTGAGTGATGCGGAGGTGGCGCTGAGTGATGCGGAGGTGGCGCTGAGTGATGCGGAGGTGGCGCTGAGTGATGCGGAGGTGGCGCTGAGTGATGCGGAGGTGGCGCTGAGTGATGATGTGATGGCGCTGAGTGATGCTGTTGTGGCGCTGAGGCGGAACTGCTTGATGCTGTGGTGGCACTGAGTGATGCTGTGGTGGCGCTGAGTGATGCTGAGGTGGCGCTGAGTGATGCTGAGGTGGCGCTGAGTGATGCTGAGATGGCGCTGAGTGATGCTGAGGTGGCGCTGAGTGATGCTGAGAGATGCTGTGGTGGTGTTGAGAGATGCTGTGGTGGTGCTGAGAGATGCTGAGGTGGCACTGAGAGATGCTGAGGTGGCACTGAGAGATGCTGAGGTGGCACTGAGTGAAACTGAGGTGGCGCTGACGTGGTGGTGAGTGATGCTGAGGTGGGCCTGAGGTGGTGATGAGGTAGCGCTGAGTGATGCGGAGGTGGCGCTGAGTGATGCGGAGGTGGCGCTGAGTGATGCAGAGGTGGCGCTGAGTGATGCGGAGGTGGCGCTGAGTGATGCGGAGGTGGCGCTGAGTGATGCGGAGGTGGCGCTGAGTGATGCGGAGGTGGCGCTCAGTGATGCGGAGGTGGCGCTGAGTGATGCGGAGGTGGCGCTGAGTGATGCGGAGGTGACGCTGAGTGATGCGGAGGTGACGCTGAGTGATGCGGAGGTGGCGCTGAGTGATGCGGAGGTGGCGCTGAGTGATGCGGAGGTGGCGCTGAGTGATGCGGAGGTGGCGCTGAGTGATGCGGAGGTGGCGCTGAGTGATGCGGAGGTGGCGCTGAGTGATGCGGAGGTGGCGCTGAGTGATGCGGAGGTGGCGCTGAGTGATGCGGAGGTGGCGCTGAGTGATGCGGAGGTGGCGCTGAGTGATGCGGAGGTGGCGCTGAGTGATGCGGAGGTGGCGCTGAGTGATGCTGAGGTGGCGCTGAGTGATGATGTGATGGCGCTGAGTGATGCTGTTGTGGCGCTGAGGCGGAACTGCTTGATGCTGTGGTGGCACTGAGTGATGCTGTGGTGGCGCTGAGTGATGCTGTGGTGGCGCTGAGTGATGCTGAGGTGGCGCTGAGTGATGCTGAGATGGCGCTGAGTGATGCTGAGGTGGCGCTGAGTGATGCTGAGAGATGCTGTGGTGGTGTTGAGAGATGCTGTGGTGGTGCTGAGAGATTCTGAGGTGGCACTGAGAGATGCTGAGGTGGCACTGAGAGATGCTGAGGTGGCACTGAGAGATGCTGAGGTGGCACTGAGAGATGCTGAGGTGGCACTGAGTGAAACTGAGGTGGCGCTGACGTGGTGATGAGGTAGCGCTGAGTTATGCTGAGGTGGCGCTGAGTGATGCGGAGGTGGCGCTGAGTGATGCAGAGGTGGCGCTGAGTGATGCGGAGGTGGCGCTGAGTGATGCGGAGGTGGCGCTGAGTGATGCGGAGGTGGCGATGAGGTGGCACTGAGTGATGCTGAGGTGGCACTGAGTGAAACTGAGGTGGCGCTGACGTGGTGGTGAGTGATGCTGAGGTGGGCCTGAGGTGGTGATGAGGTAGCGCTGAGTTATGCTGAGGTGGCGCTGAGTGATGCGGAGGTGGCGCTGAGTGATGCTGAGGTGGCGCTGAGCGATGCTGAGGTGGCGCTGAGCGATGCTGAGGTGGCGCTGAGCGATGCTGAGGTGGCGCTGAGTGATGCTGAGGTGGCGCTGAGTGATGCTGAGGTGGCGCTGAGTGATGCTGAGGTGGCGCTGAGTGATGCTGAGGTGGCGCTGGGTGATGCTGGGTGATGCTGAGGTGGCGCTGGGTGATGCTGAGGTGGCGCTGTGGTGGTGCTGGGTGATGCTGTGGGTGCGCTGAGGCAAGCTGTGGTGACACTGAGGGATGCTGAGAGACGCTGTGGTGGTGTTGCGAGATGCTGTGGTGGCGCTGAGGTGGCGCTGAGTGATGCTGAGGTGGCGCTGAGTGATGCTGAGGTGGCGCTGAGTGATGCTGAGGTGGCGCTGAGTGATGCTGAGGTGGCGCTGAGTGATGCTGAGGTGGCGCTGAGTGATGCTGAGGTGGCGCTGAGTGATGCGGAGGTGGCGCTGAGTGATGCGGAGGTGGCGCTGAGTGATGCGGAGGTGGCGCTGAGTGATGCGGAGGTGGCGCTGAGTGATGCGGAGGTGGCGCTGAGTGATGCGGAGGTGGCGCTGAGGGATGCGGAGGTGGCGCTGAGGGATGCGGAGGTGGCGCTGAGGGATGCGGAGGTGGCGCTGAGGGATGCGGAGGTGGCGCTGAGGATGCGGAGGTGGCGCTGAGGGATGCTGAGGTGGCGCTGAGCGATGCGGAGGTGGCGCTGAGCGATGCGGAGGTGGCGCTGAGTGATGCGGAGGTGGCGCTGAGGTGGCGCTGAGCGATGCTGTGGTGGCGCTGAGCGATGCTGTGGCGCTGAGTGATGCTGAGGTGGGCCTGAGGTGGCGCTGAGTGATGCTGAGTGATGCTGAGGTGGCGCTGAGTGATGCTGAGTGATGCTGAGGTGGCGCTGAGTGATGCTGAGTGATGCTGAGTGATGCTGAGGTGGCGCTGAGTGATGCTGAGGTGGCGCTGAGTGATGCTGAGGTGGCGCTGAGTGATGCTGAGGTGGCGCTGAGTGATGCTGAGGTGGCGCTGAGTGATGCTGAGGTGGCGCTGAGTGATGCTGAGGTGGCGCTGAGTGATGATGTGATGGCGCTGAGTGATGCTGTTGTGGCGCTGAGGCGGAACTGCTTGATGCTGTGGTGGCGCTGAGTGATGCTGTGGTGGCGCTGAGTGATGCTGAGGTGGCGCTGAGTGATGCTGAGGTGGCGCTGAGTGATGCTGAGGTGGCGCTGAGTGATGCTGAGGTGGCGCTGGGTGATGCTGTGGTGGCGCTGAGTGATGCTGTGGGTGCGCTGAGGCATGCTGTGGTGACACTGAGGGATGCTGAGAGATGCTGTGGTGGTGTTGAGAGATGCTGAGGTGGCACTGAGAGATGCTGAGGTGGCACTGAGTGAAACTGAGGTGGCGCTGACGTGGTGGTGAGTGATGCTGAGGTGGGCCTGAGGTGGTGATGAGGTAGCCCTGAGTTATGCTGAGGTGGCGCTGAGTGATGCGGAGGTGGCGCTGAGTGATGCGGAGGTGGCGCTGAGTGATGCGGAGGTGGCGCTGAGTGATGCGGAGGTGGCGCTGAGTGATGCGGAGGTGGCGCTGAGTGATGCGGAGGTGGCGCTGAGTGATGCGGAGGTGGCGCTGAGTGATGCGGAGGTGGCGCTGAGTGATGCGGAGGTGGCGCTGAGTGATGCGGAGGTGGCGCTGAGTGATGCGGAGGTGGCGCTGAGTGATGCGGAGGTGGCGCTGAGTGATGCGGAGGTGGCGCTGAGTGATGCGGAGGTGGCGCTGAGTGATGCGGAGGTGGCGCTGAGTGATGCGGAGGTGGCGCTGAGTGATGCGGAGGTGGCGCTGAGTGATGCGGAGGTGGCGCTGAGTGATGCGGAGGTGACGCTGAGTGATGCGGAGGTGGCGCTGAGTGATGCGGAGGTGGCGCTGAGTGATGCGGAGGTGGCGCTGAGTGATGCGGAGGTGGCGCTGAGTGATGCGGAGGTGGCGCTGAGTGATGCGGAGGTGGCGCTGAGTGATGCGGAGGTGGCGCTGAGTGATGCGGAGGTGGCGCTGAGTGATGCGGAGGTGGCGCTGAGTGAAGCGGAGGTGGCGCTGAGTGACGCGGAGGTGGCGCTGAGTGACGCGGAGGTGGCGCTGAGTGACGCGGAGGTGGCGCTGAGTGACGCGGAGGTGGTGCTGAGTGACGCGGAGGTGGCGCTGAGTGACGCGGAGGTGGCGCTGAGTGACGCTGTTGTGGCGCTGAGGCGGAACTGCTTGTTGCTGTGGTTGCACTGAGTGATGCTGTGGTGGCGCTAAGTGATGCTGTGGTGGCGCTGAGTGATGCTGTGGTGGCGCTGAGTGATGCTGTGGTGGAGCTGAGTGATGCTGAGGTGGCGCTGAGTGATGCTGAGGTGGCGCTGAGTGATGCTGAGGTGGCGCTGAGTGATGATGAGCTGGCGCTGAGTGATGCTGAGCTGGCGCTGAGTGATGCTGAGCTGGCGCTGAGTGATGCTGAGCTGGCGCTGAGTGATGCTGAGCTGGCGCTGAGTGATGCTGAGCTGGCGCTGAGTGATGCTGAGCTGGCGCTGAGTGATGCTGAGCTGGCGCTGAGTGATGCTGAGCTGGCGCTGAGTGATGCTGAGCTGGCGCTGAGTGATGCTGAGCTGGCGCTGAGTGATGCTGAGCTGGCGCTGAGTGATGCTGAGCTGGCGCTGAGTGATGCTGAGCTGGCGCTGAGTGATGCTGAGCTGGCGCTGAGTGATGCTGAGCTGGCGCTGAGTGATGCTGAGCTGGCGCTGAGTGATGCTGAGCTGGCGCTGAGTGATGCTGAGCTGGCGCTGAGTGATGCTGAGCTGGCGCTGAGTGAAGCTGAGGTGGCGCTGAGTGAAACTGAGGTGGCGCTGACGTGGTGGTGAGTGATGCTGAGGTGGGCCTGAGGTGGTGCTGAGGTGGGCCTGAGGTGGTGCTGAGGTAGCGCTGAGTGATGCTGAGGTGGGCCTGAGGTGGCGCTGAGTGATGCTGAGTGATGCTGAGGTGGCGCTGAGTGATGCTGAGGTGGCGCTGAGTGATGCTGAGGTGGCGCTGAGTGATGCTGAGGTGGCGCTGAGTGATGCTGAGGTGGCGCTGAGTGATGCTGAGGTGGCGCTGAGTGATGCTGAGGTGGCGCTGAGTGATGCTGAGGTGGCGCTGAGTGATGCTGAGGTGGCGCTGAGTGATGCTGAGGTGGCGCTGAGTGATGCTGAGGTGGCGCTGAGTGATGCTGAGGTGGCGCTGAGTGATGCTGAGGTGGCGCTGAGTGATGCTGAGGTGGCGCTGAGTGATGCTGAGGTGGTGCTGAGTGATGCTGAGGTGGTGCTGAGTGATGCTGAGGTGGCGCTGAGTGATGCTGAGGTGGCGCTGACGTGGTGGTGAGTGATGCTGAGGTGGGCCTGAGGTGGTGCTGAGGTGGCGCTGAGTGATGCTGAGGTGGTGCTGAGTGATGCTGAGGTGGTGCTGAGTGATGCTGAGGTGGCGCTGAGTGATGCTGAGGTGGCGCTGACGTGGTGGTGAGTGATGCTGAGGTGGGCCTCAGGTGGTGCTGAGGTGGCGCTGAGTGATGCTGAGGTGGCGCTGAGTGATGCTGAGGTGGCGCTGAGTGATGCTGAGGTGGCGCTGAGTGATGCTGAGGTGGCGCTGAGTGATGCTGAGGTGGCGCTGAGTGATGCTGAGGTGGCGCTGAGTGATGCTGAGGTGGCGCTGAGGTGGCGCTGAGGTGGCACTGAGGTGGCGCTGAGGTGGCGCTGAGGTGGCGCTGAGGTGGCGCTGAGGTGGCGCTGAGGTGGCGCTGAGGTGGCGCTGAGGGATGCTGAGGTGACACTGAGGGATGCTGAGGTGACACTGAGGGATGCTGAGAGATGCTGTGGTGGTGCTGAGAGATGCTGTGGTGGCGCTGAGAGATGCTGAGGTGGCACTGAGAGATGCTGAGGTGGCGCTGAGTGAAACTGAGGTGGCGCTGACGTGGTGGTGAGTGATGCTGAGGTGGCGCTGAGGTGGCGCTGAGTGATGCGGAGGTGGCGCTGAGTGATGCGGAGGTGGCGCTGAGTGATGCGGAGGTGGCGCTGAGGTGGAACTGCTTGATGCTGTGGTTGCACTGAGTGATGCTGAGGTGGCGCTGAGTGATGCTGAGGTGGCGCTGAGTGATGCTGAGGTGGCGCTTAGTGATGCTGAGGTGGCGCTTAGTGATGCTGAGGTGGCGCTGAGTGATGCTGAGGTGGCGCTGAGTGATGCTGAGGTGGCGCTGAGTGATGCTGAGGTGGCGCTGAGTGATGCTGAGGTGGCGCTGAGTGATGCTGAGGTGGCGCTGAGTGATGCTGAGGTGGCGCTGAGTGATGCTGAGGTGGCGCTGAGTGATGCTGAGGTGGCGCTGAGTGATGCGGAGGTGGCGCTGAGTGATGCGGAGGTGGCGCTGAGTGATGCGGAGGTGGCGCTGAGTGATGCGGAGGTGGCGCTGAGTGATGCGGAGGTGGCGCTGAGTGATGCGGAGGTGGCGCTGAGTGATGCGGAGGTGGCGCTGAGTGATGCGGAGGTGGCGCTGAGTGATGCGGAGGTGGCGCTGAGTGATGCGGAGGTGGCGCTGAGTGATGCGGAGGTGGCGCTGAGTGATGCGGAGGTGGCGCTGAGTGATGCGGAGGTGGCGCTGAGTGATGCGGAGGTGGCGCTGAGGTGGCGCTGAGCGATGCTGTGGTGGCGCTGAGCGATGCTGAGGTGGCGCTGAGCGATGCTGTGGTGGCGCTGAGCGATGCTGAGGTGGCGCTGAGCGATGCTGAGGTGGCGCTGAGTGATGCTGAGGTGGCGCTGAGTGATGCTGAGGTGGCGCTGAGTGATGCTGAAGTGGCGCTGAGTGATGCTGAGGTGGCGCTGAGTGATGCGGAGGTGGCGCTGAGTGATGCGGAGGTGGCGCTGAGTGATGCGGAGGTGGCGCTGAGTGATGCGGAGGTGGCGCTGAGTGATGCGGAGGTGGCGCTGAGTGATGCGGAGGTGGCGCTGAAGTGGTACTGAGTAATGCTGTGGTCGGCTGAAGTGGTACTGAGTAATGCTGAGGTGGCCTTGAGTGATATGGTGGCCTTGAGTGATGATATGGTGGCCTTGAGTGATGATATGGTGGCCTTGAGTGATGATATGGTGGCCTTGAGTGATGATATGGTGGCACTGAGTGATGATATGGTGGCACTGAGTGATGATATGGTGGCACTGAGTGATGATATGGTGGCACTGAGTGATGATGTGGTGGCGCTGAGTGATGCTGTGATGAGCAGTGATGAGCAATTGTTCAGGCATAAATATCAAGCGTGGGACTCCGTGGGGCAGGCCAACAAAGTGGTAGTACCGGTGTATATCGGGGGGTCTCTGCCATTTTTGACATACATAGTTTCCAGCATTGTAAAGCTGTGGTCTGTAGCAGCGACCGGTAGGGGGTCACCAGCGTGTTGTCGAGCATCTTAGCCAGTGTAGGAGAGTAGGATCTGCCTCTTATGGTTACCCCCACTTTTTGCTGATGTATCACTGTTTTTCGACTTTAGTCTGGCTGGGGCCCTGCTATCCAGGACCCCAGCCTAGCTGCTTCCTCTCTAAATTGATTCCATGTACCTTAAGTACACCTCAGATTGGATCCTGGGGTGCCCTTATAAGTCCCTAGTATATGGTATAGTATGTACCCAGGGCATAGGTACCCCAGAGGCCTACCAGGGGCTGAAGCATGTATTGTGCCACCCCTGGAAGGCCCTCCAAAATGACACCACAGGACTGCCACAGCAGCCTCAGTAAGGTGGTGCATGCACCCCTTACAGCGATATAGGTTCACTATATCTCACCTATCACTGCACATAGAAACCTATCAGTCACCCCTATGGCAGGCCTTATCAATCCTGAAGGCAGGGTGCTTGGTGTTATGTGAGAGGGTGCCCATACATGAGCAGAGCCCCTCTGCAGCCTTCGGAATCTCCTCTCCGGGGTTGTCTGTGGTGCAGCCTGACCATATACTCTTAAGTGCATTATATCCCGGCGGTAAATGCTAACTTTGGGATGGCTGCACGGAAACATGTCGTGTTTGGTGTCAAACACCTTGGAATCATACCCCCACACCAGTAACTGGTGTGGGAGTATGATCCCACCCTTCTAGAGGGAGAGACATGACAGCACCGGTATACCCGGTAGAAACTTTACAGAGCCTGGCATCACAAAATGGATGCTGCAGCCACAGACACGAGTCTGGCCTCCTGCTGCTGACCGAAACTCCGGCAGGGGAGGCCTGGACAATAGGTTTCCTGTCACAGGGAGGTGTTACCACCTCCCAGACAGGCCTTAGTGGATTGGGGCTGGGTGGGTGCACTCCAAGAGTGCTTTGAAGTCCTGCACTGGGGGCACATTTGGTGTCCTCGTGCATACCCCAGTTCAAACTGGTTGCAGGGGCTGCCAGCCCCTGCTCTGGCATGAAACTGGACAAAGGAAATGGGTGTAGCCACCCCTCTTTCCAAACCATCCCATAGGTGGGTCCACAGAGTTAGTCCAACCCCTTTCTTAGGTATAAGTAAGGAACCCCTGGCAACAGGGATTTAGATTTACCTGGACGAAACTCTGACACAGAATCCTGGAACTTCGACGCTCTACTCAAGACTAGAGGACTGAAGAAATCTCCCTTGGGGTGAAGGAGTGACTCCCCTGCTTGGCAGGCACCAATGAAGCATTTGCCCATCTGCCTCTCTGAAGCTCCCGCCGGACTCCGAAGTAATTGCAGCCCAGGAAGAGGATTTCCAGACTTTTCAGAGGCCGACCCGAGTCCCCAGCAAAGCTGAGACCCGCAGCCCTCACGAGTGACATGGAACCAGAACCCCTAGACACCGTGTACATTTGCTAGTGCATCAACTTCTCGACGTCTATTGAAGTCCTGCTTTGGGTTGCTTGTAGCCCAGGCCCCGAGCACCATTTGCACCGAAGATTGTGAGCCTACACTCCACGAGTGTTCCGTGGGCCTGCTTCTTGCATTTCCGCTTGAGGCTCCTTTGCGATCCCTGGTCCGTTGAATGGTGGGTCCCTGTGAAGGCAACTCTGATTTTCTTTTAGCTTCCCTGGTTGCTCCCGACGTGCCCTGACTCCCCACCAAGTGGTGAGTCCCTCAGACCTTGCTGGTCTGCACAGAAGCATCTTTCTCCTTTCTGCGTGGGTTGCTGTTGCCAAGGCTTGTTGTGTTTAATCCGGACACCAATGCTGCAGCACTCGACATCCTTTATGGGACAGCTCGAATCCAGCACCTGGTCATCGTCGACACCTCCTTGTCCTCGTGGCTGAAGAGTCAAGCTTCACCTCTTTCACCTGAAGCACCCGACATCGGTGGGCATTCGACTATCGTGCCCCTGGTCACTGGCTAGTGACCCAGACTCTGTCCCCTCTGCTTTCAGGTTCTTCTCATCTCTGATCCAGGCTTGGATCTCTTCGGACACTTCGCATCTTCCCGGCAGCAGCACTTCCTTGCAGGCTGCCGTTGAAATCGACGACGTGACCTGACACCATTTGACACCTATGCACCCGGCTTCCCTGGGTGAGGTAACTCGAGTACTCCGGTGCTCCCATGGGTGTTGACCCTAGAACTGTCCAAGTCCAAGAGGGTTTGGTCCTAATCCATTTCTAAGTGTCCTTAAACTCCAAAACTCTAACCGCGACTTTCCCATAGACGATAACGGAGCTCGCGGCTGTGTTCACACACTGCACACAGCCCCCGTGGGTCCCCTGTGTCACTACCTTGGGTGGTTCCTTGGGGTCCCAGCGATTCTACAGGCTCTAGGCCTTGTGTCTACTTAAGTCGTGGTTCTTATACCACTTTCTTAATATATGGTTTGGTACGCCCCTAGGGCTAATCGTATATTGTTCTAATTTACTGTGCTATTTGACTTGTAACTTGTGTACTTTGACCTCTAGCCTCATAAAGAGACTATTGGGTAGTGTTTAGTAATAAATACATATATTTTATATATATACCTGGTGTGGTTCTCCTTTCATTTGGTCATTCACGAGATTATAACTGGTAAAACAAACAGCTTAACACTCCTTCAAGACTTAGCCTGAAGGCTGCTCTCCATAGCTACCACTAGGATAGCTTTCAATAAAGGTTGTCTTTAAACCTATCATCAATAAAGGTCGTTTGGACTGGTGCAAGGTGCCCACTATAACTAGTGGACAGCATATACCAGGCCAACTTCTCACATTGGTGTGCAGCGGTTGGATTCAAGCTTGCCTTTGTTTTACCAGATAATCTCAAGTGTATGACTAACTGAAAACCACTAAAGGTACCTCAGGTACATATACATTCAAGCTTAGAAATACAGTAAGTTCTACTGAACTTAGAGTTGTGTGTCAAGGGCTTAGCACACCCTTTCTACAACTCAGGAGAGTTTAGTAGGCCACACTAGAGTAGGTAGTGCATACACCACACCTCACTAGTGATGTCTTCAAGGCCAGGAACCAGTGGGTCCCTGCCAGAAGCCAATGGGCTTCTACCATCCAAGTATGACAACCTCCCATTCTTGGAATGGAGAGCATTGTGCAGTACTAGGAAGCTGAAGACAGGCAAAAGTGCCAACACCCAACGCCTCATAGAGGTGCTTCTGTTGGATGATCTCAGAAGACCCACAGGGTCTGAAGGGGTAAGCAGAGAGGGTGGGGCAGAAGATGAGGAAGGGACCAGGGGTGAAGAAACCCAGGACCTGACCTCTGAAACTGGCCAGGAAGATGACAATGATCTTGACCTGGAAAATCCAGCTTCTCCTGCAGATGAGGAGGAGGACCAGAATGGCCTCCCCTTTGTCCCACCAGGAAGAGTTGTGAGTGTGCCCAGAAGGTCCAGATCTCCTTCTCAGGAATCTAACCATTCTGACACCTCAGTAGGGACCTCTGTTTCCTCTCATAGGAGGGAATCCTCTCATGAAAGGAAAGAGAGACTGCTCAAGTATGGAGAAGCTCAGCTTAGGATCAGAAGAGAGCAGTTGGCTATAGACAGGGAGTCCCTAGAGCTTCATAGACAAAGAAGAAAGTTGGGACTAGAGTCCCATGGTGGCAGCAACTTCCCTAGTGGTAGGGAAAGGTCTTATGACCATAGAAACCTGAGCAAGATTGTCCCTCCCTACCAGAGTGGGGATGACATCCACAAATGGATTACTGCACTGGAAAGGGCCTGTAAAGTTCAGAGGGTCCCCCAGGAGCAGTGGGCAGCAATCTTGTGGCTCTCCTTTGCAGACAAAGGTAGAGACAAGCTCCTCACTGTAAGAGAAGAGGATGCTGATGATTACCATGTCCTGAAGAGTGCACTGATAGATGGGTTTGGCCTAACCACTGAGCAATACAGGTTAAAGTTCAGAGATACCCAAAAGGCACAGACACAGGACTGGGTGGACTTTGTAGATTGTGCTACTAAGGCTCTGGAAGGCTGGTTACTTGGCAGTAAGGTGTGTGACTTCAAAGGATTGTATAATTTAATCATGAGGGAGCAGATTCTTAATAACTGTCAGAATCAGTTGCTACATCAGTACCTGGTTGACTCTGATCTGACCTCTCCCCAAGAATTGGGAAAGAAGGCAGACAAATGGGTCAGAACCAGGGTGAAGCAGAAGGTACAGACCAAGGTGGTGACCAGAAGAAGCAAGATTCCAAAAACTCTGACAACGGTGGGGAAAAGGGTAAAGACCAGAAGTCTTCTCAAGGTCCCCCAAAATCTGCATCTGGTGGGGAATCCCAATCTACCAAAGGAAAAGGCCAAAAGGAAACCATGGTGCAAAATCTGTAAGCAGAAAACTCACTGGACCAGTGACTGCACCAAGTCCAAAGACTCCAATCCAGCCACCATTGCCCCTAAGGCAACTGTTCCCCCTAGTCCAGCTACAAGTGGTGGTAGGAGTACTCAGAATAAGGGTTTAGTAGGGTTGACCCTGGGTACTGAGATGGGCTCTGGCCTAATCAGAGTGCCAACTCAGGCTGTCCTAGTCTGTGATGGGGGCATGGATATGTCCCCCTTTGTGAGTCCCAATAATTTGGGCAAATACAGACAGCAGCCTTTAATTAATGGAAGAGAGGCTTTGGCATTCAGGGACACAGGAGCAAGTGTCACCATGGTGACAAAAGATCTTGTGGATCCTGGGCAGATTATACTTGGGGAAATGTACCAAGTGACCAATGCTAGCAATGTCAGAACAGACCATTCTCTGGCAGTTGTTAACTTCTCCTGGGGAGGGGTATCTGGCCTTAAGAAGGTTGTGGTGAGTGCAGACCTACCAGTAGAATGCTTGCTTGGCAATGATCTTGAAACCTCAGCTTGGGCAGAGGTGGAGCTCAGGAAACATGCAGAAATGCTAGGGATCCCTGCACATGTCTTTGCTGTGACTAGGTCACAGGCCAAAATGTCAAAAGCTGAACAGGCCCTGGATTCTGGAACAATGGACCAGGTGCCTCCCAAGAGGTGGAGCAGTAGGGTTAAGGCAGTGCCTTCCCCTTGGCTCAGGAAGAAGATCAGTCTTTTGAGGAAGATGATCTCAGGCCTGAAGAAGGAACTGTCCCAGAGGAGCTTGAACCTGATCAGGTTGAGTTCTTGGGGACAGGGGGCCCTTCCAGGGCAGATCTGAGCCAGGAGCAGCTGAACTGCCCCTCTCTTGAACCCCTCAGACAGCAAGCTGCTGCTGAGGCTGCTGGGAATGCTAGTGGCACCCATAAGATGTATTGGGATGATGGACTCCTATACTCAGAGAGTAGAGACCCCAAGCCTGGAGCAGCCAGGAGGTTGGTTATACCTCTGAAGTTCAGGGGCTTCCTATTGGCACTAGCCCATGATATTCCTTTAGCAGGTCACCTGGGCCAGAACAAGACTTGGGACAGGATTGTCCCTCACTTTCACTGGCCCCACATGTCTGAGGACACAAAGGAGTTTTGTCGCTCCTGTGTAACCTGCCAAGCCAGTGGGAAGGCAGGTGGCACCACAAAGGCCCCCCTGATACCACTACCTGTGGTGGGGGTTCCCTTTGAGAGGGTGGGGATTGACATAGTTGGTCCCATGGATCCCCAAACAGCATCTGGGCACAGGTTTATCCTGGTGGTGGTGGACCATGCCACCAGGTACCCAGAAGCCATTCCCCTTAGGACCACTACAGCACCTGTGGTGGCAAGGGACCTCCTGGGAATTTTCTCAAGAGTGGGCTTTCCTAAGGAGGTAGTATCTGACAGAGATGCAAACTTTATGTCCAGTTACTTGACTGCAATGTGGAAGGAGTGTGGAGTGACTTATAAATTCACCACACCCTATCACCCACAATGCAATGGTTTAGTTGAAAGGTTCAACAAAACCTTGAAGGGCATGATTAAAGGGCTCCCAGAAAAGCTTAGGCGAAGATGGGACATACTCTTGCCCTGCCTTTTATTTGCATACAGGGAGGTGCCTCAAAAGGGGGTTGGCTACAGCCCTTTTGAACTTTTGTTTGGCCATCCTGTCAGGGGTCCATTGTGTCTGGTGAAGGAAGGTTGGGAGTTACCTCTCAAACCCCTAAACAGGACATAGTGGACTATGTACTTGGTCTCCGCTCCAGGATGGCTGAGTATATGAAAAAGGCAACCAAAAACCTTGAGGCTAGCCAGGAATTACAGAAAGCCTGGCATGACCAAAAGGCTGTGCTGACTGTTTACCAGCCAGGGTAGAAGGTGTGGGTGTTAGAGCCAGTGGCCCCAGCAGCCCTCCAAGACAAGTGGAGTGGCCACCATACAATTGTTGAACAGAAGGGAGAGGTTACCTATCTGGTAGACCTGGGATCTCCCAGGAGCCCCCACAGGGTGCTCCATGTCAACAGGCTGAAGCCATATGTGGACAGGGCTGACATGGGCTTGCTCATGGCAACTGGTGAGGGACAGGAGGAAGAGAGTGACCCACTCCCTGACCTGCTCTCACAGAACCCTGATGATGGGTCAGTAGATGGTGTAGCCTTGGCAGGCAGCCTCACTGCCCAGCAACAAACTAATTGTAGACAGGTGCTCAATCAGTTCAGACACATGTTCTCTCTGACTCCAAGCCAGACCACCTGGTGCACTCATGAAGTGGACACTGGGGACAGTCTGCCTGTTAAAAGTAAGATTTACAGGCAACCTGACCAGGTCAGGGACTGTATCAGGACAGAAGTCCAGAACATTTTGGAACTGGGTGTCATTGAGCCTTCAGATAGCCCTTGGGCTAGTCCAGTAGTCCTGGTGCCTAAACCTCACACCAAAGATGGCAAGAGAGAGATGAGGTTTTGTGTGGACTACAGAGGCCTCAATGCAGTCACTAGGACTGATGCCCATCCAATCCCTAGGGCAGATGAGCTAATAGACACTTTGGCCTCAGCCAAGTATCTAAGCACATTTGACCTAACAGCTGGCTACTGGCAGATCAGACTAGCCGATGATGTAAAGCCAAAAACTGTATTTTCTACCCCTGGTGGGCTTTACCAATTTGTGGTGATGCCCTTTGGTTTGAAGAATGCACCTGCCACTTTTCACAGGTTGGTGAACAGTCCTTACAGGTCTGGAAGCCTATAGTGCAGCATATCTAGATGATATTGCTGTCTTTAGCTCCACCTGGGAGGATCACCTGGTCCACCTCAGAAATGTTTTGGAGGCCCTGCAGAAGGCAGGCCTAACTATCAAGGCCACAAAGTGCCAGATAGGGCAGAGTCAGGTTGTGTACCTGGGCCACCTTGTGGGTGGAGGCCAGGTTCAACCATTGCAGAGCAAAATCCAGACCATCATGGACTGGGTTGCTCCAACTACCCAGACTCAGGTGAGAGCCTTTTTAGACCTGACTGGGTATTACAGAAGATTTGTCAAGGGGTATGGATCAATAGTGACACCCCTGAATGACTTAACCTCTAAGAAAATGCTCAAAAAGGTTCAGTGGACAGTTAGCTGTCAAAAGGCATTTGATGACCTGAAGCAGGCCATGTGCACTTCTCCCATTCTGCAGAGTCCTGATTACTCCAAAAAGTTCATTATGCAGACAGATGCATCTGAGTTGGGGGTAGGGGCTGTACTATCACAGTAGAATGATGAAGGTCAGGATCAGCCAGTAGCTTTTATTAGCAGAAGGCTGACCCCCAGAGAGAAAGGTTGGTCAGCCATTGAGAGGGAGGCCTTTGCTGTGGTTTGGGCTCTGAAGAAGCTACGGCCATACTTGTTTGGCACTCACTTCATTGTTCAGACAGACCATAAGCCCCTCTTATGGCTAAAACAGATGAAGGGTGAAAACCCCAAACTTTTGAGGTGGTCCATTTCCCTACAGGGGATGGACTATACAGTGGAACATAGACCTGGGAATAACCATGCCAATGCAGATGGACTCTCCAGATATTTCCACTTAGAACATGAAGACTCAATTGGTCAAGGTTAGTTTAATGTCCCTGCGCTTGGGGGGGGAGGTTGTGTAGGAGAGTAGGATCTGCCTCTTATGGTTACCCCCACTTTTTGCTGATGTATCACTGTTTTTCGACTTTAGTCTGGCTGGGGCCCTGCTATCCACGACCCCAGCCTAGCTGCTTCCTCTCTAAATTGATTCCATGTACCTTAATCACACCTCAGATTGGATCCTGGGGTGCCCTTATAAGTCCCTAGTATTTGGTATACTATGTACCCAGGGCATAGGTACCCCAGAGGCCTACCAGGGGCTGAAGCATGTATTGTGCCACCCCTGGAAGGCCCTCCAAAATGACACCACAGGACTGCTACAGCAGCCTGAGTAAGGTGGTGCATGCACCCCTTACAGAGATATAGGTTCACTATATCTCACCTATCACTGCACATAGAAACCTATCAGTCACCCCTATGGCAGGCCTTATCAATCCTGAAGGCAGGGTGCTTGGTTTTATGTGAGAGGGTGCCCATGCATGAGCAGAGCCCCTCTGCAGCCTTCGGAATCTCCTCTCCGGGGTTGTCTGTGGTGCAGCCTGACCATATACTCTTAAGTGCATTATATCCCCGCGGTAAATGCTAACTTTGGGATGGCTGCACGGAAACATGTCGTGTTTGGTGTCAAACACCTTGGAATCATACCCCCACACCAGTAACTGGTGTGGGAGTATGATCCCACCCTTCTAGAGGGAGAGACATGACAGCACCGGTATACCCGGTAGAAACTTTACAGAGCCTGGCATCACAAAATGGATGCTGCAGCCACACACACACGAGTCTGGCCTCCTGCTGCTGACCGAAACTCCGGCATGGGAGGCCTGGACAATAGGTTTCCTGTCACAGGGAGGTGTTACCACCTCCCAGACAGGCCTTAGTGGATTGGGGCTGGGTGGGTGCACTCCAAGAGTGCTTTGAAGTCCTGCACTGGGGGCACATTTGGTGTCCTCGTGCATACCCCAGTTCAAACCGGTTGCAGGGGCTGCCAGCCCCTGCTCTGGCGCGAAACTGGACAAAGGAAATGGGTGTAGCCACCCCTCTTTCCAAACCCTCCCATAGGTGGGTCCACAGAGTTAGTCCAACCCCTTTCTTAGGTATAAGTAAGGAACCCCTGGAAACAGGGATTTAGATTTACCTGGATGAAACTCTGCAACTGAATACTGGAACTTCGACGCTCTACTCGAGACTGGAGGACTGAAGAAATCTCCCTTGGGGTCAAGGAGTGACTCCCCTGCTTGGGAGGCACCAACAAAGCATTTGCCAGTCTGCCTCTCCAAAGCTCCTGCCGGACTCTGAAGTAGTTGCAGCCCAGGAAGAGGATTTCCAGACTTCTCAGAGGCCGACCCGAGTCCCCAGCAAAGCTGAGACCCGCAGCCCTCACGAGTGACGTGGAACCGGAACCCCTGGACACCGTGCACATTTGCTAGTGCATTGACTTCTCAATGTCTCTTGAAGTCCTGCTTTGGGTTACTTGTAGCCCAGGCCCCGAGCACCATTTGCATTGAAGATTGTGAGCCTACACTCCACGAGTGTTCCGTGCGCCCGCTTCTTGCATTTCCGCTCGAGGCTCCTTCGCGATCCCTGGTCTGTCGACTGGTGGGTCCCTGTGAAGGCAACTCTGATTTTCTTTGGGCTTCCCTGGTTGCTCCAGACGTGCCCTGACTCCCCACCGAGTGGTGAGTCCCTCAGACCTTGCTGGTCTGCACAGAAGCATCTTTCTCCTTTCTGCATGGGTTGCTGTTGCCAAGGCTTGTTGTGTTCAATCCGGACACCAATGCTGCAGCACTCGACATCCTTTATGGGACAGCTTGAATCCAGATCCTGGTCATCGTCGACGCCTCCTGGTCCTCGTGGCTGAAGAGTCAAGCTTCACCTCTTTCACCTGAAGCACCCGACATCGGTGGGCATTCGACTATCGTGCCCCTGGTCACTGGCAAGTGACCCAGACTCTGTCCCCTCTGCTTTCAGGTTCTTCTCATCTCCGATCCAGGCTTGGATCGCTTCGGACACTTCGCATCTTCCTGGCAGCAGCACTTCCTTGCAGGCTGCCATTGAAATCGACGACGCGACCCGACACCATTCGACACCTATGCACCCGGCTTCCCTGGGTGAGGTAACTCGAGTACTCCGGTGCTCCCATGGGTGTTGACCCTAGAACTGTCCAAGTCCAAGAGGGTTTGGTCCTAATCCATTTCTAAGTGTCCTTAAACTCCAAAACTCTAACCGCGACTTTCCCATAGACGATAACGGAGCTCGCGGCTGTGTTCACACACTGCACACAGCCCCCGTGGGTCCCCTGTGTCACTACCTTGGGTGGTTCCTTGGGGTCCCAGTGATTCTACAGGCTCTAGGCCTTGTGTCTACTTAAGTCGTGGTTCTTATACCACTTTCTTAATATATGGTTTGGTACGCCCCTAGGGCTAATCGTATATTGTGCTAATTTACTGTGCTATTTGACTTGTAACTTGTGTACTTTGACCTCTAGCCTCATAAAGAGACTATTGGGTAGTGTTTAGTAATAAATACATATATTTTATATATATATACCTGGTGTGGTTCTCCTTTCATTTGGTCATTCATGAGATTATAACTGGTAAAACAAACAGCTTAACACTCCTTCAAGACTTAGCCTGAAGGCTGCTCTCCATAGCTACCACTAGGATAGCTTTCAATAAAGGTTGTCTTTAAACCTATCATCAATAAAGGTCGTTTGGACTGGTGCTAGGTGCCCACTATAACTAGTGGACAGCATATACCAGGCCAACTTCTCACAGCCAGTAAATGGGTGGGGGGGTCCATTAGGTTTGGATAAGAATGTCCCCTCCATGTTTACTCCCTCCAGCCACTGCGCTAACCATTGCAACTGGGAGGCTAGTTGGTAACATTTAAAATTCAGTACCCCCAGGCCCCCTTTTCCCATAGGGCGCTACAACGTATTCAGCGAGACTCTCCTCCATCCATCCCCCCAGACGAGGTCCCTCACTAGGGAGTCCAATTGACCAAACCTTCCCCTCGGCATCACAATTGGAGATTAACAAAGAAATATAATAGGGGGGGGTAGCATGACCATTTTAGTCAGCGAGATTCGTGCCATGACCTGTGATCTCAGGGAGCTCCAAAATGATACACAAGATTTAAGGGATATGAGCGCTCTGTCGAGATTGCCCTCTCGTAAGTCATCTAGGGAGTGGTAAATATGGATTCCCAGGTATTTGAACGTGGTCTGGGCCCAGTTGAGGTCATCTGGCAGCGCTGCGGGTCTCGATAGGGATCCCGACACTGGGAACAAGTAGGTTTTAGTCTTGATGACCCGCAGTCCTGACCGACCACAGCCTCATTGAGATAGATCAGGAGGTCATCAGCATACAGGGAGTTAGTGTAAATTTGCCTATCTATGGTCAATCCTATCCCATTCCCACCCTGGCGAAACAATGCAGCTAGCGGCTCCATTGCCAAGGCAAACAGTAAGGGTGACAGGGGGCATCCCTGTCGGGTGCCACTGGAGATTCCATTCTGGCGGAACACTGTTTTGCCCATTTTGACTCTCGCTGTGGGTCACGTGTACACCATTGTGACCCACTTGATCCATCCCTCCCCAAGACCCATGCGTTCCATGGTATCAAATAGATAATCCCAGCTCACTGTATCGAAGGCCTTCTCCAGGTCTATTGATAACATTGCCGCTTGTGTGAGTGCTCTCGCCCTCAATGATACAGCAGGGAGTAGTGTCTCCTCAAGTTAAATGAGGTGTTCCGGGACAGAATGAACCCATTCTGGTCAGTATGGATCAGCGCACGCATATGAGGTAGCAGACTGAGCGCCAGGACCTTGCTTAAAATCTTAAAGTCCATGTTAAGCATGGATAAAGTTCTATAATCAACTACGCAGGCTCCCAAGACTATCATCTTGGGGAGTGGGATCACTATCACGTTTTGCGTTGATTCAGGAAGTCATCCAAGTCTTAGGGACTCAGCATAGAGGGTCACCAGGTGAGGTGCCAACTTAGAGGCGAAAGTCGAATAAAATTTGGTAGGGAGCCCGTCTGGTCCCGGTGTTTTCCCTGTGGCCGTAAAAACATGGCCTGGCAGACCTCCAGTAGTGTCACTGGGCCACCCAATAGCTCTCGGGTCTGTCTATCCAATGTTGCAAGCTGCAGGGGTGCTAGGAAGTCCCTGATTGTCTCCTGTGAAACTGAGGGCAGGGCTGTGTATAGCACCTCATAGTATTCACAGAACAGGGCATTTATTGCTCCGGGCTCATATATGGACAAGCCTCCCTCAGTACTAACATGCGTAATCTGGGTTTCCCGAGGTTCTGGATTGATCAGCCACACGAGTAGGCAGCCAGCTTTCCCCTCTTCTTCCTGGACCCCAGTGAGGTAACTTTTGTAGTCGTATCTGCGTAGGAGTTCCAGCTTTGGCATCTGTCCCCTGTATGTATCTAATTTATGCAATCGTTCTTCAATTGCTTGTAGCTCTCTGCAGAGCACTCTCCATACTCTGACTGACTGACCCAGACAGTGTCCCTGGATCACTACCTTAAAGGCCTCTCATTCCACCAACATTGTGGAAGTTGAATGTGTGTGGTGGCGAAAAAGGTCTCGATACAAGAGTCTAGGGATTCTCTGAAGGAGGCGTCCTCCAGCATTGCAGGATTAAACCTCCATAGGGGGATCAGGGGTCTCATCCCCAGAGGTTGGTTGTGAGAAGTTGGCCTGGTATATGCTGTCCACTAGTTATAGTGGGCACCTTGCACCAGTCCAAACAACCCCTTATTGATGATAGGTTAAAGACAACCTTTATTGAAAGCTATCCTAGTGGTAGCTATGGAGAGCAGCCTTCAGGCTAAGTCTTGAAGGAGTGTAAAGCTGTTTGTTTTACCAGTCTATAATCTCTTGAATGGCTAAATGAAAGGAGACCACACCAGGTATATATATAAAATATATGTATTTATTTCTAAACACACCCTACTAGTCTCTTTATGAGGCTAGAGGTCAAAGCACATATGTTACACTTCAAAGATCACAGTAAATTAGCACAATATACGATAGGCCCTAGGGGCGAACCAAACCATTTATTAAGAAAGTGGTATAAGAACCACGACTTGACTAGACACAAGGCCTAGAGCCTGTAGAATCGCTGGGACCCCAAGGAACCACCCAAGGTAGTGACACAGGGGACCCACGGGGGACGTGTGCAGTGTTTGAACACAGCCGCGAGCTCCGTTAGCTTCTATGGGGAAAGTCGCAGTTAGAGTTTTTAAGTTTAGGGACACTTCGGAGTGGACTAGGAACAAACCCTTTTGGACTTAGATGGTTCTAGGGCCAACACCCACGGGAGCACTGGAGTACTCGTGTTACCTCACCCAGGGAAGCCAGGTGCATTGGTGTCAACTGGTGTCGGGTCGCGCCGTCGTTTTCAATGGCAGCTTGCTGAAAAGTGCTGCTGCCGGGAAGATGAGAAGTGTCCGAAGAGATCCAAGCCTGGATCG
This sequence comes from Calotriton arnoldi, assembly GCA_963921515.1. Lineage (NCBI taxonomy): Eukaryota > Metazoa > Chordata > Amphibia > Caudata > Salamandridae > Calotriton > Calotriton arnoldi. The sequence continues at coordinate 587,076 of CAWUFW010001593.1, forward strand.
AAGATGTGAAGAACCTGAAAGCAGAGGGGACAGAGTCTGGGTCACTTGCCAGTGACCAGGGGCATGATAGTCGAATGCCCTCCGATGTCGGGTGCTTCAGGTGCAAAGAGGTGAAGCTTGACTCTTCAGCCACGAGGACCAGGAGGCATCGACGATGACCAGGAGCTGGATTCGAGCTGTCCCATGAAGGATGTCGAGTGCTGCAGCATCGGTGCCCGGATTGGACACAACAAGCCTTGGCAACAGCAACCCACGCAGGAAGAGGAAAGATGCTTCGGGGCAGACCAGCAAGGTCCTGGGGACTCTCCAAGCGATGGAGAGTCACGGCACATCTGGAGAAACCAGGAAAGCCCAATTAAAGTAAAGTTACCCTTCTCAGGGACCCACAAGTCAACGGACAAGGGATCGTGAAGGGACCTCAAGAGGAATCACAAAATGGCGGCCCACGGGTCACTCGGAGTGTGTAGGCCAGCAATCTTCGGTGGATTCACTGCTCGGGGTCAGGGCTACAAGTAACCCAAAGCACAGCCTCAGGGATTGTCGAGAAGCATATGCACTTGCAAATGTGCACGGTGTCCAGGGGTTCCGGTTCCACGGTAGCCACGAGGGCTACGGGTCTCAGCTTTGCTGGGGACTCGGGTCAGCCTCTGGGAAGTCTGGAAACCCACCTCCTGGGTTGCAGAGTTGTCGGCATCCGGTGGGAGCTTCGGAGATGCAGACCAGGCAGATGCGTCTTTGGTGCCTGCCAAGCAGGGGAGTAACTCCTTTACTCCAAGGGAGATTCTTCAGTCATCTGGCGTTGAACAGATCGTCGAAGGTCCAGGATTCAGTTTCAGAGTTTTGTCCAGGGATATCTAAAATCCTGTAGTCAGGGGTTCCTTCTTTATACCCAAGGAAGGGGTTGGACTAACTCTGGGGACCCACCTATGGGAGGGTTTGGAAAGAGGGGTGGCTAGACCCATTTCCTTTGTCCAGTTTCACGCCAGAGCAACCGGTTTGAACTGGACTATGCACAGGGACACCAAATGTGCCCCCAGTGCAGGACTTCAAAGCACTCTTGGAGTGCACCCACCCAGCCCCAATCCACTAAGGCGTGTCTGGGAGGTGGTAACGCCTCCCTGTGACAGGAAACCTATTGTCCAGGCCTCCCCTGCCGGAGTTCCGGTTGGCAGCAGGAGGCCAGACTTGTGTCTGTGGCTGGCAGCATCCATTTTGTGATGCCAGGGCTCTGTTAGCTGGTACCGGGTATACCGGTGCTGTCATGTCTCTCCCTCTAGAAGGGTGGGATCATACTCCCACTTGTGTGGGGGTATGATTCCAAGGTGTTTGACACCAAACACAACATGTTTCCGTGCAGCCTTCCCAAAGTTAGCATTTACCGCGAGGTTATAATGCACTTAAGAGTATATGGTCAGGCTGCCTCACAGACAACCCCGGAAGATAGATTCCGAAGGCTGCAGAGGGGCTCTGCTCATGCATGGGCACCCTCTCACACAAAACCCAGCACCCTACCTTCAGGATTGATAAGGCCTGCCATAGGGGTGACTGATAGTTTTATATGTGCAGTGATAGGGTGACATATAGTGAACCTATATCTCGGTAAGGTGTGCATGCACCACCTCACTCAGGCTGCTGTAGCAGTCCTGTGGTGTCATTTTGGAAGGCTGCCCAGGGGTGGCATAATACATGCTTCAGCCCCTGGTAGGCCTCTGGGGTACCTATGCCCTGGGTACATAGTATACCATATACTAGGGACTCATAAAGGCACCCCAGAATCCAATCTGAAGTGTACCTAAGGTACAGGGAATCCATTTTAAGAGAAAGCAGATAAACTGGGGCCCTGAATAGCAGGGTCCCAGTCCAACTAAGTCAAAAATAAGCAAAACACCAGGAAAAAAAGTGGGGGCAACCATGCAGTCAGATTCCACCTACCTACATTGGTGGTTTATTAATAACGGGCTATGATCTGAAAAAGTGTGCCCCAGATAATCAGTGTGCTCTTCAGACCTTAACGGGGCCATTACACAGAGAAAGGTATCAAGTTTTGTGTGTAATTGGTGGAGAGGGAAAAAAAGGAATATTCTCTCTCTGCTGCATGTTTTTTTTTTTTTTTTGATCCTCATCTCACCATTCAGCGTCTGCAACTTTAACTAGAAGCCTTTTATGGATCCTAGGCGCCCCAAGCTTCTACTACTGCATTGGCCGTAGGCCTAACCAGGCCAGCTTCTTTGTAGGAAACTTGGTGTAATCATAGGACCCGGATTATCTAACCAGCCCCATCTCTCTACTCCATACAACAAACTGAAGCCAGATGTTTGAGAGGTCGTTATTTAAGCACCCTGATCCAAACGTGCCATAGCAAGTGCTGCTTTCATCCAATCGTCATAACGTGGAGGGAGTGGATCTTTCCATAGTTTGCATATCTCCCTTCGGGCAATAAGAACTAAATATAGTAACAACCCTCTTTGTATTGGCTGCAACATATTCAACACTTCAAAGTCCATACCAAAAATTACTATTGTAAGGTTCACATTGATCTTGACTTTGAAAATGGCACCCAGCGCATGCTCCACTTCCCTCCAGAACCCACTTAGTTTACAACATTCATAAAATATATGTATATCATCTGCTTTAGAACAGTCACATCTCGGACATTTAGAAGAAGCTAAGGGAGCAAATCTAGCAATTTTCACAGGGGTATAATATAGTCTGTTGACTACAAAAAAATGATTCTTTTTAATGATGCCGGCCTAACAAATTTGTATAAAGTTTGGAATGATAAATCAAAAAAATCTTCCGCCTTAGAGTCCAGGGGTGACTGATTCCAAATAGCAAACTGTGGGGGAAATTCTGCAATATCTGCCTCGAGAAGTTTCCTATACCAAAGGGCGACCTCCTTCTTTTTAGACTTTGGATTTTGAAATAAACTCTCTGTTTCCCAATCACCACAGGTTGACTCCTTTTCAGCTGCATACCAAGAGACCAGTTGTATATATTTGAATTTAGAAAAGGAATTACCTATTTTGATTCTCAAAATCTCCCACGGAAGTACTCCTTCCGAGGATACAAGGTCTGACCAGATCAGGAGACCAGCCCTTTTAATTGGCAGCGCAAGACTATCATCCAAGCAGGCTGGCGTTCCAGGGGAATCCCATATTGGGGCAAAATCAGAATAATACCCAACTCCCCATCTTTGTCTAACCCTGTACCACACATGGAGGGCGGCCCTTAAAACTTTCAAGCGAACTTTTTTGAAAAATCTGGGAGCCCCATATTTATATAAGAACCCTTCACCCCCACCCTCAACTATAGCCATTTCTCTCAATATCTTCCCCCAGTTAGATTCTTCGGGAGTTGTCAACAACATGCGTATGTTTTTAAATTGAAACGCTAAAGAGTACCAAGCTATATCCGGAAGAGCGAGACCCCTTTCAAAAGCCTACGTCTCAGTTTCTTCCAAGAAAGTCTTGCACTCTTATTAGACCATATGAAACTCCCTATTTTACCTTGAATCTTACCAATCTCTTTACCAGGGAATTCAAGAGGAATGGCATTAAAAGGTATGTTAACTTTGGTAGAATGACCATTTTAACCAAATTAACCCTGCCATAGATTATCAATGGGAGATTTTTCCATCTAGTAAAAAGGTGATCAACCTCTTTAGCCACCCTTTTAAGATTGATCAAAGGGATATCGTCTAAATTATTAACGATAATAATCCCCAAATACCTAAATTGTTTACTCAATCTTCCTCCCCAATTATTAATGTTCCAACACATCACATCTGTTTTAGAGGGGTTTACAAGATACCCAGAGTACGAGCCAAATTCCTCCATAAGGGTTTCCACCCTTGGGAGTACCTCTGCTGGGTTATTGGTGTATAATAACAGGTCATCAGCGTATAAGGCTAGTTTACTACTATATCCATGGAAGCTAAACGGGGTAATTTGATCATCCAATCTTAAAGCTTGAGCTAGGGGCTCTATATATAGATCAAACAGTGAAGGCGAGATGGGACAGCCTTGCCTCGTTCCCCTAGAAATAGAAAAACCAGCTGTTAACACTCCATTTAACAATATAGCCGCGGAGGCTCCCTGATAACATTTAATCAGTGTCTGGACAAACATAAATCCGAAGCCCATTACTCTCAGAACTTCCCAGAGAAAGACCCAACTGACTCGGTCGAAAGCCTTGGCCGCATCAAAAGCTGCGACGGCCAAAGGTCTCGACCGAGCCACTGCCAAATCTATAGTTCCAATCAACTGGAGTGTCTGCTCCTGAATGTACCTCCCCGGAACGAAACCCTTCTGGTCTAGATTAATCAAATATGGTACTACTTTGACCAGTCTCCCCGCTAAAATACTCATAAAGATCTTATAATCTGCATTCAGCAGGGAGACCGGTCTATACGAGTCTGCTTTACGTGGGTCCTTCCCTGGCTTTAAAATGAGTACAATTATAGCCTCCATCCACAATTTAGGGACCCTACCTTCCGGGCTATAAATAAAATTAAACAATTCGCATAGCCTCGGAACAAGCTCGTCCTGAAGAAGTTTATATACCTCGCCAGGGAGAGCATCCATACCAGCAGCTTTGTTCTTCTTAATCTTTTTGATATGCGTTCTTATCTCACTCTCAGTTATTGGGGCATCAAGAGAATCTCGACTACCTTCAGTTAATACCGGAAGATCTTTATGCCTTAACCACTTTCGGATATTTTCCGAACTAGGAGAGATCTCCTCTTTATACAGTTTTGTAAACAGAGAGAGGAGGCAAGATTGCATATCCTCCAACTTACAGGAGGTCACCCCATTCTCATCTATTATTAATTCGTTAATATTATTTTTAGCTCGGTCAGTTCTTGCCTTCCAGGCTAAGAGAGCACCCGCTTTTTCACCGTATTCAAAATTTTGCATATTATATGATGCCCACTGAGCCTTCACCTTAAGATCTAATTTACCCCTATATTCCTGACGGAGACGATCTAGATCACTATGGACTTGAGTCAATCTACCCGGATAATCCTGGGAAAGTCTTAGCCTTCTATCTTCTAACTTGGCTATTTCTTTTTCTAAGTCCTTAAATTCTTGCACCTCCTCCCTATTTTTTGAGCAGATCAGACTATGTAACTGACCTCGCATGTGGGCTTTAAAGGCGTCCCAGACATAGTCTAAAGATGTTGAACCGATATTAATAGAAAAATAATCCAGGGTAGAAGATTTAATTGCATTAACTATTTCCTCCTTAGACAACATAGACCTTTTCAATGTCCATCTAGGTCTAAGACTATGTCCCTTCCCAAAAAAAATAAAGGACAGGGGGGCGTGATCCGATACCGTACTAGGTAAGATAGATATATCAGAAAATTTATCTAAACTTACCCTATCACCCAAAACAGAGTCAATTCTTGATGAGTGACCATGTTTTTTGCTAACATATGTAAAGCCTGGATTATCACCCTTCTTAGCCCGCCAGACATCTACAAGTCCCAAATCGTGAATCATATTAGTCATTGCCCGTCGAGTACGTGGGGTTCCGACATAGTGACTTTGATTTGATCTGTCTCGTATTGGGTCAAAAAGTACATTAAAATCGCCACCAATGATTATAGGAGAGGTAGCTTCCATCAATTTGGACTGGATCTTACAAATATGTGTCGGGTCGTCAATATTAGGACCATAAAATGACACCACTGTTATCTCAACCCCTTTAATCTCTAACTCTGCAATGATCCATCTCCCTGTCTGATCTGTTGATGTTAATCCAATAGTCCCACCGGCTCCTAATTTAATCAAAATAGCCACCCCTTTGTTGTGAGCTGCTTGATCAGAAGAGCAAAAATATTCTACCCAGCGATATTTAGCAAAAATAGCTCGACATTCCAAATGGCTCAAATGAGTCTCTTGTAAAAGACAAATCTGTGCCGATGAAAGCTCGAGAAATTTCATGACCAGTCTTTGTCTACGTGGACATCTCAATCCGTTGACATTCCATGAAAGAAATTTTATTTCCCTACTCATTGGGGCTGCTACAACCTCCTACTAGTAAAACGTTACACAGACGCTTCAAATGTGAAAAATTATTTAAGTTGAGGAAATTTTTTAGTTTTTCTCCCACTGCAACCCCACCCGTGCTCCCCCAGCTTCCCCTCCTCCCACCCCGCACTCGTATCCCCGAACCCCCATACCCCTCCTGGGGAACCCCCCTTACTCTGGACATAGCCCTTATGGTCTCAGACCCCTGGACGTAAACCAAGAAATGTATGTTAAGCCTCTCCCAAAATCTCATTTTTATCATCGCTGTCCCCCCCCCAGCCCTACACTCCACAACCGCTCTTTATTTTGTCGATAAGGGCGTCTACCTCCTCAATTTTACGTGTAATATGCATTTGGTTATTCCACATAATGCGGAGGGATGCAGGGAATTTCAGTTGTGACTTGGCCCTCAATGAATTAAGAACTGACATTCTTTTACCAAGCTCCCACTGTCTTGTTGCCGTTATATGAGATATGTCCGATCTAATGATGAAAGTGAAAGGATTGATAGAGGAATTGCTTTTAATCTCACCCTCCTTCAAAGCCATAGATAGAATTTTTTCTTTTATGGTGTATGTAAGAAAATTTATCAACATTTTCCTCGGATTCTGTTTTGCAGTATTCCTCCTAAATGGATCGCGATGCACCCGTTGGATATCCTGAATCAAATTTAACTCTGAAGAGCCTTTCAATATTGTATTATTTAAAAGTGATATCACAAAACTTTTAATGTCTGATCCTTCCAAATCCTCTGGAACATTTAACAATCTCAGGTTGTTTTTCCTCGCATTGTTTTCAAGACGCTCAACATCATCTCTCAAGTCCCTGTTTTGAAGAACTAATTCATCCAGTTTTATTGTAGATATATGCAATGTTTCTTTGATTTTAGGTATTTCAGATTCAAGAACCTCCGTTCTCTGAGATACTTCTTCTAGCTTCTGAGCCAATACCTCGCAAGAGGCTTGAATTGCGGCTTGATTAGATTCCGAAACAGAAAATCTTTTCCCCATATCCTCTTTTAAGGCCAGTAGAATTTCTGTAAGTGGCCCAATACCCGGGCCTTGGCCTTGGGGAACTACCACTGGGGATGTTGCCTGTATAGCCTCTGCATTCTCAGACGTGGACTTAGAAAAAGCGCCCAATTCATCCTCTTGAACCTCCTGAACGTCCAAAATTGCGAATCTATTCAGGGTACTAACAGATGGATGAATAACCAAACATTGCTCACCGGTAGCTTCCGTCGATTTCACTAAATTTACAGATTTATTCATATCCATTATTTCAATTGACTCAGCTAATTCGGCTAAATCGGCCGCCATTCCTTCATTTTTGTTTGCTAGATCTGAATTACCAGAGGACTGCATAGTAGATGTGGTCGAGTTTCCTTTGTTAACCCCCCTTACTGTGGGGGCAGATAACACCTTATAGTAAGTTTTGAGGGACGGAGTGATTTTTACTTTAGAGATAGGTATTTTCTTTACTTTTCCTCTCTCTTTTCCACTCCCTGAAAGGGTAATTTCCGATGTTTTAACTTTCCCTTTACCCTTCCTTGCAGGGGCCCTGAGAGTGTCCCTGGCCTCCACAGTCAGGGATGGACCACAACCCAAATCTGCTGCATGTTTATTAGAATAAACCTGTGAATGCGCATGCAGTGCCCTATATAAGTTAGCATTCGCTGCACCATTTTCTGTTTAGACGCCATTTTGAATGATGATCAAAACTAATCCTTTACTGTTTCTGAGAAAAGCTTCTGTTTGAGTTTTGTTTCTGCAATAATGAACTTTTAGTGCCAGTGCATAGCTTTCTAGTAAGTCCGTTTTTATATAGCGCAGCTACTCACCCTTACGGGTCTCAAGGCGCTGGGGGCCGTCGTGGAAATTAAGTGAGCTATTGCCCAGAGTCACATGGTGCTGAGCTAAGCTGCCGCCGGAGCCGGGGATCGAACCGTGAACCCTGTGCTCCGAAGTCAGCTGCCCTGGCCGCTGCATCACACCTCTCCACACCTCTCCACTTCTGACTAGATAGAAGTCAGCTGCCCTGGCCGCTGCACCACACCTCTCCACTTCTGACTAGATAGAGGCCCTCTCCCACTTGTCTGGTGATGGGCCCAGGGTGAAACGATCTTGGACTGTGCTAGTTTGTGCAAGATACGAGAACAGAAACCTTTTTCTTTTTGTTTTTCACTGTCCAGCTGAATTTGCCTGAAAGATTCCACTGTGGGCGTGCCTTTGCCCGGGTTGAAATGTACATAATGTATTGTTTTGCCTGCTAAACTTTAGCTCCCTCTGTACCACTCTCCGAGACTGTGCAGACGGGGCTCCACTCTGAGTGAATCTGAATAAAATAATTATTGGTATATTCTCCACTGTTTCCCCGACTCTTCATTTGGTATAGAAGGCTGAGAGGTGGTCCGAGGTGACCCGGGTGACCCCAAGCGGGTCACTTCCTTCATGTTCACCCGCCAAACATCTACCAGCCCCCAGTGTTCTCTTCACTCTTGGTATCCCGCTGTCGTGCATTGAGTTTGGTCCCTGGGCAGAGGGGAATGTGAGTGGCCTAATGTTATGTCTGCAACACAGTACCCGGTGGGGTCTACAACTAAGGCCTCAGGTGCAAGCTCAGCCGTTTGGGCCGGGAGATCCCTCAGGAAGGACAGTTGATCATGATTGAGGGCGTATATGCTACCAATTGTGACGTCCCGGCCACTCAATTTACCGGTAAGTAACACATATTTCCTTTCCTTATCGATCCGGGTGTTTGTAACATTCAATGGGACCCCTGTCTGTATCCAGATTAATGCCCCCCTAGCATAGGCTGAGTAACAGGTCGCATAGATCTGCCCCCTCCATCTTCTATGCAATTCTCTACTTCGCCCTGCAAAAGATGTGTTACTTGGAGCAGGGCAACCTGGACGCCCCTCTTGCTCAGGTAGCTATGTATAGTGTGCCTTTTACTCATCAAGCCCATTCCCCTAATGTTCCATGTTATGAACTTAATTGTATGTGGCGCTAATGTCATGGAAGGTTGGGGGATGATGAATCTTACCACCACCCTGCCAGGTCCACCCCCAGACACTGTCTATGTCCCTTATCCTCCAGAGAAAACAAAAATAAACTGTAGAACAAATTCCCACAAACTCCAACTCCCAGATCGGCTCGGCAGCGGCCAACTATTCAAAACTTAGCCAGGTCAACAAGTTCCAATGTGGACCTAATTCCCCCAGGGGGCCGATCCATCCTGGGGGTGTGGCCACATTGACGAGGGAGCAGTTTCTTGCCCTGGCCGCATCAGCCCAAGTCTTAAGCCGGCCCGGTTCATAGGCGGCCGCCGGAGTACAGTCCTTCGCAATGGGGTCTAGGAGCTAAGTCAACACTTAATCCTCATCAAATTATGTCGTCTGCAGTCCCCGAGGTGACCTCTGGCAAGACCACTCCTGTTTTGGGACACATCTGAGTCGGAACCCTCTGTTCCCTTTACTGAGCGTGAACCTGCTTCCGATGGGGTTCCGATGCCCTGCATGATCTCAGCCACTGCCTGGAGTGCCACAGCCCTTTCCCTCTCAGTCTGGCATGGGTTTGGCTTTTTCGGTAGGTCCCGTCTGGGTCGTCTCCTGGGTCTCTTCCTGGTTCCATCTTCGCGTTGCTCCAAGGGGAGCCCCACCTCCGCAGCAGGCCTCCCGGCTTTGTACACTTCAATCCAGTCCCATGCCATTTTGGGGTCTTCGCAGAAGTGAGTTTGCCCATCTAGTAGCATGCGGAGGTGTGCAGGAAACAGAGAATATTGAAGGCCTTCACTTCACAACACTTTTTTCACTTCGAGATACAAAGCCCTCTTTCTTTGGACCTCCAGGATATAGTCAGGGAATATGGAGACCTTGCAATTGTTCACTGTGTATTGGCCGTCTGATCGTGCTTGCTGCAATAGCAGGTCTCTATCCTTGTAGTGCAAGAGCTTAGCCACCACTAGACGTGGAGTACAACCCAGAGCCGGCAGTCTGGCCGGAACACTGTGGGCCCTCTCTAGCGTGTAGAAAGGTGACAAACCCTCTGATGCGACCACTGTGCGGAGCCATGGTTCACTTTTTCAGGCAGACCTACCACTCGGATGTTGTTTCTTCTGTTGCGGCCTTCCGCTTCTTAGACTCTATGCTTGAGTAGTCTCACCCTACCTGAGAGGTCCGCCACTTGGATTGTCAGCGCCGTTTGTGTGGGATTAAGTTCGGCTATGGAAGACTCCGCTGTTTTAACTCTTTCAGACAACTTGTGGTGGTTAGCTCTTAGAAGTCCCAATCTCACCGATACAGTGCTAATATCTTGGTGCAGCGTGTCCTTGGTGTCTGCTATGGTTTCTAGGATCTTAGCCAGTTGTTACTGCACTGGGTCTTCTGGTGCCGAAGATTTCGGGTTCACTTGTTGTGGGTCCAGGGAGTCAACTTCATGCTTTTGGGGTACCCCAGCTGATTTTGTTCTGGGCTTGCCCATATCCGCCCGTGATGCCGTGCCAGGGTTCCTCATTCCCCGGAGTATGTCTGGATCACTCTGGCTAAGGCGTTTCAATGAGTGGGGGGGGTTCTGGTGGGGCTTTGGGGCACCCACCCGCCTCTGCGACCCTGCTGTACAATAAGTGTGCAAAAGAACACTCTCCCAACAGTTTGCAAATCAAGCACTCTCAGCCCCTGTCCAGTCACCCATAGGGGCCACCACTCTCCACTACCAGCTCTTCAGAGTCTCCAAGACTCTCCTGGCCACCAAGATAGAAAGAAAAGGGGGGTCGTCCCTGCCAGATCCCACAGACTCCTCTGCTGGTTATGTATGCAAGTTGTCGTTGCAGAGAGGCCCCCTCATCCATGGCACCAGTTCCATTCCCTCAGTCCAATCATCGCCCCGGGTCACGCCCGGTAGAGGTGTCAGTCCATCACTGGCATCAGTGTCGGCTGCCCGCCGGGTCCCGGCCCAAACCCCAATCGCTCACCCATTTTCAACAGGGGGAGGCACCCCCACTCACTGCCACTCTGCTGTAGGCCAGGTCTTCACCCTCCAGTCAGTCTGGGCTCTGCCCTCTCGTGTCTCCAGCAGTCCCTCGACCATGTGTGCTTCCCCGGGGAGACGAGTGCATAGTCATAGGATTTTATTAAGTGCGCATATCACCCTGGGGTCTCAAAGCGCTAGCCAAAACCATAGAAGGGATGGAGAGACGACGGTAGAAGAGGAGGAGTGATCAAAAGAGCCAGTTTTTAGCCTTTTCCGAAACTGGCTATGGTCAGTAACCATGCGTAACTGCAGAGAGAGTGCGTTCCACAAGGTAGGGGCGAGATGTGAGAAGAATCTGCCACCGTTCCTGGTGGTACGGATCCTGAGAGGAGTGAGGAGATGTTTGGTTCCCGATCTGAGGGCTCTGTTAGGCAGGTACCAATTGAGTTTTTTTGCCAGGTAACTTGGCCCGTTCCCGAGGACGGTTTTGTGTACCAGACTGATGATCTTAAAACGGATTTGTTTCCTGATAGGGAGCCAGGGGAGAGCTCTCAAACTTTGAGCCGACGGGGACCGTGACGGTAGATTTAGTACTAGTCTGGAGGCAGTATTCTGTAGCACCTGAAGTTTGGTAAGAAGCTTTTCATTGATGGAAGCCATCAGGGTGTTCCTATAATCGAGCCGACTGATGATTAGACCCTGCACAAGCGGTTTTCTTGACTCAACTGGGATCCATTGGAAGACCTTAAGTAGGCTTCACATTAATCCATAGCAAATGCCTGTTACATGGTTAACATGGGCTTTCATGTACAGTTTATCGATCATCACTCCTAGGTTACAAACTACGAGTTTAGGGGAAGGACAGGGGCCAAGGTTCTGAGGCCACCAGTCACTGGACCAGGATTCATTGGCCTTCCCAAAGTGAATAATCTCCGTCTTACTGGTGTTGAGTTGAAGGTGGTTGGTTCGCATCCCGGAGCTGAAATGGGCCATACAGTTTTTAAATCTGAGTTTAGTGTCTGATGGATCTGCACCAAGGGTGATCAATAGTTGCGTGTCGTCTGCATACAACACTGTGTCGAACCCATGTGATCTGATCACCCTAGCCAGGGGTGCCACATAAAGATTAAAAAGCTTGGGACTCAGGATAGATCCCTGAGGTACTCCCTTATCCACTATCTGGCTTTGAGAGACGAAGGTACCAATTTGAACCATCGATTTTCGATCCTTTAAATAGCTACTGAGCCAGTTTAGGGCATTGCCCCGGACTCCCATCTCCCACAGTCGATGTATTAGAGTCCTGTGGGAGATGGTGTCAAATGCAGCTGACAGATCAAGTAGGACAAGCATAGCTGACTGTCCGTTGTCCTGGGCAAGTCTAATATTGTCAACTACCTCCATCAGCGATGTTTCTGTGCAGTGGACTGCCCTAAACCCTGAATGAGAGGGGTCCAACAATTTGTTGCTTTCTAGGATAGCATGAAGTGCTTGGGAGTGCACTCTGGTCCACATGCTGTCCGCGGCAGGCCCGACTCAGGCCCCGAACACCGCTGTGTGCACCAGAAGTTCAGGGCGGGAGCAAGGGCTCAACTGTGTCATAGGTCAATCCAAAGGGATGGGGGCCAACGGCAGTGCTTCAGGGGTCTTCAGCCTCACCCAGGGCCTCGAATCAAGCTCTGTTTATCCATCCGTCGTCAGCGATGGGGCCTCCCTCATTTAGCACAAATCCTCTGGGGGTATATATTCCATTGCGCCTTTAAGTAGGGTAATGCCGACACCTTTCCCGGGCAGGGTCAGATGGGGGGATCACTACGGCTAGCTCGAAATCTACAACGGGCCGCGGCCCAGGCCTCATCACTCCGGCCGAGGGCCTCCAAAGTGCTCCGGCCCTCCACCAACCATGTTGGCACCTCCTGGTGCTCATGCTCCTCTACAGCCCCCACCGCCAGGCTCTGGGGGGTTCCGCCCTCCTTCGGTGCTCCTGGGCTCGGCCCATTGTTAATGCAGTAGATGCCGCCCAGGCACCCGCCTGCGCTGCGTCAGGTCCAGGCTCTTGGTCCGCCTCCTCAGCACCTCTCAGCACTGGTGGGAACAGCCAACTCCATCCTGGGAGCCTGCAAATCTTGTCCCGGGCCGGACGGCCACCGCAGCCCTCAGGGCTGGCTAAATTAGCGGTGCACTGCAGCCAGGCCCTCCTCCTGCCTCCGCACTCATGGGCACGGTGTCATCCCCAGGGAACAGGCCCACCCAGCTCACAGAAATGCAGCAATACACAAATATGTCGGGAGGATTTCTCTATCACCTCATATCTTCACCATGCAGGCCTGGGTCTTCCAAACGGTAACCTAAGGTCCTCCATTACAGCCAGACTTGCACTCAGTGCACGTACGCAACACACACACTGTCCAGCACTGTTACCTCAAAATTTTGTGCTACCACAGGGACCCAAACACCAAGCACAGACATTCACATGTACACACTGCACAACACTATTTCCTTCATGTACTGTACTCATTGTGGGTACACATACACCCAGTACATGCATTCACCATGCATGTACTGTACCAATGCACAGCACTACATCCTTCATGTACTGTTCTCGCAAGTACACACACAAACAGCAGATACTCACCATGCATGCACTGCCCTTTTCCTGTATTGTATCCTTCCCAGACACACATACACCCAGTGCTGAGTCACCACTCCTGCGCTGCGTAGCATTTCCACATCTACCTGATGTAGGGTAAGGGTGAGTGAAGCATACAGCTGCAGAACTTTTAAAAACTTTAGTGAGCCTGTAGACTTCACTCCAGTGACACAGGGTAAAAAGTACCTGTTCACTACTACTTATCACTACACAGTATGCTGCCACCACCATGCTTGTGCTGCTTAACTACTGATGAAGGCGGTAGCCTTCCACCAGTATGAGGGTAGCACTTTGGGCACCCCAAGTCCAACAAGACCACAATCCATGAGACATGCCTATGTCATGGCACGCATGTATGATCCGTGTTTGCCTAGTACAACAAAAATCAGCAGTAGGGATCCAGACAACAGTACAGTTGGCACTCAGGGTAGGGGGACACGTCCATTTCGTGCAGAGGACGTTTCTGTCCCAACAATTTTCTTTTCAGAAATTATGCAAAGTGCTGATGTGGCATTTTGTGCTATTTTAAGCATGAAATGCTTCCTTACATTCATTTTGAGTGCCCATTTGACACTAAAAAAGAGAACAATTGCATGTGACGTGAACAGCTATTCATGTTCTATACACTTGCATTGTTACTGTGCTCCCAGAATCACATTTTTAAATAAATGAAAACCGAATATGCAACATGGTGTAATTTTGTAACCATGGGCATTTTGTGGAACAAGTCTGACGTGAAATGTAGGAAAGTTTGTGGGATTACGCTATTGTAAACTAAATTTTGCCCTTGCCTACCTTTTACCCAAGTCGATAAAATGAGAACCCCTGAGTTAACAGTACACCTTGCCATCAGTATCAAGAGATCACTTTGGGAGTCATTGTGCACTTTACCAAGCATATATTTCCATACTGACCTTGTTGTGATACTTCAGCCACAAGCTGTAAAACAGAGATGGCTCTCTTAATGGGGATTCATGCAGTTAATCATTGTTCCAATTTTACTTTAATAGTCTAAAATTGTGCAAAACTGCTTTAGCACCACAGTACCAGACCCTCAGAGTGATAAGAAAAAAACAAACTGCCAACTTTGTATTGTATAGATCGGTGACACACTAGCACTCTGTTAGTGATCAGGGGTATGAAAAAACAGCCTGGAGCTCGCTGTATGCCTGCAATTGAAGGCAAATTGCAGGACCTGCATCACAATCTGATTACACAACCAATCACCATGCAGCTCAGGTGGTTTACTGTTTACTGTTTTATACGTCGTGGCACTGTCAATCACTCTGTAAGGGATACAGGCCCTTCCACACGGCGGGAAGAGAAACTCAGGGGAATATTTACAAGAGGATATCACCACCAGAACGTCACTTTCAGTGACGTTCTGGTGGTGATATGCCCTTTTCCATATTTACAAAGTCGCGTTAAGCCACTTTTTGTGGCTAAATGCCACCTTGTAAATAAGGCCCCTTTACACGCATCACTTAGCATGAAGGGCCATGCAGTAGGTTTTGCTGTGGGCATTCCACCGCAATACCCATTGCTTTTGACACTGCCCCAGATTTACAATGAGGTATAAATCTGAGGCCACACCAAAAGTGAATGCCATCCAAGAGCAGGCGTTCGAATGGCGAAACAAGGAGAAATACTTTTATTTCTCCTAGTTTTTGTTTATGTTCAGGAAGGTTAGTGCTTAGGTAGTAATGCTGTAAGACGTTTTTAAAGTCTATTCTGATTGTTGAAAATGTATTTCCTTGCTCACACCATGATACAGCAGTTTTCAGACTGTTCTATGGGGAGATTTCCTACATAATTGCCCGATTTTGGGGATGAGCCAGAAGATCTTTCCTATGCTACTAGTGATGCTGTCTGAGTTCTTACTGATTTTTAGGCATGTTTGTAACTTGGTCTTTTATGGATTTTTCCTATTGTTCTGTATTATTCTATTAAAGAGATCCTTCACTGCAATGACTTTATGCATATAAATGAGATTAGTTGCATTTCCACTTTACTATTTCATGTTTTGTACATTTTACATTTTTGTAATAAATCTTGATAAAACTTCTAATTCTGCCCTTTAACTCACTTGTTGAGTCAGTCTTTTCTTATTTGACTGTATTTTGATATGCTGATTTGTACATTATTTTGGGACATATTGCCACATTAAATTGAGGTTAACACGATTCCCGATCCACAGTGGACGTGTTTTTGTAGTGTAAGGTTTTAGGATCACAACACACTCACAAAACTCAGGCCCATAGACTGGAAGAATGTAGAACATCCAGTTGAATGCTGTCCAATACACTTAGAAATGTTACATGCATTCACACCACTGTGGGTTCGGTCTAGAGACACTACGACAGCGCAGTAGATTTGCGAACTATCCTAATGATATCACACTTGCATGATTGGAAAGGTTCACATGTCTGCCTTGGGGATTTACCTGAGGTAAAAAAGTGGCTGCAGAGTAGTGAGGTACCTGGGCCTGATGGGATTTCAATTCAATGTTATGAAGCTTATGATGATTTAATAAGCCCCCAAATACTTAAGGAGTGTGAAGAAGCCATTCTGGAAGGGAACTTCCCACAATGACATGAAAGGACATGTGGATAGCACTTCTCAAACCAGACAGATCAGAAGGCCACTGTGCATCATATAGACTACTGTAGTTGCTTTACATTAACGATACGATATTTGCAAAAAGTCCTAGCTAGTAGATTTAAACCACTTATGTCAGGTCTGGTACTTCCAGACCGGACTGATTTTATTCCCAGCCGGCCAACATAGTTAAATTTAAGTACTTTCCCAGCAGTGATACATCATTTAGACCCTCAATTACCGGCAATGTTGCTTTTTCTTGACACTAAAAAGCATTTGCCTCTGGAATAGCCATATATGTTTCAGGTATTAACTAAAATGGGCCTGGTTAGGTGTTTTATTACAAGTAGCTTATTCATTAGGAAACCGTTGGACAGAGTGTTTTTATCAATGAGCAGTGGCACCAGACAGTGTTGCCCCTTGTCCTCCCTCCTATTTGCCATTTCAGTGGAACCCTTGACTCTTGTGTACAGGCAGCTGCATGCACATTGATGAATTTATATAGGTGGCAGCCCATTGGTTGTATACCTGTACATGGACAATGTCCTTCTGCATATACAGAATACAACCAAAACATAAATACAATTGTTCAAGAAACTGTCTGATTCAGTGTCATCTCGGGACTAAAAATCAATTGTGCAAATCAAAGAAACCAGAGGGGCATGTTTTATTAATTTAGCATCGACATGTCCATAACTAGCTAAGTTTTGGGGGGAGTGATGACTGCACTATACAGGATGAGATAAATGCTTTCACCGTTGATCCCATTGTTGGCACTATTGGGCTTGAGGATTTGTAGCCGTGGCTCTACTTTTGGCAAAGTGTGGAATTGCAGTGCGACGGATGAAAGGTTCAACACCTACATCTAAAAAATGGACACAAGACTTAAGGTATTGAAGTGATTTGATGAACACTCATTCAGAACTGGTCCACCCAGTGGCAAGATCATGGGATTACAGAGACCCACTGAGAACATAACTTTTTTTTAAACAAATTTCTTTATTGGTTTTAGCACATATAGAAAAATAAACATAATAGTGACAATTCCTATGTGTCACTCACAAACAATATCAAATCAAACAGAATAACAAATGTGAACAATAGAGCCACAATAGCCTAGACATGTCGCACCCCCAACCTCAGGTGTGGCAGCATGTCATAATGAAGAAGGCCCCTGCACGGACATGGATCGCAATATGGTGTATCGTAGCAATAGTCCCTGGGGAAATAACATGATTGGGAAGGTCGCCCAGGAATGTGCGTGCGCCAGTACAGGCTAATTCACACGTAGAGATATAGGAAGATCCTGCAGGCCAGTACAAGTGGTCGCTCCGGGCCAGAACACCAATTCTGGGGTGCCCGTCAGGACTCCCTTCTAGACCCACACCCCACAGTCGTAAGGGCAATGTTGATGTGGCTGTATTACCTTAACTATCTGAGGAGTCTGCAGATGGGGCATGGTCCCGCTATCTCATGTGCTGGGATGGCTCATCGTATGAGTTGTAGGATGGGACAGAAGGACCTAGGGGAGTGTTCTGGATGGACACGCATCATTTTTAGCCTCTACATTTCTGATGTAGGTATCCCAGTACCCACCTCCAGTATTTCCCCCTCCATGTATACCTGCCACTGCGAGGATGTTTAGCTCAGCTTTTGCCCATATCAGCAATGTGGGGAGCCCTGCTGACCCGGAAGCAGATCCACTGAACCGCTGAACCACCAAGCCGCTGGGCTGAGCTCCTGACCTCCGTACCTGCGAGCCCCGAAAGGATTTACGAGGGGTGCTCGTGACTACAACCAGCAACACGGAGGCAGACGGAGCCACACAGAGCTGCACGGAGGCAGGCTACAGAGGCAGAGGACGTGAATCAAAGAGCGTGGTAATAGGCTAGAGCCGCGGTTCCTCTTGCATGCGCGGAGGCGGTCGGCGATAGGCCGGCACGTCTTGCGCTGCGGAGAGGCCCGCTTCACCCCCCCCTGCACTTCTATACACCGCACTACACAGGATTCTAAGCCCTAGAGTGTGGCAGGCTGAGAAAGATGTGCTAGGGTCAGCAATGCGATGCTCTTCAAGGGGGCCTAAGCTGCAATAAGCCACTCAAATCAGCACTCAAACCGGCACATAGAGTTCAGTCAAACAGCCAGCAGCGGAAACGGTGACCACCCGGGCAGCAGAGGTGGCAGATTAGTGGCAAAACAATGGCAACTCAGCGGACTTGAGAGGTGGTGAAGGGGAGAGTTTGAAGAGGTGGTGCCATACTACGTCTACCGCCCGCTTGTCTGCCAGCGTACCCGCTAGCCCGCCTGCCCACCCGCTGCTCACTTGGCCAGTTATTCTTCCGACTTCCACTGCATGAGAGCAAAGGAGTAGGGAGTAGGGTGGAGTTTCGACGATGACTGACGCCGTTTCTGCTGGATTTGAGGTGAGCTGCATCTTTCCAAAGGTTTTTTTTGGCAGTGACAGACTTTATTAAATCTCACAAATCCCTTATCCAGGACAGCTCATCGGCGATCCTTGGTAGTCCTCCCACTGGGCTCCGTGTTTCTCACAAGAGGAATTCAGACAATTAATTCAGAGCTAATAAGTGATTTAAATGAAGGGAAATAAAGGAAAATCAAAGGAGGGGAAACAATCAAATAAACATGCGATCTGGCAGAGTCAGGAAGACACCGGGAGACAAAACAACTGCCCACAAAAGAGTAGCTAAAACAAAGCATCGGGGAAAAAAGTAAACACAAACGGAGCAAGTTTCACACTAAGGGCCCCATTAATCTCTCCAATAGCTACTATGTTTGGGAAATCAACAATGAGTACAAAAGTTATGGCATGTTATTGGATTTGTAAAGCGCATGGCTGCCTCAGCGACAGGGCGTCCCAGCGCTAGATCCACAGGTTACCAAACCGAGAGTAGGAAGCAAGAAGGGGTTATTCAGGGAAGAGCCAGGTCTTAACTGCCCTCCTGAAAGCCCCATGGTCCTGAATGCTTCTGATAGTTCATGGGAGAGCTAACGCCCGAAACGACCAGCCTCCCGCCCGTGCTCTTCTATCACGGGGCGCACGTAACAGATGTTGATTGGAGGAGCGGAGGGCGCATTCTGGTATATAGGGGGTAAGAAGATTGGCTAGGATGGGAGGTGCTTGGGCATAACACATTTTGTGGGAGATACACAAGGATTCAAAGTGAATTCTCCTTTCTTCTGGGAGCCAGTGCAATTTACGTATGAATTTGGAAGTAGGGCAGGATTTCGGGAGGGGCGAAGAAGGTCCGTGCAACGGCGTTCTGCACCCTCTGAAGCCGATTGATGCCAGCTTTATTAGCACCCAAGTAAAGGGAGTTACAATAATCCAGTCTGGAGAGGATAGTAGATTGGATGATGGTCTGGCATATTGGAGCATCGAAAAACACAAGCAGTGGCTTCAGTCCACGTAGGAGACCGAAGCAGCTGCCAGCCACAGATTTTGTCTGAGCCTGTAAAGTGAGAACGCAGTCGAACCAGACGCCCAGGTTTTTAACCATTTCCTTTGGGGTAGGGGGGCTCCCAAAATGGCAGGCCACCACTGATCACTCCAGAGATGCGTGTCTCTTCCTAGAAGGAGGATCTCGGATTTGCTAGCATTCAGCTGGAGACAGTTGGCTGCCATCCATTCCATGATGGCCATCATGTTATTTCGAAACTTGGCGATGCGTTGGTCTGAGGTGTTGGATAAAGAGACCACCAGCTGGCTATCAGCGTATGCGACCATTAATAGGCCCCTGCTTTTTGCAACGCCCGCCAATAGTTGGGCGTAGATATTAAATAATGTTGGGCTCAAAGCCCTTTGGAACCCCGTGTTGTGTGAGCTGCACCTGAGAGCCGTAAGGAGGTGAAATTACTTGAAATGATCTGCCTGATAAAAAAGACACAAACCAATTAAGGGCAGCGTCCCTTAATCCGATCTCTTGTAAGCATTGCACCAGGATTTTATGCGATACAGTGTCGAAAGCGGCACTGAGGTCAAGAAGAATCAAGGCAGAAGCATGACCCTCATCCAGTGAACTCGGCAGATGTTCAGTCATTGCCAGCAAGGCTGATTCAGTACTGTGGCCAGGTCTGAAGCCATTCTGCACAGGGTCCAGAATGTTGGACTCCATAAAGTCGGTTAAAATGGAGTTGATGTAGGACTCTGTAACTTTAGCTGCAAAAGGAAGTAATGAGATTGGACGAAAGCTTTCTGGCTTGGAGGCATCCAAGGCAGGTTTTTTTAAAAGAGGGATAACCTTGGCATGCTTCCATGAAGCTGGCACAACTACAGAAGCTAGGGATAAGTTGATCAGTTCACGGAGTGTGGGTAGAAGTAGGGGTAGGAATTGCAACAGCTGATCGGGTTTGAGCGGATCGGCTGTAGATCCCGATTTAATTTTATAACAGAGAATTCTTAAAGCTTCACAGAATTGCTCCATGAAGGAGGATAGGAGAGAACCTGAGCAGCTAGTAGGGTCGGATTGTCCTGCAATGCTGATAGCTTGTGGGAAGGATTTATAAATGTCCTCAACTTTTTTATCAAAAAAAGTAGCTAAGGCCTCACATTGGGAATTAGAGGTAATGGTGGGTGCTCCAGCTGAAGAGGGATTTTTAATATCGTTCAGCAGAGAAAATACTTTTGGCTGGATTATTGCTGTTTTTAATTTTTTCTGCAAAGTATTCAGCACAGGATTTCCGTATAGATTTATGATAAGCCATGATGGCTGAGCGATATTGTGTCTTGAGCTTAGAATCGTATTTGCATCTCCAAGCAGGTTCTAGCACTCTACAATTTTTTCTCATCTGGGTTAAGGTGTCATTGAACCAAGGGCTAGTATGGGTTCTACGGCAGGGTGTAAGTTTAGCAGGGATATGTTTATCCAGGGAGTGTGTGAGCCATCCATGGAAGCAGCTATTAGCTGCCTCAACATCACCCTTCAGTTGTGGCGTTTGGGAGAGCAGACTGTCTGCGAGAAGGTTGGCATCTAACTTATGCCAAGGGCGTTTTAAGATAAGCCTGGGATAAGTGCACGAGGTTGTATTATTGCTAAAAAGTGCCATGGAAATAAGATAGTGGTCTGTCCATGCCCTAGGGAGGGGGGAAAGGACCTTAATGGAAAGTATGTTGGAGAACACCGGATCTAAGAGGTGGCCGGCAGAGTGTTGAGCTGGGGACGTATGGTAGTAGTTGACAGGCTGCCAGGTCCACCAGAAAATAGGTCATCTCTTGGAGGCCGTTTCCTTTTGCTGATTACTGCCTTTGTGACCATGGGGGAGCAGGGACCACGACCCCCAGCCTGCCTAGCGGCGCGGATGCCGCCAACTCATTTCCACGCGCCAGGAGGTGCTTAAACTCGGCAAGGGCGCCCGCTGCGCAGGAGCCCGTTTCCTTTTGCTGATTGCTGCCTTTGTAACCGCGGGGAAGCAGGGACCACGACCCCCAGCCTGCCTAGCAGCGCGGACGCCGCCAATGCATTTCCACATGCCAGGAGGCGCTTAAACTCGGCCAGGGCACCCACAGCCCAGGACACGCGCGGGCACACCCGGGCCAAGGGCGGGCCCGTCCGAGACCGGAGGAGTCCGGGCTGGGCCTACCCTCTTGGTTTCGCTCTCTTTGTATTTCCTCAGACCTCTGCTAAACAGGTTCGTCCACTTTTCTGTCTCTTCTACAGCCCGAACTCCACTTTTCACGACTGCTCCCTACCTGGCCCTCCACAGCTATCTCCTTTTACACCTATTCCTCACTTATAGACCAGGGAAGGACAATAGGAAGGCTGATGCATTGACTAGACAAGAAATCCCGACTTCACCCAGTGAGAATCCAATTCAAGCCATAATCGGCCCAGAAAAAGTTATAGGTTTGTTACACACGGATCAGTTCCTAGAAAAAGTGAAGACTGAGGTGAATAGCCCTACATGGAAAGCTTGGTTGGAAACACATGTGGACTGGTGTTTGAAAAAAGGGATTCCAATGAGAGGCATTCAAATCTTAGTTCCTTTTCTCATGTTACACAAGGAGGTGATGCAATAGTGTCATTCAACTCCTGTGACTGGTCACAACGGGGTGGAAAAAACATTAGAAAGAGTGTTGCAGCAGTTCTGGTGGCCTACAGTCCGGATGGATATAACAGCTATGGTTTGAAAATGTGAGATATGTGCTCAAATGAAATCAGAGCGAGGTAAGCCTTATAGTTGTTTACATCCTTTACAAACCCCTGTGAAACCATGGGAGCATATCTCTTTGGATTTCATTGTAGGGATACCGAAGGATCAAGGGTGCACAACGATACTGGTGGTGATAGACAGTCTAACAAAGATGGGTCATTTCATCACGTGTAGTCATGCCCCTTCGTCTGGAAAGGTAGCACAGCTATTATTAGTTAACATTATTCGTTTACACGGGCTCCCCCAGGTAATTGTATCAGACAGGGGAACCCAGTTTACCGCACAATTCTGGAAGGTGTGGTGCTCCGCCCTGAACATCTCAGCCGCTACATCCACAAGTTTCCACTCACAAACATATGGCCAAACTGAGAGATTAAATCAGACTCTCAAACAGTACCTTCGGTGTTATGTGGATACTAATACCGAATCATGGGTGGAATGGTTGTGGATAGCAGAGGTGGCCTACAACAGTGTGCAACATATCGCGACTCGAGCCGCACCATTTTATAGCACATATGGATTTCATTCTAGGTTCATACCTTTCGTGCATCCTCAAATCACTGACAAACTTCCAGAGGTGCGGGAGAGGGTGAAGTTCATACATAGAACCCTGATCGATACCAGAAAAAAGGTAGTCGAAGCTAAAGCCAGGTATAAGAAGTACGCAGATCTCCATCGGAGAAGAGAACCAAGATACAGGAAGGGAGATGCAGTATGGCTATCTACTAAGAATCTACGTTTCAGAAGGTATAGCATCTTTAACTCCCGTTATATTGGTCCCTACAGAATCCTCAAGGTGATCAACCCTGTTGCTGTAAAGCTGGCTTTACCTAAATACCTGATAATCCACCCGGTCTTCCATGTTTCGTTGTTGAAACCGTCACTCACCCCAGTAAGGAGGTTGCCTGCTCCTGTTTGGGTTCATCAAGAATTGAAGTATGAGGTGCAGAGCATTCTTGCCTCCAAATTAAGGGGATGTAAACTATGGTACTTGGTTTCATGGAAAGGGTATGGCCCGGAGGAGAATTCCTGTGAACCTGCTTCTGGGGTTCATGCTCCCAGATGTGTTCGGAGGTTTCATGTCTGGTTCCCTCGGAAACCTGGCCTGTGACAGCGTTCCCGGGGGAGAGGGATGTACTGTCATGAATTAACTTGTGTCTTTTGATGTGAATGCTGTTGTTTCCTCGATCAGGAACGGACGAATACAGGGCGCGAGCAGTTCCGGACTACAACTCCCATGTGTTTGTGTAACGCTTCCTGTTTCTGGGATAAAAGGACGGAAAGGATATCCGGCTGGAATCCTTAAGTGGCGGCTTCACGATCGACTCGAGGCAGATTATTCGTTCCTGCCATTTGAGCGTTACCTGTGCCTGAAGCAGTTCCAGAGGACCCGTATTTTGACTGCACTTCGAAGGGTAACGTATATTGGTTGGTGCGCGGGTTGTTACTCGCGTACCTTTTGGTTCTCGACTTTTGTCCTGCTCATTTCCAGCCTCAACAGTTCATGCACAGTTGTTTCTCTTGGCTGGTGGCTCATTGATTCTTTGTTGATTAACTCACGCTAGTGGTGGGTACTAATTACACCTCAAGGAGAGGGTTATGGTACCCGAATGGACTCAGAGGAGTCTGCGCTTATTCCTGATCTCAAGGAGAGGTTTTCAGCTCTGTTAGACTCGGAGGAGTCTGTATGCCTTAACCTCAAGGAGAGGTGTTTGTTTCTGTTTTGACTCTGAGGAGTCTGTATTCATCCTGGGATATTTTGCTGTGTATTGATCATTGTGACATTGCCTCTTCCTCCACTGCATGGGTGGGAACAACTCTGCAGGTGTTAACTTCGTGTGACTTTCTAACATGAATTATGGTGTATGGCATGGATCAATTGAGGCTCTAATCATACAACATTTTTTTATTGCCATTTAAAAGTGGAGGATCTCTGGTGAAGTATCTTCTCTTCCCCTGTGACGCTGGGCGTTTTATACCATTGGGTAGGTACTGGACGTTCTTCTGTATATCATACAGGGTATAGCAAGACTTATTGAGGGTTGTTGTTCATGAGCATTTAATTTTAGGCCTTCTGTGTATTACAGGATTAATTCTACAAGGACATATTATAATTCAGCCTGCCTTTATTTTCTTTACAGGTATAAAGAATTCCTTACTTAAGTTTGCCTTACTGTGGTGCTGGTAAAGATAGCTAATGAGTGCGTTTCTCTTCTAGGTCTCCTTTCTGCTGTTCCATTCCCTCACTTGATCCGATTAAAATTCTGTGTTGTTTAATGTGGCAGCATTGAGACGATCAAGAGGTGGACCCTAATTGAGCATCAAATCGACTCCGAGGTATTCGCAGATGACAATACCTCAGGGAAAAACTTGAAACTGGACAATTTAACTAATCTAATAACGAGAGTGCAATCCATATACTCCCTGCAGGAATTTCTGTGTGCATGCTGCCCAATACTAGACAAGCTGAGCTTATTACCAACATTGTTAGAACAGATCCTTAGTCTCAATAAACACTTGCACCGCCCCCCCCCCCCCCCAAGACTCACTCAGAGAGCACTGACAAAGATCAATCCGGTTCAATCTTAATCCAGCAGCGACCGCCAGTAGTTTTAGACACTGCTTTGGAACCTAAAATCGACACTCCGTTACCATCCATAGAAACGGCGAACTTGTAAATGCCGAACAAACCGCGACACTGAAGGTCACTTCAGGGCAACTAAAAATACCGACGCAATCTAGAAGACAAAAAAAGAGGGAAAGGAAAGCAAGAAACAAAACTATGGGACACGCAACACATTATACTAGCAGAATGTACCCTATTTTTACCACAACCCTAGAAGAGAAAACCCTAGAAAAGCGCCCAACTTCATCTATATCTGTTAACCTCCTGCCTAGCAATATCACCTCAAACGGGGTGCCAGCAGGCAAGAATACAGATAAATCAGGGATTCTTAAAAAATACACCAGTGACTTTACTGCCTTGGATGACGCTGACCCTCACGAGGAAACTGAAATATACAAGTTGGTTGGCCCAGCGAGTCTGACTGCACAAGAAGCCAAGATGGGAATAGATAGAGTGGGAAACAACAAAGGGAAAAACCTAATACCTTTAAATCCACAAATGCCATCAAATCTACAAATATTACCTAATGCTCAAAATCAGTGTCTCGGAACATCAGAAAGTCTCAAATCTTTTAACAACTCAAATACAACTCCGTAAATAAACAAGCAGTTAGACACTCGGATGTAACACCTCACCTCCAGCAGCAGGAAATTAAAGAGTTAATGGCCTTCGACAGCCAGAAGCATTCAACAACCACACCTTACGATCGACTATCCTCTATGACGTAACAAGGGCAATTAAGATTTCACATTCCAAACCAGAAAAAACCCACACCGAAGGATTGCAATTACAAGGAACCACCAAGGGCAATAATAAGGCACAACCATGTATCACAGCAGATAACATGGACGCCTGAATATGAATCACAAGGCAGGCATGACATTTTGAATAGAAGTAACATACTAAGACTCACAGCGAAATTCCGGAAGTAAATCATATACATGCGGCCGACCTCCTGACAGTACAATTTCTCGCGGTAGGACAAAAAGAATCCAAAGAACAAACCCTAACCACATGGCAGTCTGCAGAGATAGAACAGCTAATATTAAACTATATCCTTCTCCTCTGAATGGAAATCAAACATATCGGTTCAAACAAGAACCAAATCGAACAGTAATAAAACAGGTCTATTCGTTACTACAGAATGCTAAGGGAAGTAGTGGCACAGACTTGAGTCTGTACAGATCAATTAAAGATCTGCAAGCACAAACCGATTTAAATCTAAATCAATGGAATTGGCTCCCAAGCATTCTCACCACCAGGAAGAGCGACTGACAAAAGAAAGATAAAGTTAGTGATTTTCAGGAAGGTGCTATCCATATGCTATCATGGAACATAGCTGGAGTAAAAAAACTACTTGAAGAAGGCCTTCCTCTCCATGAGTGGGCCACCTGTGACATAATCGCCCTACAAGAGACATGGGCGTTGGAAGATCTCCCCATAGTCGGTTTTGTTCACTATACAGTAGTGGCAGAAAAATGTAAACAATATGGCCGTGCAAAAGGTGGTTTGGCAGTTTATGTATCTATAGTTTAAACATTACATCAGAATAGTTGAAATCTCCAGATCCCAATATCTAACTTATCAAATTTACGGACCAATGTTTGGACAAAAGGAGAACAGTAATATTGATCAACTATTATACCCAACGAACGGTCCAAAAAAAAAGGACAACAACGCACAAAACTATTTCAGACTTACGTTGTGCCGAATATGCCTGGAATATAGTATTGACTGGAGATTTTAATTCAAATTTAATCTATACTCCAGACGAAGATGAAATCTTGTCAGCAGACAACATTTTCTGGAGTGTGGAGCAACAATTTCAAACTAGGACGATTTGCCCAGACTACATTGGTCAACAGCTAGTAACAGCACTGGAATACCATGGGATGCAAGTGATCAATGGAAGATCTGAAGAAGATAATCCGCCCAAAAATACGTACCACGGCCCAAGGGCTCAATCAATACTTGATTTTACGATCATAACGCTCCCTTTAAAGCCATTTCTTGTACATTTTTACATAAGGTATACCACACTGAGCGATCATTCGTTCCAACATATTGTTTTTAACCTAAATTTGTCAAGATTTCAAACTTCAGTTGACCTTCTGGTAACGTGGCACTCAATAAATTTAAAACGTCTCAAATGGACAAACGAAACTAAATTGGAGTGGTTTTCAGCAACAAAAGATCTACTGACAGAATCAGTACTCGAGAGTACCAATAGGATTCAAGCTTGGTCTAATTTTTTGAGTGAACTAACAACTGTAATGATAAAACCTCGAAATAAGGTGACAGGACATAATCCATTTAAAGGATTAGAAAGTAAAGTAAAAAAATTAAAAAGGGACTTAAAAAGAACATTTAGGGGGGCGTGGCTTGGCAGCCTAACATGGCGGACGTGCTCTAGAGGAGCTCCATCTGCCTGAGCCGAGATCCGCTGTATCCGCCACTTATCCTGACCCCAGATCTCTAATATTTCATCGAGGCTGGAGGAGAGGTCATCGGGCGCCGCAAGAGCCGATTTTGCCGCCCCACCTCCCCCGAGTGCGGCCCGGCACCCGTGTGCGAGTAGCCGACAAGGAGACGGCCCGTGGAGTTGACAGGGGACTCGCCTGCCGGGCCCGACTTCGTAGCGGGCGCCCGCGGCCCCGCTGTTTGCATACTTCCCTGAGGCAGGGTCCCCGGCATATGAAGCGGAGTACCAGCTGTGGTGTTGCCCCGTCGGGCTGTCTGGGGGCCCCAAGGATGGAGAAGCTGTCGGCGTGAGGAGTCCGCAGGCGGGTAAGACTCCGATCTCCCCTGGGCCTACTGGCAGCCACCACCGGGCACCCGGACTCCCGGTTTGAGGAGCGCTTTTCGGCGGCGTGGGTTCTTCCTCCCTCCCCCCCCCTCTGTCGACTGTGCCTGGGCTGCCTCGGGGGGGCTGAATCGGAGCAGCGCATAGCCGATTCGCAGCTGCTCGTGACGGCGAGCCAGGCCTGGGTACCCCACCTGCAAGACCAGTCGTGGCGCAATGTCCGTGGCCATACAGCGGGGTTGGCCAGTAGTAGGCCTCCCACCTGGACAGTAAACCTGCGAGAAGACTCCCCCCCCCCGACCATTTAGGGCAGCACAAATACTCGCAGTGCCCTGGAGGAGGCCGTCCAGAGGAGGACACACGAGCCTACCGGGACCCAGTCATTCTAACACTAGCGACATCTGGCTACACACCGGGTGGTGCCGGTTGCGCGCCCGGTCTCTTTAGGGCTCCATAATAGCCGCTATACCTAGGGCGCACCCCCTTTGGTCTATGTGTGGCTGCGCAACGAAGATTCTTGCATTGGCACCAGGACCGGAGAGACGGTGCCCTTGGCCACGGAACTTCAGCATGGGTCTAACGGGGCGGCTACCGAGCCGGGGAGCTGGCGAGTCCGGTCCTGTTAGGGGGCCACTTGGCTGACCTCCCCAGGCTGAAGAAGTGGCCAGGCTAGGCCTGGTGCGGCTTGCGGTCAGGGAGGCCGGATTCTGTGAGGCCCAGCCCGGGATCCCCCCTGGTGGGGATTGTGGCGACCTACGGGGGAGCGCCAAGCTCTGGTTCTAGAGACTGGTATCCTGCGGCCCTGACCTAGTGACGCTGTGGGGGAGAGAGTGCGATCGCCACACTCCTGCACGCTACCTCTCGTTGTACCCACACCTCCCCTCCACCATGGACAAAGACAAGTCCGGAGCGCCTGCCTCAAAACAGAGTACTCTAGACCAATACACTACTACTGGTTCGGTAGGAGAGGGATCGGGAGGTCCGTCCCCAGACAATGAAGCTCTACTGGCAGCAATTACCCTGTTGCGAGTTGTACTCGAGGCGCAGATAGGTGCCGTGGGGTCCGAAGTTTCCTTCCTGCGTCAAGATCTGCGCAAGGCAGTAGACAGGATCACCAAGGCCGAAACCCGGGTCTCCACGGTGGAGGACACAGTGGCGTCCCTTCAGAAGAAAGTAAACAAGCTTACAGTCATGACGCAAGAATTGGCATCGCGCGTTGAGGACGCCGAAGGCAGGGCCCGACACAATAACATACGGCTAGATGGCTTTCCGGAGGGGTGCGAAGGTTCTTCGATGGACAACTTCCTCACAAGATGGTTCAAATCCCTGCTGCCTGCAGAATCTATGTCCACCTGCTTCGTTGTTGAAAGAGCCCATCAGGCCCAGACAAAGATGACCCCGCCTGGTGAGCGCCCGCGACCAGTGATTGCTAAACTCCTCAACTACACAGACCGGGACGCCATACTACAGTTTGCGATAGCCCACAAGGACCAAATGCTCTTTAATTCACACCAGATCATGGTATTTCCCGACTATACCTGGCTAGTGCAGCAGCAGCGCCAATCCTTCGTTGCAGAGAAGCGTAGGCTTCGAGAGCTAAACATATCTTACACGCTGCTGTACCCTGCCAGGATGAAAGTAATTTTCAACTCCAAGTCCTACTTTTTTGATTCCCCAGAGGGGGTGTTCTCTTGGGCCGATGAAACGGCACACCTTAAGCCACATTCACTGCCGCCGTTGGACTCGGACTCTTCCCAGGGCTCACACAGGGGAAGACAGAACAGAGGTAACTCGAAGCGGCGGCACAGATCTCATTCTAACTGGAGGGCTCCAAATCAGGATGAGGTGGCTGAGGGATCCTAGATATGGTGGACTTTGTGGTATGAAGCTCGGCCTGATGCATGTGTATGTATTGTTTGCTAGGAAGCACTGGGGTCCTTTACGATGGCTCTTGGCTACGAACTGATCTGCCACGCCCCTGGACATTTGAGGTTATGTTGTATAATGTTGGGATAGTTGGGCTCTTTTGGTGGAGCTCCCTTGGTCTCCCTGGTTGGGGCCCCGGCGAGGTCTCTGCCTCGACAGGTACTCCTTGTTTCTGGAAGTATTGGGGAGGGGGGTGGTGGGAGGGGGTGTGTTAGTTTTACCCTGTTTGTAAAATTGTTGACACCAAACACACAACTAGATCATACATCGACACCATAGTAATTGCGGACAATGACTATATAGTGGCCAGATGACACATCAAACTCATGGTTCTCCGTCGGGAGAACTGAACATGATATCTTGGAATGTTCAGGGGCTCTTGAATAAAATTAAGCGGGGAGCTGTTCTTCGTTTAGCAAAACGGTATGAAGCAGATATACTCCTGCTCCAAGAGACCCACCTTATGGGCAACAAAACTCCATGCCTCAGCAGGTTCGGATTTGCCACAGTGTACCATTCGGGGTTCACACATGGCTCTCGGGGTACGGCAGTCCTTATACTTCGCCGGGTGCCATTCCTTATCTCTAAACATTGGATAGACCCCGGCGGGCGATACAGCGTGGTCACCGGCATGGTAGCGGGGGAACAGGTAACTATTGGTAGCGTATATATCCCGCCCCCCCTGGGGCAAGCGTTTGTAGACAAAATCACACAGCTATGGGGCGAACTTCCTGAGGGTTTGACGATTCTAGGTGGGGACTGTAACGATGTAATGACAACCCAGGACCGGTGGTGCACCGCGAGACAAGACTCCCTCCCCCCCACATCCAAATTGAACATCCTGGCTCATACATTAGGGTGGTCAGACTCTTGGCGGGCCTTTAATCCCTCGACTAGTGGGTTCTCATATACATCGGCGGTGCACGACACAATCTCACGACTGGATTACATATTCCTCCCTCATAGTTATATACACAGGGTGTCACACAAGTCCATTCTATCCCAGGGTCTGTCAGACCATTCGGCGGTTCAGCTTAAACTGCGCTTGAGAGTTCAATGGGCTCCATGCCGGTGGCTCATGTCCCCCTGGCTCCTCCGAGATTTTCGCTATCAGGAGGTTCTGCGACAGGCCATCGCGGATTACCTTCTGTTGACAAATCCCCGTTGAGTATCACCCTATGGGAAGCTCTTAAGCCATCGATCAGGGGGGTGGATATAAGCTTCCGTACTGGCGAGAAACGCAGGCGCCTGGCCCAGATACTAAATTTGGAAGACCGCCAGCACCTGCTAGAAGTGCAAGTATTATCCGAGTCAGCCCTGGGATCACGGCGTAACCTATTGCTTATCCAGCAGCAAATCCACCAACTCCTCACAGACGAGGCCAAAGAGGCTTGTTTGGCAACGCAACAAAGGATATACCAATGGGGCGATAAGTCCAGCAGAATGTTGCATCGGCTATTCCAGGCCAAAACAGCCCCTGTGAAGGTGCCCCTCCTGCGGGACGAGGATGGCGCGCTATGTACCTCCCCAGAGTCGGTAGGCCAGGCTTTCGTGTCTTTCTATGCCACGCTTTACCAGCCGCGGGAGCTAATTTCGGAGGCCCTTATTGACAAGTTTCTGTCGGACATTCCCCCCTGTAAACTTTCCGATCAAGTTAGGGACGCTCTTGATGCCCCCATAACCATAGATGAATTAAGACTAGCACTCACCCTGGTAAAGCGACGGGACCAAATGGATTCCCCAGTGACTTTCTGCGGCCTCATATGATGACGTTGGGCCCTCATTTTCTAGCAGCATTGCGCGAAGCCCTTGAGCAGCGCATTCTGCCTACGGACTAGCGTCATGCCGAAATCGTGGTCTTTCTTAAGCCTGGTCATCCTCCTGAGGACCTGGCCTCGTATCGTCCTATCTCATTGCTCAATTTCGAGCCTAAACTACTGGGTAAGGTCCTCGCGGACCGCCTTCGCTCATGCATCCAAGATCTCATTCACCCCGATCAGTCTGGCTTTATGCCGCAACGCTCCACCAGACATAATATTAGTCGAGTCCATAATGCGATTGCAGGGGCTCATAGGCTTGGCCGTCCAGCAGCGATACTGCTGGCGGACATCGACAAGGCGTTCGACTCCTTAAGTTGGACATACCTCTTCAAACTCCTTCGCGCCATAAACCTAGGTCCCCGTTTCTTAGCATATATTCAGTTGCTCTACACGGATCTCTCGGCGTCAGTGCGAATAGCGGGACATCGGTCGACCCCCTTTTCTATCCACCGAGTCACGAGACAGGTCTGCCCCTTATCTCCGCTACTTTTCGCCTTGGCCATAGAGCCCCTAGCGGTGTGGGTACGACAGGACCCTCTGATCCGGGGGTTTGAATGGACTCAGGAATACTCAGACAGAATTGTGCTTTACGCTGATGATGCCCTATTTTCTATGACTGACCCATGGGTCCTCGGGACCCCGTGTCCTCCAGATACTTCGGATTTTCGGGGAAACCACTGGGCTAGGCACCAACCCCTCCAAATCCACACTATTTCCTATATGTGGCGATCAGAGACGTCAGGCCTGGTCTTCACAATTATCTCTTGCTACAGATGGCTTTAAATACCTGGGCGTCTTTCTATCGCCGTGTCCCTCGATCTCGTGGACACATAATATCATTCCGTTACTCCCCGCGGTCCGTAATGAGACTACTGTTTGGTCTCAGCTGCCCCTATTGCTGTACGGGCGTTCCGCTATCTTTAAGATGGTATCTTTACCACGTTTGCTATACCGGCTGCAGAATTTCCCATACAATATCCCCCCCTCATGGTTCGCGCAACTCAATGCGACCCTGAATAGGTTCCTATGGCAAGGAAGGGCGATCCCGGTCGCGCTTCACATATGCACACAATCAACATACTGTGGCGGCATTGCGGCGGCAGACTTATATGCATATTATTCTGCCTCTCATCTTCTTGTAATTAATGAGTGGTGTTATGGGTCTCGGTCCGATCCAGCATATGCAGTGGAGCGGATGGCTATGACAGGCACACCCTTACTGCAACTTCTTTATAGCCAGGCGACCCTCAACACACTCCCTCAGCCTGTAGGACTGTTATACAACTCTGGAGACGCACAGTAAAATCTATGGGCTGGTGGGTAAGACTGACACGCTCCACTCCCCTTTGGCAGGGCACGTATTTACGCTCCGTATCGGCTCTAGTCGGTTTCCGCAAGTGGGATCTCATCAGAATCTCCACGTTAGGCGACATCATGCATGGCACCACACTTAAATCCTTTCAACAGGTGCAAACCGAGTTTCACCTGCATAAATCCCAGTTCCACCGTTATTTGCAACTGCGACATGCTCTAGACCCCCACATCCGTCATTTGGAGGCACTTCCTGAGTTTCACCCATTAGAAGGCCGGTTACTAATGGGGGACATTGGGGCACATAAGATCAAACAAATTTACCAGACGCTAATTACCCACACACATAACACAATACATAATACTAGGGCGGCATGGGAGGCGGATTTACCATCCCTGACAGATGATGACTGGACCGAGGTCTTAGCCAGTCCTCGGTATGCGGCGGTCTCCTCATGCTACCGCCTCATTCAGTTTAAGTACCTCCACCGGATATATTACACCCGTTCCCGGTTATGGAAGATGGGAGTTATCCAGTCCCCTCATTGCCTTCGTTGCACTAGCGAGGAGGGCCCTTTCCTCCATACGGTATGGAGCTGTACGGGGATACAACCATTCTGGACTCGGGTGACGTCCTGTCTAGGCCAGGTGCTGGCCTGGACCATCCCACTCGATCCCAGACTATTGCTCCTTCATAGCACAGACGAAATCGGCGGGAATCGCTACAAGCAGCACCTTCTGTTCTTGGGCCTAACCCTAGCTAAAAGAGATATAGCGCCTCAATGGAAGGCAACTTCCCCACCTAGTATAGCGGGGTGGAAAAAGGCAATGGATAGGTGTATGGGGGCCGAAATTGTGGTCTTTCAGGTGAGGGGATGCCCACAGAAGCACAGAAAAATCTGGTCCCGCTGGGCAACTTATAGGGGCATAGACTTACCCCCATTACCACATTCAGACTCTCATGATCCCACTGGGTGATACACGGGTCATTTTCCACTATCATAGTCTGACAGAACAGACTGCTAACAGACACGTTTTTAACAACACGCAATTGAGACTCTTTGGGTGGGTTCGGTGTAGTTCGTTACCCTTTTGACCTGGTGTTCTGCGGGCCAAGATGTTTTTGAATGTTAAAACCAGGTACTGTATGTCTTCTACACCATATGTAATGTTCTTGCAGGGCTTTGCCCACTCTGCACCTTCCAAAACAAATACAATTTGTTGTGGGAAAAAAAAGAACATTTAGGAAACTGCATTCAAGAAATAACGAAGGCATCACATGAGAAGTATTTCGGCAAGAGAGGAAACTTTACAAACTAAGCTATGGGAAAATAAAAGAACGAGTACGGAGAGTTTTTGGTCCAAATTAATATACAGAGTAAGGCACCATAACTCAAATAAATTCTCGCAAACAATAAACCACCGGAATAGGCCAGGGAACACCTTAACGTCAAATGTGCAGGAACAGGATTGGGCCAATTATATAACTCAGAAATTTACAGAGGAACCCCATAATCTTCAGCAGATACAGAAAACCATTGGACCCTCCAAGTCCTCAACATCTATGAGATGCAGGCGACCGTCAACTAAATATAAAGGGCATGAATGAGAAACTTGACCTTCGAGGGGAACCTAAAACAAAGCGCTCCTCCTACCCAGTGGATGAAATAACAAACACAATAAACAAAAGTCAATGAGACTGTGCTCCAGGGCCTAACGGCATTCCCCAAGCCATCTTTAAACATGATCCAGACTTCTGGAGCATTCACCTAGAGAAGCTGTATGCCGAAGTTGAGTCCCAAAATCAAATTCCAGACAGTTGGCAAGGATCAATTATAACACCCATATATAAAGGAGGAGATAGAACGAATCCATCAAACTATAGGCGTATTGCACTACAGGATGTAGAAGCAAAATACCTCGCCTCTTTGATCCTGGAAGATCTGGTCATCTGGTCAGACGAACTCAACCTGATCCCAAAAAATCTAACGGGCTTTAGAAAGGGGATTGGAACCGTCTCTAACATCTTATCAATCTCCCTAATAGCAGAGAAATTCAAGAAAAACAAACCGAGTTTGTACCTCTGTTTCATTGATCTAAAAGCTGCGTTTGACAGTGTGGACCGGAACCTTTTGTGGGCCAAACTACAAGCCTGGAATATACCCAAAGAATTTTAGGAGGATTAATGCTATTTTACACTGACACCTGGGTGAGAGTAAAACTTGGGGACGGCTCTAGAGTCTCGAGAAAATTGTATACGAACATGGGCCTGAAACAGGGATGTGTGTTGGCCCCACATTTATTTAATCTATTTATATCAGATTTGTCCGAAAAGCTCAACAAAATCAATTCCCATCACCGCACCTAGGTCCGTTAGCACTTTCACACCTTTCTTATGCAGATGATATCGTCTTACTAAGTTTAACCAAGGTTGGTCTGACCAGATTATTAACTGAACTCTCAGAATTCTTAACAGTAAATAGGTTAGAAATCAACATGTTAAAAACGAAAACAATGCTTATCAGCAATCGGTCAGCCCTTCATCACAACATCTGGCTAGGAGGCAAACCCCTGTAGAACGTATCTAGTTATAAGTATCTGGGATTTTATATAGATAACAAACTAACCCATCGTGAGCAGAAAAATGATATGGCTCGGCGTGCAGGCGCACTAACCTTTGCATATAGGTCGCTGGTAAAATACTGGAGGGTCTATCATTTAGACCATTGCTCTCGGTAATAGCAGCCAAAACGCTTCTACTCTAATCTATGCTAGTGCTGCCTTATGCAGGAAAGATTCAGTCCTCCTTAACAACTTAACAACTAGCATTTTCAAAAAGGTTTTTCAACTTCCCCGGTCTGCTTTGCCGGTGCAAATGCGCCTGGAATTTGGGCTAATGAACGAAACATTGGGCAGACTCTATACGTCCATAAAGGTTTGGTATCGTATAAAACAAAATACGGAAAACTCTAGCCTATGGTCTGAACTTGAGAAAGACAAAAAATCACAGTTCAATCAATTCCTGCACAACGCTCCTAAATCGACTTGCACTTCTGATCTTTGGAATTAAAATATGCCCTTCCCATCATTTAAGCTAGCAATAAACAAAGCTGCAAAATTCCATTCGTTAATACTGGACAAAAGCATTTTTAGTCTAAGATCCCATTCCTGGACGGTGATCAACAACTATTAAGTTCTCAAACCCGCGGTTTACCTAGACCACACATTCTCGGTCCCTTTAAAAAAAAAAAAAAAAATGGCACTGCGGTTCGGAAGGTATCCCTCACTCTCATAAGCTCTAAGCTGGAAAAATATTGACTCAAAAGTGTGTTGCCTCTGCTGCAGTCAAAAACAAGATCTCATCCATCTGATATGTATTTGTCAGAAACTACAACCAGCACGAGTCATTTTATTGAGGGAAGCCTTCCTGGCTAGAGGAATACGAACCTGCAGGGCTGCCATTATGAAAGGGCTAGGACCCCCAAATGAACTGCAAAATGGTTAAGTTCCTCCAAATACACGAACAGGCAGTGAAATCTAGCGCCCATTAAAGAGGTTTTCTCATTGGGGGAGAAACGCCAATAGTAATTCGACCTGTAAGATCACCACCTTAAGAAAAAGGAGACTGTATAGCCCACTAATATATATACCCAGTAGCAAATATATGGCTCGTCACAGGGTCACTGACTGGTCAATCCGGCAGATAAGGGATTCAGAGACTTACAAACTTACTTAAAATCATTTCTGGTCAGAAATGCAAATAACAAGTTTGCTACCCGACAATTGATGTTTTTAAAATTGGGCATCTTAAACTTTACTTTAATGTACAGGACTAACTGAAACACAACAGCCCAAAAAATTAAAATAAAATTGTCCTATATAAATTAGATATTACACTATAGGATTTTTTGTGACCTTTATTAACCGACAATTAGTGTCTCACAATACTGTGTTAATTTTACCTTGATATATAGGACTTGATTAAATGATTTTAAATTTGTTTTTAATCATAATTGATCTATGTGGTAAAATTGTTATGGTTTTAATTAACTAAACAATAAACTTTACTTACTTACTTACTTATGTGGGGAGCTAACAGTGTGTATTGCGGGCTGTATGAGCCTTCCAGGACATCGTGATTTGCCATTTGAAGACTATGATGGCTAGATCAAGTAATCTATGAAAGTACTTATCTCCCTTAGTCTTGGATTTAAGACCGAGTAGGCATGATTGCAGCGAGGGCAGGACCAAGTGCTCCACCAAAGTGATGGTAATTCTGTGACTTCCCCCCAGGCCCGCTGCATCACCGAGTACTCCCAGACCATGTTGTAAAAAACCTGCCTCATGTGCTCTACATGTGGGGCATGCAGAGGACGCCGTAGAACACATGCGGTTGATGCATTTTGGTGTGAGTTGTGCCTGATGCCAATAGTTTAATTGTGTGTAACGGAAGCGTGGATTATGTGAAACCTCCTTTATATGTTGTAAAGCCCGGGTCCAGAGACAGTCTGTGAATTGTGTCCTGAGGTCCGCCATCCATTGGTCTTTAGCCCTGTCATCCGACCCGCAGTAGGAAGAGTGCAACTCAACATAAAGGGCCATAATAATTTTCCGTGTGCCTATGTGTGACAGGATTACATGCAGTAGTGGTGTATTGTTGTGATTGCATGCTGTGAGGTCTGATAATCAGGAAATGGCCCGCCACAATGTCTTAAGTGTCCATAATCTCCTGAAAGGGCTTTAGTGCATCCGCCAGGAAAAGGTCTCCCATTTGGTCAATCTCTGCTTCTCTGCAAAGCGACATGTCATGATGTTTGGTCACCTTCTGGAGTGCCAGCAACTGCCAAACAGGGATCAGTGGGGAGTAGAGAGAATGGGGCCCATTGCCTTGCTCATATACATGCCAGCATTGATATATACAGCGCCAGTTATGAGCACAATACGGGACAGCATGGTCCACCTCATATTACATGTACCACCGCGCATCATGGGCCATGTAGTTCCCTTTCGAGCACACCTGCCGTCTGCCTCTCCAGCGCCTTTTATTTCACTAAACATGACGGCATGACATCAGCATAACCTAACAACAACCCTACCTACCGCACCCCCGCTCTGCGGCTAGGCACTAATAGCAGTAACACCCCTTGACTGTTATCCGCGGGATATTTTGCCCAGCAACACAGACACATTGGTCCTTGTTCACTACGCAGGGCATCACTCATTATGACCTGCAAGTCCTTCAACCACGTCGGAACTATGTAGCCCATTCTATCACCACGCACCCAGCAGACCCAAGGTGTGGCTGTAATACCTACATCAATCCAGCGGGCATAGTCTGCATCGACCACGGGCCCCACCGGCCTTGACATGGACTACCCGTCTCTTGCGGATATCCGCTAAATTATCAAAGCCCTTCATTATCAATGTTGCACACGTTCCCAGTTCTGAGATGCATAATGTCCCCCAACCATAGCGGGCCCCCATCAGCCATCCGCTACACTCAAAACTAACCCTTTTTCGTATCCAACATTTACACTTGCAGATTGGACCTTCATGCAACACCAGCGAGGATCCCGGCCTGTCTCTGTTGGGGTCGAACAACCCCCTTATTTAGGTGAGTTCACTGGTGGTAGAAACTGCATAGGACACATGCTAAGGTACAGAGTCACAGGGGTGTACATCTACTCCCCAGGTTACACTGCCCCGCGACAGTATAATCACCACGTGGCTTTGCCACACACTCACGGTGATGATGCATGTGTTGGTTATGTAATTATGTATTCATATGTGGTTCTTCCAGATCTTTATAAAGAACAGAAAACTTTTTTGATGACAACATTTTACCATGACCAATGTGTGTGTTTTTAATCTATCCTCTCTAGGTGCTTGCTTATCTATTCTACTCTCTCTCGCTTAGTGCTCAAGTGCCTACTTCCCCTTCCACGACCTCATGGTTTCTTTTCCAGTGTGAACCAGCCCACGTCCTGCTGCCTACTAACTGTTTTCCAACCCACTCTCTATCAGGTGCACAATTTTCACTTGTTTTCACCACACATTAGGACTACTGTTGGCGCCTGACTTGAGGGGACGTGACTCTTTACTCCCTTTGGCTAATCACTTGCCGCCCCCTCAGAGTAGATTAGGATAATAAGGTCCTGAAGAAATGCCTAGATCATTACAGACTGAATAAGGCATGAAACATGTCGACCCCTTGCACAACTCACTAAAACCTTAGAACTGAGACGGGTTTAATCCTCCCTCCTCAGTCTACGACTCCTTAGTCTGTTTTAATTCATGGCCTAGGTACTCCTTGAATAAACTGTATCTGGAGAATCCAGAGCCATTTCAAACCACACGCACACAATCCCATTTCTACTCACTACACATAGGCACCCTCAAATTACATCATTTAGCTTCACGACGGCACACCGAGAAGACCTGCGGCAAAGAGCACCCCTGTGGGGCCTGTTGGCCATTGCAGCGCCGGCCCAATGAGGAGCTGCCCTATGATGAAGCATGACACCCCTCGGGGTGTGTGAGGGCCCTTGCTCCTTATTGGAGCTAACCCAGGACAAGAGCACACACTATCTTGTCAGTTAGACAGGAGCTGGATAGGATATTATTGACATGGCCTGCCACATCTCTTATTCCGCTCCGCCCGCCTCCCCCTGGAACAGCATACCCTCTTCTCTTTACCAGCAATGATATACTATCTTCATCTGATGCGTCTTATACGGTGGGCGAGCCCTGGGGTCCGACAGTCAAATATATATGTATGTCCACCCGAGGAGCCTGTGGATGGTTGCTCTCTCAGGTCAAGGGGCTGTGCCCAGCCAAACGCATCGGCCACTGCAGCTGAGCTTATGCATAGTACAGCTCACAATTGGGGGCGCCAAGACCTCCCTCAAGAAGCAGACGCTGGAGTATGAAGAGCGCCACCTGCCTGAGCCCCATATCAGCTCCAGCAGGGGACCATTGAGGTCCAGAAAGAAGCGCTTAGTTAGGGAAAGTGGTAACGCTGCTAAGAAGTACAGGAGCCATGGCAGGATAAGCATCTTGGAGATCACCACACGGCCCAGCAGGGACAGCTGCCAGGACAACCAGAAAGGGAGGGACTTACGGATTGAGTCCCGGGCTCTACCCATTTTAACGTTACCCACCATAAGGTACTTGTCCGAGTGGTAGATCTAAACAGCCAAGTACTTGAGCGTGTCAAGACGCAATTCCAGCCAAAACAGCAACAGGGTCCTCCTGTAATGC
This sequence comes from Calotriton arnoldi, assembly GCA_963921515.1. NCBI lineage: Eukaryota > Metazoa > Chordata > Amphibia > Caudata > Salamandridae > Calotriton > Calotriton arnoldi. The sequence continues at coordinate 627,240 of CAWUFW010001593.1, forward strand.
TCAGGAACTGGAGAGAGGGGGAACAGGCAAGACTTAGGCCTCAGAGTAAATTGGTCTGACAATATTCCAAATTCCTCCAGGGTCTCTATCCGGGCTGGAAGTGTGACAGTGGTATCACACAGATAAATAAGGACAGCCTCTGCTAATAAAGAGATGATATGGTGTTCATCATGTTCCAGGAGACTCCAAAGCTGCCCATGCAAGTGCAGGTAGCAGGGCAGTGGCTCCATGGCCAGGGTACAAATCAGCAGGGAGAGGGAGCAACCCTCCCTGATGTCCCTATGTATGTTAAAGCTGTCCGATATCAAATGTCTCATCCTGACTCTTGCTGTCTGGTTCTTACAGAGAGTGTGTATCTAACTAAGGTAGCCCAGCCCGATGCCCATTTCCTCCAGCTTCGCCAGTAGGTAATCCCACCACAGTCTGTCAAACGCCTTTTCTATGTCAAGCGACACCGCCAACTGTTGCCCCGTCTCACTCAAGGCACCTTTCATCAAATAAAGTAGTCGCCGCATGTTGAGGAAAGTATTGCATTCTGAAATAAACCCACATTTATCTACGTGCACTAGGGTGTTAGCAACAGGGAGCAGCCTATTGGCCAAGGTCTTCCCTAATATCTTATATTCTTTGTTTAAGAGGGAGGGCAGCCAATGTGAGGGGACTTTGGGGGGATCCTGGCCCGGATTTGACAAAACCTCTATCTGCACCTCAAGGAGCAAGCCTGGGAGCTGATCCTTCTACCTTGCTTAATTAAAAACTTCCAAGAGATTCTCGGAAAGGTGTGCACTGAAGGTGGCATAATATTCTATTGTGAGTCCATCCGTACCCAGGGTTTTATTTCAGCCACCCGTATCACATCAATTTGAAGTGGCTCATCCACTTCCTCTCATTGGAGAGGAATAAATCAGGGTAACGGTAGCCCATGAAGAAACCCCTTGATCCTGTCAATGGGGGGGGGCTGTCTACGTCCCCATACAGAGAGCGATAGTACTCTGCAAATGGTCACTTGCATATTAACCACTGTGCCACCCCCAACTTAATTGCTCCTATTGATGGGCGTGCCTGGTCCTCTTTAACCAGCCACGCCAATAGCCTGCCCAAGTGATCCCCCTCAGCATGGAGAAGGGGAAGGCAGTGCCTATAGTCATGTTTCCCCAACCATGCCTCTAAATCCCTGTGACTCTCTCTCAACTGCTTGTGTATTTCCATCCCATCAGCCCACCATGACATCTCGGTCTCAAGTAGTCTCCACTCCCGCTCCACGTCCAGAAGCTCCCCATGCAGGGTCTTACGGACCACCACACATAGTGGCAATGCACTTATCACACAGCAAAGAACAAACCCCCACCCCTCATAGTAGATCATCCGCCAGCCATGGGGTCAACTCCGGCCCCCGGGAGCCCTCCCCAGCAGAGGCCATGGAGCCAATAGTATCCGACTGTCAGAGGCACGGTCTGACTGCAACACCTCAAAAGAGTTCTGGTCATTTTGCAGCACCATTTCCCCTGCCTGTGCTCGCTCCCTGGCCACTTGTGCCATGAAGGGGCAGCTCTGGGTCCCCCGCTCCTCCTACACTTCAGTTGCAACATCAGCCATTTACCAGAGTTCCAGTCATCTTCGCAATTCCCTTGACAAGTAACCATGTTTATGCCTCTCCAGGAGACAAGAAAGAATAGGTTCACTCATCATCCATCATCTCAAGTTTAGCAGGATAGAGAAGAGCATACTCCAGGCCTAGCTTCCGGAGGCGTTGCTTGACCACTGTATGCGAGTTGTGAAGATGCTGCACCTCCATAGTAAAATTTGAGTAAGCAGTGATGCTCCTGCCCTCGAAGTGCAAGGGACCTTTCATCCAAAACAACTTCAGAATCAAGTCTCTGTCTGTCCCCATAATTAAGTAGTTTTGCAGTTACAGGACTTAGCTGGGCCCCCGGTGGAGGTGGCCTCCCAGGTAGACAATGTGCTCTCTCCACAGAGAAGAATTTGGGTACATTGCCAGTCAGCACTGTGGTCATCAACCACTGTTCAAGAAAGAGTTCCATGCTCAGGCCCTTAAAGCACTCCAGAAAGCCCATGAAGTGGACATTATTACACATCAAGCAGCCCATAGCATCCTCCAATGTAGAGAGGTCACCTCTACCTTCATGTCCTTCAGTTGGGTTTGGAGTTCATGCAATGTGGGTTGCCTCGTGGTCAATGTGGATTCAGCATCGTTCACACAGTCCACCAGTTTCCTGTGATCTGTACAGAGCAGGTTCACATCCAAGGAGACTGCATCGATCTTGGACTTCAGCATGGCTTTTGTGTCCAGAATTGCATGTAATATCTTTTCAAACTGGACAGAGGGACTGTGGAGAGTGGCCCAGAGTGCCAACTCCAGTATCAGAAGGGCCTGCTGCACCCCCAATGCCTGGGGTGGGGTTCTTAGCAGATTTGGGCTTCACCATCATGCCCACATTATCAACCCCAAGTGGATGCTCCAGCAGGTTCTAGACAGCGCGCCATCATCAACGACTCCCCGCCAGGTTCGAGCTGCAGGTGAGCGCAGTGCAATGCTGGAGCTGCGCGTGGTGTCCGCCAGGTCCCCTCAAAGGAACTGGTTGTGATAGCTTGTGGAATGTTATCAAAAATGTGAAGAGATACTATAATCTGATATCAAATATAAGGCAACTTTACTTGGTCAATGGCTAAAGGGTAACCCATGAAAAGTAGGGGATATGAGATATTACAGTCTGTGTACCAGCTGTAAAATTTGGTATCGTCATAGTAAGAGATGTTAGAAAACTTAAGGAAGGGTGCCAGTTGGCAGAAAAATACTGTGCTCACCCATCTAACATAAGACCATGTCCAATTGAATCCTGGTAAGTTATAACCCTAGAATCTGATGGGATACCAAATATTCTAGTCCATATGGGACATTATGTTTGGTATCCCCCAAAGGAAACATATGCGAAAGTTAGTGGAATGAAATCAAAAATGTGAAAATAGACTGCAATCTGGTATCAAACGAAAAGGCAACTCCAGTTGGTCAATGGCTAAAAGATAACCTGAAGGAAATTACCCGAAAAGGGCGACCCGGGTCACCACTGACCTCCTCTCAGCCTTCTGTACCAAATGAAGAGTCGGTCAGACAGTGGAGAATACAAACCAATAACTGTTTCTTCATATACACTCAGAGTTGTAGCCCCATCAGTACAGTCGCTAGGAGTGCTACAGAGGGAACTGAAATCAACAAGCATTGAGATATATTATGTACATTTCATACCGGGGCAAAGGCACGCCCACAGTGGAATTTTCCAGGCAGATGCAACTGGACAGTGAAATACAAAGAAAAGGTTTCTGTTCTCCTATTTTGCACAACCTAGCACAGTCCAAGATCGTTTAACCCTGGGCCCGCCACCAGACAAGTGGGAGAGGGCCTCTATCTATTGAGAAAGCTATGCACTGACATGAACAGTTTACTCATTACTGAAACAGAACTTAACATTTCAGAAACGAAACTTAGCAGAGGGCATTTCTCAGAAATAAACGAGATCAGTTTCGAATAGCCCAAAATGGCGCCTGAGCAGAAAATGGCCCAGCGAATGCTAACTAAAACATAACATTGCTCAAGCATTTGCGGCCCCAATCTAACAAACCCTCCTTTTAGCATGAGCTAAGAACATTTTCTAATAAGCAAAAAGAAATAGGACCAATACATTTGTGCAAGGACACTAAAGCAAAAGCAATATATAAAAATAAAGCATACAAAGCAGGACGTAAAGACGACAGAATTATGGGCATTCCTTACAATCATCGTTAGAGAGGGGCACAGCAAGCAAAGAGGAATCCTCAAATATTCCCTCATCAATATGCATTAAATCATCAATGTCATTCTGCAACATCATGGCGGCATTTGTAGCATGAACAGAAGCACAGTAAGAACAGCAAATAGCAAGACATTGAATAAGGATGCAGCATAATACCAACACCACTATGAGATAAATCAGCTGCTGGAGAATCCAACCCCAATTACCAAGAAGAGACGAACTCCAATTGCCACTTTCCATGCCCTTTACATTTCCAATGATGTTTAGAATGTGTTGTGATATGTTTATCTCTAAATTTCTATCCCCATAACACACTGATCGCCAATTAAAGTGCAAACACCACCGTACTTAGACTAGATATGCTGTAGATTTTATATTGGCTGTTCGGAATATACCCGCATGCTTTCCAATTGGGTAGTAATATCTCTCAAAGCTGCGAACAGTAGTATTGGACAGAATTTGTAATTTACACCCAAAATATTCCCTGGCCTTTTCTTCTCTGGCCATAGCTGTACCACCCAAGGTGAATATGGAAGACAAGATGTACCCAAATGTGATACCATTGTTATAGCTATTCACTTCTAAATCCGTGACTCCTTCACAAAACTCTTTTGTTAATGTTCTCTTCACCCATCTCTTTTTCGGCTCAATATCCTTACATGGGACACCTAAAGGCAACACCATCACAAGAGCCACATCGTCAGTACCAATATAAACATTGGGGTAAGTCCCGTTGGAAATAAAATAAAACCCAGGGTGTGCATACATCGGTCCCTCATAATTTACTACGGAATACCTGGAATTCATCCCAAGTGTATTTGAATCAGATTAGTGCTCAAGGGAAACTGTTCGGGAACAATACCATACAAGCAAACAATTAATATACAAAGCGGTATCTGTAGAATTCACTATTGGGCAACAAGCAGCATAGTAACCAGCTTTTCGAGATCCAGTTATCTCTTTATAATGCCAACTCACGAGTGTTATATTTTGTTCTTCCACATCAAAATTATCACAATATGTCCTATTATCACACCCAGGATAACCTTCCCCCTGTGGCATTCTATAATATAGACATGGCCCGGGATAACTAAGTCCAAACATGCCCTTGACTTCTACAAAATCTGGTGGCCGGGTGTACGTATAATTAACAAGCGACAGGGGATATGCTGTACAAAGGCTAGCAATAGAACCAATAGGATAACAATCAGTCCCGTTCCCAAAGAATTTCATATGTGCTGCCACAAACACATTATTTGTCATAGCCCTCTTGCCTCTTTCCAAAGAAATGGGTCCACTCAGATCAAGCGTGGGTGCATCATATACATACTCCAGGAACCATAACACCCCCCATACTGTTATCATCACCATTACCAAAGCAAATACACATATACTTTTACTTTGAATGGACCAGATTACGCGACGTTGGCTCAGAGTTTTTGGTTGCTCCTCCTCATCAACTGGTCTACCAAAAGGATGCATTATGAAATAAGTAAAGAATCACAGAATAATAAAGAATGTAAATGTTCCCAGTGTCCGTCAGAGCCTCACTGGTACAGGCTCCTATTGTCTATCATTTAGTTGGCGCTCTTGAGCACCGGCGGTGGAGCTTGCTCTGTCCTAAGCACGTCCTGCTCTATACCACGTTGACAAAAGTGGTATACTCTCTGAACATTAGTTAGGGAAGAAAGTATGCTCTAATAACAAAAGCAAAGCAAATGCAGAATTTTTCGAAACCTCCTGTCGGTACTGCTACTCAGTACGGGCCTACCTTACACAGTCCATCCCTAATCTGGTTTCTCTTTCAGCTTGGTGGTCCTCGTCCGAGGACGCAAATTGTACCTGGGAGCCCCAGGCTCTGTAGGATCTGAGAACAGAGGCTCTTGAATAGCTCGTATTCCAGGGGGAACAGCTTTGTTTAAAACATCATCATTCTTCTTATCCGTCCTAGTCCATATCAGCTGGGCGTCGCTAAAGGGGACAAACCTAGGCACTTGTTCACATTCGTCGTCCTCTACTCCTTCCTTGACCCACTGGTCATAGGGCAACGGCAAAGGTATCTTCTTACAGTGGGTGGCATGCACCCAATTCTTCCAACCTGCAACTTTCACAGCCGTTTGAGTGACCAGTAGAACCTGCTCAGGAACTTTCCACCTTGGCTCAAGACTTTTCTTTCTCTGAAAATTTCGCACCAATATGAAGTCACCAGGTTGGATGTCGTGGCCAGGTCCCTCAGTTTTCGGAGGTAAGGAGTCGCGGACCTGTTGGCCAGTTAACCGAAAGTTTGCGTTCTATTCACCAAGATAATCAAGCAACACAGGATATTCAATCTCTGAGCAACGCTTAGGTCGGGGGACAACCCAGACATTCGCTGGGTGCCCAAAGACCACCTCAAACGGAGACAACCCAGTTCTAAGGTGTGCTGTGATTCTAGTTGACAAAAGAGCTAATGGAAGAGCATCCAGCCATTGCATCCCTGTCGTTTCTTGGTTTTTTGCCAATTTCAATTTGAGAGTACCGTTGTACTTCTCAACAAGGCCAGCTGATTGCTGATGATTGTCAGAGTGGAATTTCTGTTTAATATGCAGACCCTCACAGATTAATTTAATCACGTTCCTATTAAAATGAGACCCTTTGTCACCCCAGATATCTCTGGGCAAACCAAATTGAGGAAAGTACTCTTTAAGGAGTACTTTCGCAGTTGTAATGGCCATATTGTCTTTAGTGGGGTAAGCCTCAACCCATTTGCTGAACGCACATATGACCACTAAAACATACTTAAGAATATTGCATCGTTCTAATTCAATGAAGTCCATTTGGAGGACCTCAAACGGAAAAGTGGGTGGTGCAAAATTACTAGGCAGTGTAGGGGTACCTTTCCCTGGATTATGTTTCATGCAGATCATGCAATGTTTCACCAAATGCGTAGCTGTTTTAGAGATGTTATCATTATGCCAAACAGGGGCTAACAATTTACAAATGCCTTTCGCACTAATATGGGCTGGACCATGGGCCATAGTGACCACAGGAAGTACATATGCATCGGGCAACATCCATTTCTGTTCTCCAGATTTATTGATCCAATATCCTTCCTCATTTAACTGTGCTGTACTTTCCTGCCACTTCGCTAATTCCTCTATCGTGGCTTCGCTTTGTATCTCCTTTACACTCTCAACAGTATTTTCAACCATAGCGACCTCAGGAACCCATCTAGCTGGACCTGCAACAAACATTCTTTTCATTTTACTCTGGGCCGTTTCCTTGCCTACCTGATCTGCAAATGCATTTCCTCTACCCACGTCATCAGTAACCTTTTTATGGGCACTACACTTAATGCCACTTTCTTGGGGAGCGTTAATGCCGATAATCGCAATATGAGGTGTCCATGTTGTATCCTAGTGCCATGAGAGGAAAGGAACCCTCTCTCCACCCACAGTCAGCCAGTACGCATTCAGGGTTGCCCATAACTTTGGCCATCTGTATAAACATTGACAGCCAACCCTTCACTCAATTCACATGCTCGTATAAGGGCAGCAAGCTCAGCAACTTGAGCCGACTGATAGGGAACCCGTGATGTCTCTACCACCGTACGCAACGTAGTGATGGCACTACCACTGCAGCTTATGCTATCTGAAAACTTAAAACAAGAGCCATCAACATATAGTTCTCCTTGGGGGTCAGATAAGGGAACATCAGTCAGGTCTACCCGTCCTTCTGTCTCTTCTTCTGTCCGGAAAATGCAGTCATGTTTGTCAACTGCATCATTCTCAGAAGGGAGGGGTAGTAAAGTGGCTGGGTTCAGAGTGCACATCTTTTGATCGTAATATGCTTAGCAAACAATGTCAATTCATAGCCAGTAAGACGTGCACTGGTGAGGTGCTGTGTCTTTGACTTATTCAAAAGTGTATCCACAGCATGGGGTACCATAACTGTGAGGTCAGTATCAAGTACGAGTCCAGCCAATTGCCTGATTGAAGTGGCCACAGCCGCGCACGCTCTCAGACAGCTCGTAAGGGCCCTAGCAACAGGGTCAAGCACAGCAGAAAATTAAGCACAAGGCCTCTGTTTATCCTCAAATTTCTGTGTTAAGACAGAAAGTGCACAACCAGCCGTCTCATGAACATAAAGCACAAACTGCTTCCTATGGCTAGGTGTGCCAAGCACTGGAGCCGAGCAAAGCACAGTTTTTAATTGCCTTGGACGCCAGAATGTCAGCAATCTTTTGAGCAAAGGCTCATGCACTGCTTTCGTTGTTAATACAAGCAAAGGTTTGATTAGTAAAGAATAATTCTGAATCCACTGGCGACAGTAGGAAGTAATACCTATAAAGGCACGTACATTTTTTTGAGTTTGTGGAATGGGCATTTTAACAATGGTACTAATACGCTCAGGGGTCAACCTCCTACCCTCCTTCGACAGCAGGTGACCTAAATAGGTAACCTCCTGTCGACAATACTGAAATTTAGAAAGAGAGACATTATGTCCATGATGTGCCAGATGCAACAACAGTTTCACTGTACTGTCCCTGCAACCTTGTTCAGTGTCAGAAGCAATTAACAAATCATCGACATACTGTACCAATACATTACCTGGGGGAAGCGAAAGTGAATCCAACTGACTTTTTAATGCTTGACTATAGATACTAGGAGTCTCTGGATATCCTTGAGGAGCGCGACAGAATCGAAAGCTTCTGCCGGCCAGTGTAAATCCAAACAAATACCTACTGTCCGGGTGTATAGGAATACTGAAGAATGCATTTTTCAAATCAATAACAGAAAAAACTTAGCAGTAGATGGAATCATTGTTAAAAGCATAGTGATATCAGGAACCACGGGAAATTGCAGAACCACTATTTTATTAACCTCTCGCAAATCAATCACAAAACGATACACATCATCAATAGCATCAGAAGCACCTGAGGGTGCCCTTTTAAGAACCAGAAGAATGGGACTATTACAAATGTTGGCAGACGTTTCTTCAACTACTCTCTTTCATATCAAATCCTGAATAATCTGAAGGGCCAGTTCTCCTGCCTGCAGTATCTTATACTGGGGAATACGGGGCAGAATAGCATTATCTTTAACTTGTATAGAAACTGGCGGTATATGCAACAGACCCACGTCTGTATCACCAGCGGCCCATAATGTGGGTGGCACCTGAGCAAACTCATCTGGAAGGGGCGCATCCTGAGACAAACACTGTCTAGTACTCACATCTGGACCCATGGTAATATGAACACCATCAGGAGAACACTGAAGAATTTGCATGCTACTATTTATTAAGTCCAAACCCATCAAATTCTCACCACAATTTGAGGTTAATAGAAATGGAGACTCTACAGTGAAAGGACCTACAGTAAGTGCAAGGGGGTGTGAAATGGGGCTGACAACCGGTACACCGGAAAAACAAAACATTATTTTGGCCAGACAGGGCCGCCCCGGGGACCATATGTCGAGAAACAGAACTTTTTGTCTCACCTGTGTCCACCAAAAATTCCTCAGTCGAGCCTTGCAAATCTGCTGTGACATAAGGACCACGTTGATCTACAGGTATCTGAACTGGTCCCTCACCCTGTCCCTGGCTGTCCTAACTGTAGGACATACCTGTCACATCATCAATATCATGGACAGTATTATCATGGTGACTATCTCTGGCGTCATCAAAGTAATTAGAAATCAGAATGCTGCGGCGCCTGGGGGCCGTTCTGATAATGTCTGTACCACGGCCTCTACCACCAGAAAAGCTTCCTGTAGGGGGCGAAGCCTTCTGTAAAAGCACAGGGCACTGGCTAAGCCAATGTCCTTCCTCCTTACAATACGCACACTGATTCGGTCACAAGGGTGTCATTGAAGGCTACCTAGTACCTGGGAGTTGTCGGGAAGGACCTCCCCATCCTCTGGTATTACCCCGAAATGCCTGCTGCAACAACACTTTTGTCTTTAAATCCTTATGTTTTTTTGTCAGTTTTATCCTTTTCCTCCTGATCTCGATGCTCATAATATTGAGCCGTATTCAAAATAATAGATGGAGAAGATGTTGACCAAGTACTCTCAGACGCCTGCAAACGAGTCATTATTTCAGGAAGAAGGTTAGTAACAAACCTATCAATGAACAAACTCCCCCTTCCGTGGACCCACTATAATCCAAAATCGTATCTTCAAACCTGGTAAAAAAAATCAGACACTCTCATATCCTTTTTCTGTCGACAGGCCGTCAATCTATCCCAGCTTACTTTCTTAGGTGGAATAAGTGTATGCATATATGTAATAATACGACCAGGCAAAGCGAGTATCTCAGCACGGGGTTTATCTCATGGCTTCCTTGCTTGATCCCATCCCTTAATCACATCCCATGTTCCCCCCAACTCCGCAACATGATCTTGCGTATGCACCTGCCGCCAAATATCAACCGGAATAAGGAGACCAAAGAACATTTCAATATCAGCAAGAGTCATTACAGTAGAAGAGGCAGCTTCTGTTAATTCCTTATAATAAGCTGTTGGGTTTTTCCTAGGATCGGGCAAAGTAGTCTTAAGGGCTAAAACCTCACTCCTTTTCATGGAGTATAAACCCATTGCTCCTGAAAGCGGGCAGCCACGGCCGGTGTAGTGATCGCTCCGTGCTGATTCGTCAATGCAGGTATTTCTGGATGATAAATAAGGTGGACTTCACGCATGGGGAACTCAGTTATTTGAGTAGGACTCATTTCTACCATAGGCTCTTATAGAGGTCGATTGTATGAAAAATTACCAAACACTTGTTCTGGCGCTAAGTCAGTAACATAAACACAGTCTCTAGTATCAAATAATATTTGGGGTGCCTCCGATTCAATGTGTGTGTGCCAAAGGTCAATCAATGTAGCAGACATATGTTGAAGGGCATGCTGTTGTAAAAAAGGTTCAAAATCACATACAACTCGCCAAATATCCTCAATGCTATATACCGCATTGCGAGACCATCGCATCGCCTGACTCGCTATTACCCTCCTCTCATCCTCCCCTACTCCAGATCGCATCAACGGGCCTACTCGTTCCCTAAATCTCGCCAAATCCCTGTTTTCAAAACCACGTACAGGTGTATCAGCATCCAAAAACAGCGGAGGATGAATAACTGCAGGACGAGGAGTAATAGGAGTAGTACGTAGAACTGTAGTCCATGATAGCACCGCAGAAGAAAGAACAGAGGCACAGGAGTCGGAACAGTGGATGTGATGGAGGTCACAGTCGTCAAAGATGGTGAGGGGAGAGAAAGAGCAGGGGGCACAGTAACTGGAGCTGTGGGTATAGCAGCTGTAGAAATGGGGGCACCTTGGGCAGGCAGTTGGGGTTGAGGAGGAACCACAGGATATATCCTTTGTGGGGCATAAGGAGGCGGAGGTCGGGTATCTAACAACTCCTCTACAAAAGTATCATCCTCCTCTTTAGCCACATAGGACTTAGAGAGAAACAAGAGACAGGAATAGAATGTGAGGATAGCAGATTTCGGTTGCATATTTACATCATACTCTACAGCTTTCTGTGTAAGAGTCTGCATCCTCCCTTTTCGTGCTTCCTTCTCCATTTTCAACCGCCTTTGCTTGGCCTCCTTCTGCCAAGTCTGAAGGGAGTCAAACATCGACTGTCTACTACGCCTCTTAAGCAACTGCTCCTGTAAAAATCCAATCTTCTGTTCATCAAAAGAGCCTGTCAAAGGCCACTGCAACTGGGCATTGTCCCTCGTATATTTGTGCCATAATGTACTAAACATAATAGGGCCAAGGCCATGTTTCACATACATATCAAAATTAGGGCTTCCTTCGGTAGGCGCAGGCTGAGCATTTTCCAACCGGGCATCTGCAGAACAACGACGACAACACAAACGCCAAATTTTGCTACGGCCAGGCATTGCAAAGGAAGAACAAAATCATTATTTTTACCTGGCAAAGTATTTGCAAACACTTTTCATCAAAACAGTCCTTAGACCGTAACAAACTCAAACCACAATGGTACCATATCCACATAGAACCAAAACAGACTCACCTGATATCAGAAGTACAAGCGAACCAGTTCTCCACTGCCTACTCTTCAGACCAAACAGTCAGATCAAGGGTTTCGCCGTTCAGGACTCCAGTCGGGATGACTGCTGGGCAAGGCACCCTCTGGTGGGACAAAGGCCGCAGCTGCGAGTAACAGAAACTCTTCATGCAGGGATCCCTGAGCCGTCCGTCTGACCTGATAATGTCCTCGTCCTCCCCTCCATCCGCGGAAAGGGGATGGGTCAACAACCTGAAGGAGTCCCTGTTCGGGCGCCAATTGAAGGAAATGACCCGAAAAGGGCAAACCGGGTCACCACTGACCTCCTCTCAGCCTTCCGTACCAAATGAAGTGTTGGTCAGACAGTGGAGAGTACAAACCTATAACTGTTTATTCATATACACTCAGAGTGGAGCCCCATCTGTACAGTCGCTAGGAGTGCTACAGCGGGAACTGAAATCAACAAGCATAGAGATACATTATGTACATTTCATACCAGGGCAAAGGCACGCCCACAGTGGAATTTTCCAGGCAGATGCAACTGGACAGTGAAATACAAAGAAAAGGTTTCTGTTCTCATATCTTGCACAACCTAGCACAGTCCAAGGTCGTTTCACCCTGGACCCGCCACCAGACAAGTGGGAGAGGGCCTCTATCTATTGAGAAAGCTATGCCCTGACATGAACAGTTTACTCATTACTGAAACAGAACTTAACATTTCAGAAACAAAACTTAGCACAGGGTATTTCTCAGAAATAAACTAGATCAGTTTTGAATATCCCAAAATGGCGCCTGAGCAGAAAATAGCGCAGCGAATTCTAACTAAAACATAACTTTGCCCAAGCGTTTGTGGGCCCAATCTAACAAAGCCTTGAAAAGTAGGGGATACAAGATATTACAGCAACGCATGAGCCGTAATATGTGGTATCCCCATAGTAAAAGGTGTTGGAAAATTCAAGGAAGGGTGCCAGTTGGCAGAACAATACTATGCTCACCCAGCCAACATAAGACCATGTCAAATTGAACACAGGTAAGTTCTAACTCGAGAAACATAGGAGGTACCAAATAATATAGCCCATATGGGCCATTATATTTGGAATCCCCCAAAGGAACCGAATGTGAAAGCTTGTGTAATGATATCAAACCTACTGAGCAATATTGTAATCTGCTGTCAAATAAAGGGCACCAGTTGAGGTCAATGGCTAAAGGGTAACCCATGAAATGTAGGGTATATGAGATATTACAGCAATGCATGAGCCATAATATTTGGTATCCCCATAGTAAAAGATGATGTAAAACAAAAGAAATGTGCTGTTCAGCAGAAAAATACTCAGTCTTATGTTGGCAGGGAGAACAATGTCAAATTGAACCCTGGTAAGTTCGAACCCGAGAAACATAGGGGATACCAAATATTATAGCCCATATAGGCCATTATATCTGGTATCCCCCAAACAAACCGTATGTGAACGTTTGTGGAATGAAATCAAAAATGCAAAAAAATACTGTAATTGGCTATCAAATACAAGGCAATTTCAGTTGATCGATGGCTAAAGAGTAACCCATGAAAAGTAGGGGGTTACAAGATATTACAGCCTTGCATATGCCCTAATATTTGGTATCCCCATAGTAAAAGGTGTTGGAAAACTCAAGGAAGGGTGCCAGTTGGCAGGACAATACTGTGCTCACCTAGTCAACATAATACTATATCATATTGAATCCTTGTAAGTTCTAACCTGAGAAACATAGGTGATACCAAATATTATAACCCGTATGGGCCTCTGCATTTGGTATCCCCCAAAAGAACCACATGTGAAAGCGTGTGGAATTGTTACAAAAATGCGAATAAATATTGTAATCTGCTGTCAAATAAAATTCAACTTCAACCGGTCAACGGCTAAAGGTTAACACATGAAACGTAGGGGATACAAGATATTACAGCAATGCGTGAGCCGTAATAATTGGTATCCTCATAGTAAAAGATGTTGGAAAGCAAAAGGAAGGGTGATATTTGGCATGGAAATACTGTCCTCACCCATCCAAAATAAGAATATGTCAAATTAAATCCTGGTAGGTCCCAACCTGTGAAACACAGGGGATACTAAATATTATAGGCAGAATAGGACATTATGGGGCATATTTACAAGCACTTAATGCCGCCATAGCGTCAATTTTTTTACGTTCCTGTGGCTTTTTTTATTGCCTTTTTTACAAGATTCAGCTCACTGCAGTTAGCGGCATTTTTCCCACGTTAACGTGAAATTCTCACATCGTCACTTCTGTTAACGAGACTTGCCGAAAATAAGATGCAAGGTGGGTGTTCCGGTGTAAAAACTCCTGCAAAACTCACAACGCGATATTTACAAGGTTTTCCTTGTATATTGCAAATCCCCAAAAACTGCCTCTAAGTCCAATTAGAGGCAGTTTTTTAAGACCAAAAAATAGCTGGTCTTAAAATTGGTGCAAACACTAGGGCCCACATATAAGATGTTTGGGTGCTGGACAGCGCTGCAAGGAATATTGCTGGGCTGCCCTGCACCAAAACAAAAGGTCAGGAATGCGCCCTATCAATAAGATAGGGCGCATTCCTGGGCCCCACTCATGAAAAGTGTTGCATCGCTGTGATAAGACAGCGATTGGACACTTTTCACTGCACCCTCCTTGCGACACCATGACGCGCCATATTTACTGTATGGCGCTCCATGTCGCAATCAATGACAGATACGCCTGGAATCCTGGCATATCTGTTGGAGCTAAAGTCACGCATTGCTGCAGTTGTGTCGCAAGCATGACGCTACCCGACCAATGCATGGGGCCAGCCTATCCCTTTGGCACTGCGTCACCTTTACGCCTGCCATGAGGCAGGCGTAAGGTTTTGACGCAGTGGTGTCCTAGAATTGTCACAGTGAAATCTGATAGATTTCACTGCGCCACTCCTACAAGGCTTTGTTGCATGGGAATGCCCACACTGCATACATCATACCTGACGCAGGTATAATGTGGCACAGGGCTTTACAAGGTCACGCATGTGACTAGATGCATCAATTTGTAAATACGGCGCAACGTGGTGCAAAATTCACGCTGCAAATACGTCAAGAAAATGATGCACCGGCGGCGTTAAACTGTCGGAAGGGGCTCATGAAACATTCCCCTGACTTTGTCCCCTACGTTTGCGCACAATGGCTGCCATGCGCCAATGCAGGCACCGTTGCGCCATGGTGCAAGAATGACTGTGTTGCGGAGTTGATTGATGTTGTGCAGGAAGGGACACCTACCTGCACAAATCCCATCAATCCAGGGTATTTCCGCTTTCTTTGTGTGCTGCAGAATCCTGCACACATAGAAAAAGTGAAAAAAGAGGAGAAATGAAAACATTTATCCTCGTAGCGCCTCCCAAACGCCACCTTTGGGGTGGTGTTAGATTCGGATGCATTCCGAAGGTTTACGGTTTCTCGTAAAACTGGGAATGCTTCAGATTCCATTGGTTTGGCATGGGAACACCCACAGCAACACCCATTGAATGCCCCTTTCACACTGTTTACGTGTCTTTTCATGGCCTTGTAAATATGTGCCCCTTTCACACATTAAAGTGGCTTTGCGTGGCCTTGTAAACATGCTGTGGCACACTGTGCACCGGAATGTCAAACAAGTGACGTCACAGCGTTGCAAGAGTGATGCTATGAATGAGGCCCGTGGATAATAGAAGAACTCCCACAATTAATCCTTGGCAATGTCAACGACGCCATAGACCGCCTGCCATTGCAGCTCTGAGAAACAAGGAGGCCACCACCACCACCCCTGACATGCATCGCTCACCTGAACAACTGATCCGTTCCCTTTGGGTGACAACTGGACCTGATCCCCTCTAAGTGCTGACCTCAGTACACCAGAACTTCAGCAACAGGAAGCTTGAGACCAGGAACCGCATAAAGCTTGAGACTCTCCGGAGCTGTCTGTAACCATGGAAGGAGACACACACAACCAGCCAACAATAAATTAGGTTAACTGCCATCTGAGGAGTCACTTTCGGGGGCTGCACATACTCCGCACCAGATGACCATGTCGCAGTGGAGCCCATTTCGCTGGGGGAGTATTCAGGGGAAGTGTCAGGATCCTGTCTCTGAGTGTGATTGCACATCGTTGCCGCCACATGCATTGCCTTCCACCTCTCTTGTATAACCTGCTGCAGATTGGTGGTGGCTTGTAGTTGTGGCAAGGATGCCTGCTCCTCCTACGCCTCCCAGTACGACTGGCTCCATGAATGACAGCTTGTTCCGCAGACCCTTCACCCCCTGTCCACAGCACCTGGCGACCAGTAGATCGCAGCCAGGTCCAGACCTGTTCAGCGGCGTCAATGATTTGTGTGTCAACATCTGAGATCACTCGCAGCCTTTACAGGTAGAGGAGGGAGTATTTGATGCCCAACTCTGAGGCATCGCTTAACCACAAGAGACAAGCCCCTCTGCATCCTCGTGGCATAGTCAGGGAATAAAATAACTGTGGCGTTATCCAATTACACCCCCCCCAGCTTGCGTACCTCCCTCAGGACAGCATCCCAATCCCTGTAGGAGGCGGAAGAGAAAGGGATTAGGACCTGTCCCCAGCTGCGGGTGGCTCACCGGCACCTGATGGGCCTGCTCTACAACAAAGAATGTGGAGAGTGCACCTGCTGGCAGTAGGTCACGCAACCATGTCTCAATATGTATATGCCACTGTATCAGCCCATTCTGCTCCTTCAGGCAGACCCAACACCCTCACGTTGTTACGCTGGGAGCGGCCCTCCGCATCCTCCGCTGTTCTTGCCAGTGACTCCACATGCGCCATTCGCTGTTACACCTCCAATGCTGTGCTCGGGGTACTCGGGGTGGGGAGGGGTGGGGAGACTTTGGCCACTTCCTGCTCAATGTCGTGTACCTTGTAAGTCAGCTTGTGATGATCTGTGCACTCCAGGATGAAGTTGACTGTGATATTGTCTATGCGACCCTTGCCCCGGTCGAGGAGGGAGTGGATGCCATCTGTGGCGGCAAGGACTGCAGTCTCTGTGCTGTGGTTGCTTCGGAAGCTGGATTGGGAGATGTCCAGGGCGTGGTTCACTTCGATCAACTTGGAGAGTTGGGCTTTGAAGGCCTTCCCTATGATCTTGGCTGGGAAGGGGAGGAGTGAGATCGGTCTGAAGTTCTCGAGGTCTGTTGGGTCTGAGGATGGCATCTACAGCAGAGGGTTGATCTCAGCGTATTTCCAGTCGTCGGGGAAGGTGGCGATTTCGATGAAGCAGTTTAAGGTGTGGCAAAGCTGGGAGATGATGTCGGCGGCTGCTCTGTGGAAGATATGGTACACGCAGGGATCCGTCAGGGCACCTGAGTGGATGCTCTTCATGGTCTTGAGCGTGTCCTCTGTTCTGAGCAGGGTCCATCAGAGCATGGTCTGCTTGGGTGTGGCTTGGTTGTGTACGATGGTGGCGGGCGTAGTTGACAGATCTGGGGTGTTGAAACTGTTGTAGATCTTCCTAATCTTGTGGTGGACGAAGGTGTCAAGTTTGTGGGAAGGGGGTACATCTGTGGTCTCGCTGTTGGGCCTGGTGAACTCATTGATGTTGGTGAAGAGTTCCTTGCTGTTGTGTGCGTTGGCATTGATTCTGTCTTGGAGGGCCATTTTCTTAGTGGTTTTCATGAGGAGGTGGTGTGTGTTGACGGTGGATTTGAAGGTTGTGTGAGTTTCTGGGGTATTATTGTGGCTCAATCTCTTCTCGAGACGTCTGCAGGAGGGTGAGAGTGATCCAGTTGGCCTTCTTGGAGTGTTGTTTGCCTGGTCTTTTCTTGAGGAGTGCCAGTGTGTTGGCGCAGTTGGAGATCCATCGGTGGATGTTGCGCGCTGCGGTGTTGGCGTCTGTAAGCGTTGGTGGAGTGGTGGTGCTGAGGGAGTTGACGAGAAGTTCTTCGGTTCCCTTGATTCAGCTGCGACAGGGGGGTGATGATGGCAGTGGTGTACGGTGGGCATGGTGAAGGCAAGATGTATGCAATGATGGTCAGTCCAAGAGAGTATGGTGGTGTGGCTGTAGTTGAAGTTCCCGCTGGCAGAGAAGGTGGGGTTGAGCGTGTGTCCGGCTATGTGGGTCGGTGCAGTGACTAGCTGCTTCAGTCTGATGTTCGCAAGGTTCTCCAGGAGGGAGGTATTGTTCTGGTCACCGGGGGTTATTTAGTGGCCCCATAGTAAACTTTGTTGGGAAGCAAAAGGAAGGGTGCTATTTGGCATAGAAATACTGTGCTCACCCATCCAACATAAGACCATGTCAAATTGAATCCTGGTAAGTTCTAATCCATGAAACACACGGGATAGCAAATATTATAGGCGGCAGAGGCCATTATATTTGGTATCTCCTAAAGCAACCGAATGTGAAATCTTGTGGAATAATGTAAAAAATGTGAAAAGAAACTGTAGTGTACTATCAAATAACAGACAACTTCAAGTGGTCAGTGGCTAAGGGGTAATCCATAAAACTTAGGGGATAAGAGATATTACAGCAACCCAAGAAACACAGGGTATAACAAATATTATAGGCCATTATATCTGGTATCCCCTAAGGGAACTGAAAGTAAAATCTTGTGGAATGATGTAAAAAATGTGAAAAGATACTGTAGTGTTCTATCAAATAAAAGGCAACTTCAACTAGTCAATAGCTAAATTGTAACCCATGAAATGTAGGGGATATGAGATATTACAGCAATGCATGAGCCATAATATTTGGCATCCCCATTGTAAACGGTGTTGGAAAGCAAAAGGAAGGGTGCTATTTGTCATTGAAATACTGTGCTCACCCATCCAACATAAGACCATGTCAAATTGAATCCTGGTAGATTCTAACCCGAGAAACGCAGAGGTTACCAAATATTATAGGGGTAGAGGCCATTTTATTTGGTATCCCCTAAGGGAACCGGATGTCAAATCTTATGGAATTATGTAAAAAATGTGTAAAGATACTGTAGTCTGCTATCAAATGGCAGCTCCAACTAGTCAATGGCTGAAGGGTTACCCATTAAACATAGGGGATACAAGATATTACAGCAATGCTTGAGCCATAATATTTGGTATTCTCATGGAAAACAATGTTGGAAAGCAAAAGGAAGTGTGCTATTTGGCAGAGAAATAATGTGCTCACCCCTCCAACATAAGGCCATGTCAAATTGAATCCTGGTAAATTCTAATGCGAGAAACGCAAAGGATACGAAATATTATAGACGGTTTAGGCCATTATTTTTAGTATGTCCTAAAGGAACTGCATGTGAAAGCTTGTTGAATAAAATCAAAAATGGGTAAGGATACTGTAGTCTGCTATCAAATTCAAGGCAACACTAGCTAAAAGTTAACCCTTGAAAAGTATGGGATACCAGATATTACAGCAATGCAGGAGCCGTAATATGTGGTATCCCCATAGTAAAATATTATGGAAAACAGAGTGAAGAGTGCTATTTGGCATGAAAATACTGTGTCCACCCAGCCAACAGAAGGCCATGTCAAATTGAATACTGGTAAGCTCTAACTCGAGAAACATAGGGGATACCAAATATAATAACTCGTATGAGGCCTTATATTTAGTATCCCCTAAAGGAACCGGATGTGAAAGCTTATGGAACGAACTCAAACATGTGAAAACAAACTGTAATCTGCTATCAAATAAAAGGTAACTTGAGTTGATCAGTGGCTGAAAAGTAACCCTTGAAAAGTAAGGGATACCATATTTTACAGCAATGCAGGAGCTGTAATATTTGATTTCCCCGCAGTAATTGATGTCAGAAAACACAGGGGAGGGTACTATTTGACACACAAATACTGTGTTCACAAAGCCAACAGAAGGCCATGTCAAATATTATCCTGGTATGCTCTAACCAGAGAAACATAGGATACAAAGTATTATAACCCATATGATGCATTATATTTGGTATCCCCTAAATGAACAGGAAGTTAAAGCTTGTGGAATGAACTCAAGAATGTGAAAAGATACTGTAGTCTGCTATTAAATAAAAGGCATCTTGAATTACACAGTAGCTAATAGGTAACCCTTGAAAAGTAGGGGATGCCAGATATTACAGTAATGCAGGCCCCATAATATGTGGTATCCCTCATGGTACAAGGTGATGAAAAACAAAGGAAAGGGTGCTACTTAACAGGACAATACTTTGTCCATGTAGGTGACAAAAGGCCATGTCAAATTGAATACTGGTAAGTTCTAACCCGAGAAACATAGGGTATACTGAATATTATAGCCCATGTGTGGCATTATATTTGGTATCCCCTAAAGGAAACAAATGTGGAATCTTGTTGAATAAAATCAAAAATGTGAAAAGATACTGTAGTCTGCTATCAAATAAAAGGCACCTTGAATTGGTCAGTGGCTAAAAGCTAACCCTTGAAAAGTAGGGGAAAACAGATATTACAGCAATGCAGAAGCCGAAATATGTGGTATCCCCACTGTAAAAGATTATGGAAAACACAGAGAAGGGTGATAGCTGGCAGTAAAATCTTTGTTCACCCAGCCAGTAGAATGCCAGGTCAACTTGAATCCTGGTAAGCTCTAACCTGAGAAACATAGGGGATGCCAAATATTATGGCCCATATGAGGAGTTATATTTGGTATCCCCTAAAGAACCAGGTGTGAAAGCTTGTTGAATAAAATAAATAATGTGAAAAGATACTGTAGTCTGCCATAAAATAAAAGGCACCTTGAGTTGGTCAGTGGCTAAAAGGTAACCCTTGAAAAGTAGGGGATACCAGATATTACAGCAATGCAGACGCTGTAATATGTGGTATCCCCTCAGTAAAAGATTGTGGAAAACACAGAGAAGTGTGATAGCTGGTAATAAAATACTGTGTTCAACCAGCCAACAGAATGCCATGTCAACTTGAATCCTGGTAAGCTCTAACCCGAGAAACATAGGAGATACAAATGCCCCATAAGGGCTAAAATATTTGGTATCTCCTATGTTTCTCGGGTTAGAGCTTACCAGGATTCAAGTTGACATGGCATTCTGTTGGCTGATTGAACACAGTATTTTCTTTTTCCACACCAGCAAGAGCAGATCCGGGAAGAGCAGGAACCCCCAGTCCATTTTTGACTGACTTTTTTGAGGCTTTTTGTCTCTATTTTTCTTCGAGTCATCGACTCCTGGTGCAGTAGGATGCCCGGTTTCAAGTCCTGCGGGGATTGTCACCGCATGATGTCGGTGACGGACCCGCACCGTGTGTGTCTTTTCTGTCTGGGGCGCGACCACGACCCCAAGTCGTGCCCCGACTGCCGGTCCATGGCGCTGAAGACTTTGCGGGAGCGGTCCCGAAAGTTGCTGGAAGCCCGGCAGTTGGCTCTGTGCCGTTCGAAATCCCGGTCCAGAGGGAGGTCGAGGGACCGTGCGCGGAGTCATCATCATCGGTCTTCGGGATCCAAGTCTTCGCACTCGGGGTCAGGTAAGACAAAGCACAAGAAGTCGAAGAAACGCCATCGTTCTTTGACTTCCCCTCGCCGGTTGCGTGACGCGGCTGAGGGTGTGGGTGGTGCCACCCCCGCAGCTCCAGCGGAGCCTATGCAATCGCCGCCCGACTACCCGCCCTTCCCGGGGTCGTCGGCGACTCCGGCCCAAATACAGGAGTTCCTGTCAGCCATGGCTCGCCTCTTTGGGCCGTCGGGTCCTGCCGGTGCGCCTTCGGGCCCGCGGTCCCGTATGGGTGTCCTCGTGTTTTCTCGCCAGCGGCTCTGGCCCCAGCATCGCTGTCGTCTCCGGCCCCAGCGCCGCAGGACACCCTTGGATCCAGGCCTGGATCCCGGTCGACGCCGGTTGACCTTGTTACGCCTCCACCGACTCCACCGGCACCAGTTGTGACGCCGCCCGCTCCTCGGGACGACGTCGACCTCAGTTTCAGCCCCGAAGTGGACACGGCGTCGAGCCAGCGTCGATCGATGCCGTTCTCGACGTTGCTTGGGAATTTCTATCCCCATGTCCCTGCTCCTTATTTTAGACCTGTTGAACAGCCTGAGGAGCAAGGGGAGGACTGGGAGGGGTCTGAGGACCCTCTCGCTGCAGCCTGCGAGTCTGAACAGGACTGGGCTGAGGAATTGGGGGACGCCAGTGGTCTGGATACCTCCCCAGACCTTGGCATGCTGTCTCCTCCTACCGTGGCTACGGAGGAGGGTGCTAGTTATGCTGTGTTGCATAGGGCGGCCGGGGCCCTACACCTCGAGCTCCCTACTGTGGCCGTCAGGACTAACCTCCTGACAGAGGTGCTTCAGCCAGCAGCTACTTCTGCGGAGCCGCTGCTTCCTTTCAATGAAGCCCTTTCTGACCTTCTTTTGGGCACTTGGTCCAGGCCCACCACAGGAGCTCCTGTGGATAGGAACGTGGCCCGACGCCATCGCCCGGCTCCGGGGACCCCATTTTCCTCTCCCAACACCCCACCCCCGAGAGCTTGGTTGTCCAAGCCTCTGCTTCCCCAACCGCCTTCCCTTCCGCACCACCGGATAGGGAATCCAAGAAGCTGGATCTGTTTGGGAAGAAGATTTTTTCTTCCACCAGCTCTGCGCTGCGGTCCGTGAACACCGCATGCCTCTTGGGCCGTTATTCCCACTCTCTGTGGGATACGGTGGCAAACGTGCTGCCCCAGTGTCCGGAGGAGGTCCGGCCTGCTCTCTCCCAGGCTGTTGCAGAGGGGAGAGACGCAGCAAAGTTCATTATTCGTTGTGGCCTAGACACCGCCGACTCACTGGGCAGATCAATTGCAACGACGGTGGCGGTTCGCCGTCACGCCTGGTTGAGGACCACTGGATTTTCGGGGGATGTCCAAAACACCCTTATGGACATGCCCTTTGATGGCTGTTGCCTTTTCGGCGACAAAGCGGACAGCGCGTTCGAAAGGTTTAAGGACTCACGGGCTACGGCCAAGTCCTTGGGACTCTCGGCAGTCCGCCCTCCTCCGCCTTCCGCTTTTCGCTCCTTTCGTGGCATAGGAAGGGGCACCCCGCAGCGTTCGCAACAGAGCCACAGGCCGGCGCAGCAGTCATCCCAGCGCGGATGCGGGTTCCTCCGTAGCGGACCAAGGGGCCAGCAGGCGGGTCAGTCCACCACCACCCCGGCCACCACTGCCTCCAAACCTTCCTAGTCTGAACTTTCAGGCCCATCAAACGCCAGTGGGCGGCAGGCTTCGCCATCACCTCCCCCACTGGCGCACCATCACTTTGGACAGGTGGGTTTTAGAGATAGTCCGGAGGGGCTACTCCCTCCCCTTCGAGACTACCCCTCCAGCCATGCCACCTCAGTACCACCGCATGTCGGGGGATCACTTGGTGCTTCTTCAGAAGGAAGTTGAGTCCCTCTTGGCCAAGGGGGCCATCGAGTGCGTTCCGACGCCAGAAGTGGGTCGTGGTTGCTATTCCCACTACTTTGTGGTGCCCAAGAGGGACAAAGGCCTGTGTCCTATCTTAGACCTCCGGAACGTCAATCGCTTCCTCCGCAAAGAGAAGTTCAAGATGCTCACTCTAGCTCAGGTCTTGTCTGCTCTCGACCCACAAGACTGGATGGTGGCGCTGGACTTGCAGGACGCCTATTTCCACATCCCCGTCCTGCGAGCCCACCGGCGTTACCTACGGTTCACAGTAGGCCACGAGCACTTTCAGTTCACCGTGCTCCCTTTTGGCCTTACCAGCGCCCCTCGGGTGTTCACCAAGGTGATGGCGGTGGTCGCAGCTCATCTGCACAGATCAGGGGTTTCAGTCTTCCCCTATCTCGACGACTGGTTGTTGAAGGCGGGCTCGCCCCAGGCAGTCGTCTCCCACCTCCAGACTACGGCCGACCTCCTGCACTTGCTGGGGTTCTCCATCAACGTGCCGAAGTCGCACCTGATCCCCTCTCAGAAGCTCCTCTGTATCGGAACGGTTCTGGACACGGCGCAGTTTCGGGTCTATCCTCCCGAGCAGCGAGTCCGGGATATTCGGGCTCTGATTCCCATCTTTCAGCCCTTGTCCCGGGTTTCGGTCAGAGTGACTCTGAGGCTGCTGGACCTCATGGCCTCCTGCATCCTGCTGGTCAATCATGCCAGATGGCATATGCGGGCGCTGCAGTGGGACCTGAAGTTCCAGTGGGCGCAGCATCAGGGGAACCTGTCCGATCACGTCCAGATCTCGGAGGGCACTGCACGACAGTTGCAGTGGTGGCTCACGAACCGGCATTGGGTCGATGGCAGATCCCTCTCCCTTCCCCAGCCAGAGTTTACAGTAGTGACGGATGCGTCCCTCCTGGGATGGGGCGGCCACATGGGAGAGGCGGAGATCAGAGGCCTCTGGTCTCCGGCGGAGTCCCGGCTCCACATCACCTTCTGGAGCTGCGGGCGATCTGGCTTGCACTGAAGGCATTCCTTCCCTCTGTCAAGGGGAGAGTAGTGCAGGTGTTCACAGACAACACCACCGCCATGTGGTACTGCAACAAACAAGGCTGGGTGGGGTCATGGACCCTCTGTCAGGAGGCTCTGCGTCTCTGGACATGGCTGGAACATCAGGGCATGTCCCTGGTGGTTCAACACCTGGCAGGTTCTCTGAACGCCAGCGCGGACGAACTCAGCCGCAGGTGCATGCTCGATCACGAATGGCGTCTTCACTCGGAGGTGGTGCAAGGTCTCTTTCAGCAGTGGGGAAAGCCTTGGTTAGATCTATTCGCCAACGAAGAGAACGCGCAATGTCATCAGTTCTGCACGTTGGAACTTCCAAGGTAGCACTCGCTCGGTGACGCTTTTCGTCGTGAGTGGAGTTGCGGTCTGTTGTACGCCTTTCCGCCTATACCACTTCTGCCCAGAGTGCTGAAGAAGATCAGGCGCGACCGGGCCCAAGTCATTCTTGTGGCTCCGGACTGGGCTCGAAGAGTATGGTATCCCGAGCTACTCAATATGAGCATCGATCCTCCGATCAGACTGCCTCTTCGGGAGGATCTTCTGTCGCAGCAGTAGGGGACGGTCCTCCACCCGAACCTGTCCAGCCTCCACCTCTTTGCGTGGAGATTGCGCGGTGGCAGTTGATTCCTTTCGACTTGCCTCCTGAAGTTTGTGACGTTATTCTGATGGACTACAGCAGCCCCTTGGTAAATGTATATTAAAGTGTATATATACAATTTACGAGTAAGGTCTTTGGATTTCACTGTCTAGAGATTCGGTTGTGTTTTTATTGGCATTTGCTGCACAGTTGTGTTTTACATATTTCTTTTTGTCATGTAACCACAGGTATGAGTGATCCACAAGCAAGGTGTTAAGTGGTCCCACACTTGCCCTGATGAAGTTGCCGGAATTACAGTAGGCAACGAAACATGTTGGCTTATATAGTGATAAATGGCCAATTAGATGCCGTTTTTAAGTGAGGACGCTTGCTACATTGAATAAATCATTGTTGTAAGTAACCTGTACCTCGTTTTAATTGAGGATTGCATCTCCTCTTTTGTGTGTGGGACATGGTAGGCACACAGTGACTTTTCACGCTGAACGTGTCATCTTTATGCACCTATTCTTTTCACTCATTTTGTCATAGATTTCTCAGTTTAAAGGAATCTCTTTACTTTCATCTTTGTTTTCCACTTGGAAAGTTACCGGTGATGATAAGTGTGGGCATACTGGTAAATTATATGCCAGCAGCCCCCTTGGTGTTACTACCGTGAGGTACTTCCCATTCTTTCACATATATTTTCTACACAACGTAATGTGGTGAAAATACAAAAACTTTTGTTGTTGCTTGGTGGAAAGTGTGGTACATGACGTGATTGAATATTAAGGATGAACAGTAGGACATACAGGCAAGTAAAAATTGCACTGCCGTATAAGGAGAATTTAGACCCTTAGTCCATAAAATTGTAAAATACTGTTCTTAGTTGGTCAGGTCTTATTGTGAAATATATTGTTGAGTGGGGGGCGACCTGACTACTTACCCCCTGGTGCTCCTTTTTGTTATTGGATGTTATGTACGGCGGCTCAGCCGTGAGAGCATTGTCTTAAATCTGTTCTTTGCTACAAATAAGTGTGGCCTAAGACTGTGGCAAGTGTCAATAAAAATAAAAAAGATACGTTTTTTTAAAAAGAAAATAACCATCATAACTGCTTCTATATTTTTAATAGGAGACACGAGTGTGATTCCGCCCTACTGTCATTGTTGATATGGACAGGAATTGCCTCGCTTTCTCTGATGAACAAATAGCTTTAATTTCAGCCGGCCCTTCCCTTTTACCAGAAACAGCATTGACTAGTGGTGTTACAGCCAGGGAGGAATGGGAGAAGCTAACGAATTCTAAAAAACGTCAGATTCGTGTAGCCCTCCATGGGGCTTTAATGACCGAATATCTTCGTGCAGGTGCAGCTCCACCAAGTTTGATTGTTCGTATAGAACCTAAAATCTTTTGGGAAGATAAACAATTCCGAGTTGATTGGAGTTTCATTGCCAATAAATGTACTCGGGATTGGTTAATACTAATCATAAATACAGCTAAGAGATTAAGTGAGGAGTTACTGAAAGAAATCTTTGATTTGGAGGAGGCCATTAAGATTGACACCACCATTACGGATGCGAAAGAACAATTAGCGCGCATCCAGAGTGACCTTTCGGATTACAAAACATATATGGTCAACCAGAAAATCAAAGGCCTTAGGCGTAATTTAGAACGTTTCACGCACGAGTGGGCATTCCCTTACGTTGAGGATAAATATTATCAACAGGGCACTGAGCAGCCGCACTTCCAAGGCCAGCAGAGGGGTGGGCGCAGGCAGTTGAAAAGGACACCGTATCATTGGCATTTGACAACACTAGTAGTGAGGAGGAGGAGAGTGCAGATCAACCCTCTACTTCTAGTAAAGTGAGATTCGCCACAGAGAATAGAAGCAACGAGGATTTGGGTGCCTTGTTAAGGTCTTTTTTAGGCCAGGGCAACAGGGGCGGAGGGACACAACGAGGGAGAGGCAGAGGCAGGGCAAATCAACAGCCCACATGGCAAACCTACTCACCCCGCATTACTCGCAGCAGAGGCAGGACACCACTCTGAATATTAGTGATAGCCAAGTGACATGTAGAGATACGGACATTGTAGTCAATCTCTCCGATCATGTACTATCCCCTGATGAATCACGGGTACTTAACAAAGGGTTGGGATTTGTCCCGACTCCGAAGCACGACACTTTTAAGTGTCGAGTTGAGTTCCATGAATTAATGAGGAAGATTAAAATTCATAAGTTTTTTTAAAACAAAGAAGTTGAACCACCGTCTATATTCTCTACTGACTTACGCCGCCCCTCAGGGTTCTGTCCTCCTAGTATATCAATGGGCCCTGAGGTCGCTGTATTCGAACAACGGGTACTTTATGATATTAAGAAATTGGAACAAACTCAAAGCCAGTCCGGGTTCCACAACATGACTAGTTGCGATTGGGCAGCTGTGAAATCATTACAGAACAATGAATTACTGACTATTAAGTCAGCTGATAAGGGTGGTGCTGTTGTGGTGCTCAATACAAAAGATTATGAAGCAGAAGTATTGAGACTTCTGGGGGTTCGCACAAATTACCAGCCTTTGATGCGTGACCCCACGCTTGAGCTGCAGGAAACGATCAAAACCATGGTGGCGGACGCTAGGGAGAAAAAATGGATCACATATAAGGAGGCTGATTTCCTTGTTAATAACAAACCAAGGGTCCCGCGTTTTATATTTTACCAAAGATCCATAAGGCCCAGCGTCCGCCACCTGGTCGCCTGATCGTTTCTGGCATTCAATAAGTATTGGAGCCTTTATCGCAATTTGCGGATTTTTTTCTAAGAGAAGCAGTAATCAATCAGGCTTCCTTTGTGCAGGACACCGCTGATGATCTGAATATTTTGAACACAGTGGTGTATGATTCTGAAAAACAGTTCCTGGTAACAATTGACATAGAGTCGTTGTATACCAGCATACCCCAAGATGCTACGCTGGTGGCAGCAGCACGTGCTCTTGGGGCTTGCGAATGGTTTTACGATACTCCACAGACTTTTGTCCTGCAATGCATTGAATTGGCATTAACCAGGAATTATTTTGAGTATAATGATCAGCTCTACCTCCAGGTGTCGGGGACATCTATGGGGGCTACATTCGCGCCAAGTCTGGCCTGCATTTATGTGGGCCAGTTTGAGGAGAGTGTTATCCAGCATGCCTCCAATCCCTTCAGGGAGAATATTTCTCTCTGGAGGAGATTTATTGATGATGTCCTCTGCATCTGGACGGGATCAGAGGAACTACTCCAGACCTTTTTAATATGGCTGAATGGAGCAGATAAAAGTCTGCGGTTCACTTGGTCCATCAGCAGAGATTCTGCAGTGTATCTAGATGTGGATATAAGAGCCAAGGAGAGTGGTCTATCCACGACAGTTCACCAGAAGGCCACTGATAGGAACTCCCTATTACATTATCGCTCGTTCCATCCTAGAGCATTTTGTGACAATCTTCCAGTGGGGCAGTTCCTGAGATATCACAGGAACTGTTCCTCCACAGCTGATTTTATGGAACAATCTGAAGAATTGGTCACCAAACTAAGTAATAGGGAGTATCCAAAGAAGGTGGTGAAACAGGCTCGTAAGCGAGCATTGAATACACCTCGAGAAGCTTTGTTGGAGCGAAATACCAAGCAGAAAGAAAAGTGTATACCAGTTGTGACCACATTTGACCCTCTGTCCACTAAAGTGAGACAGATTATCAGAAAACATTGGTCTTTATTAGATGTAGGGGAAATGAAGATGCCTCCCCCTAGGTTCGCTTTTCGCAGGGCGCAAAATTTAAAAGATAAGTTGGTCCACACACGTCCAGTCACCAACAAGAAGAAGGATTCAACATTGCCTGCAGGCCACTATCCTTGTGGTTGTTGTTCGGTGTGTGAACTTACCGAGCCAGCCAAAAGTGTTTTGTTGACAAATGGTATGTTCTGGTATCTCAACAAGTTCACTAATTGTAACATGACCCATGTAATTTACAGGCTTACATGTCAGTGTGGTTTACACTATATTGGACTAACGTCACGAAAAGTTAAGGTTCGTGTGCAGGAACATCTTAGCACCTTGAAAGCAGGCAAACTTACCACTCGCTTGGTTCAACATTTCCGGGAACAGGGCCTTCATTTTCGGGACTTAAAGTGGACTGTCCTTGAGAGGGTGGTTGGCAATGCAAGTAGCATTGATGAAATCTTGGCAAGAAAAGAAGCACAATGGATTTTCTCAGAGAAAGTTGATGGCCATGGGTTAAACGACTCCATTGAATGGAATAAAGTGAGCAGATAATGTTCTTCTACTATTTTATTGTGAAGAAGCATTGATGAAATATGAACTGATAAAGGAATGGCTATTGTGATTCTGCTAATGGAGGGGGTGGTGAGCCTTAATATCATTGGCCACTCTGTGCACTGTGTGTATTTTCCCTTGTTTTAAGATTATAAGACAACCTTTTTCATTCCAAACTGGTTTATGCTCCATGATGCACTGGTTATGCATTGTTCGGGAGCCCCTTTTGGAATATTCATTATGAAGATAATGTGATGGCTAAATGCTCGCACTTCCTTTTTAATGTAGTGCCATTCTGATCATGTAAATTAGAAGTAGTTAAGGCACATGTATTTGTTCACTGTTGGGGCTGAGGTGCGACTGCTCAGTGTGGGTTTTGGGTATAACTGAATCTAAACCCAAGTAAATTAAAAATACCCAGTTGAAACACAAGTGGGCTGTTAACACAAAGGGAGAAGTGTTGTTGACTGTGAGCTGCTGAGCGCGAGCGGTACTTTAAAGATGGCCGCTTTTGTGCTCAGGAGTCTCTGGAGGGTTTTGCCGGTATTCTATTTCCGAGCCTGCCATTTCCGGGTTGTCCGTCTTCCCTGGATATTTATTATACGCAGGTTTGCGTCCCGATTACTGTGGAGCGGGACGGAGCACCAAGCAGAATAGAACACCGCGGACGCGGTAAGGGGATCAGAGGATACCATTTTTGACTGGCTGTGAATAGAAGGTGAGAGTATCCATGTTGATACGGTTGAAATGGATGTTGCAGCTGACATAAAAGGTTAGTTGGGACAAGATTACACGGCAATGGCGGGGCAGATAGTTTGAGAGCTGTAGATTGGATTTGTCTATGGCGTTGTATTTAAATTGAGTTGTCGCGGTCTTTTTTGACAAAAGTAGGAGACCTGCGAATAAAGAATTCTCGATTTTAACAATATGATCCATTGTGATTGTAGGTGACACTGACGCTAGGAGGCATAAGTGGAATTGCGACTTTATAGCGCAATATCCCAGAAGGTGGCGTGCAGGTACGACGGACTACAGAAGCCCCTTGGTAAATGTATATTAAAGTGTATATATATATACAATTTACGAGTGAGGTCTTTGGATTTCACTGTCTAGAGATTCGGTTGTGTTTTTATTGGCATTTGCTGCACAGTTGTGTTTTACATATTTCTTTTTGTCATGTAACCACAGGTATGAGTGATCCACAAGCAAGGTGTTAAGTGGTCCCACACTTGCCCTGATGAAGTTGCCGGAATTACAGTAGGCAACGAAACATGTTGGCTTATATAGTGATAAATGGCCAATTAGATGCCATTTTTAAGTGAGGACGCTTGCTACATTGAATAAATGATTGTTGTAAGTAACCTGTACCTCGTTTTAATTGAGGATTGCATCTCCTCTTTTGTGTGTGGGACATGGTAGGCACGCAGTGACTTTTCACGCTGAACGTGTCATCTTTATGCACCTATTCTTTTTCACTCATTTTGTCATAGATTTCTCAGTTTAAAGGAATCTCTTTACTTTCATCTTTGTTTTCCACTTGGAAAGTTACCGGTGATGATAAGTGTGGGCATACTGGTAAATTATATGCCAGCAGCCCCCCTTGGTGTTACTACCGTGAGGTACTTCCCATTCTTTCACATATATTTTCTACACAACGTAATGTGGTGAAAATACAAAAACTTTTTTGTTGTTGCTTGGTGGAAAGTGTGGTACATGACGTGATTGAATATTAAGGATGAACAGTAGGACATACAGGCAAGTAAAAATTGCACTGCCGTATAAGGGGAATTTAGACCCTTAGTCCATAAAATTGTAAAATACTGTTCTTAGTTGGTCAGGTCTTATTGTGAAATATATTGTTGAGTGGTCGGGCGACCTGACTACTTACCCCCTGATGCTACTTTTTGTTATTGGACGTTATTCTGGCAGCAGGCGTCCCTCTACTAAAGTGGTATACGCCTGCAGGTGGAACAAGTTTGTGGCATGGTGCACAGCAAAGGCTGTGGATCCCCTTTCTGCCCCTCTTTCTGAGGTCCTACTGTTCCTTCTCTCTTTGGCCCGGCAGGGCTCTGCTCTGGGCACTATCAAGGGCTACCTTTCTGCAATTTCTGCTTTTCTCAGGCTACCTGATCAGCCCTCTCTTTTCAAGTCCCCTGTTGTAAATAGATTTCTCAAAGGCATTACACACCTTTTTCCTCCTAATCCTTTCATGATGCCTCAGTGGGACTTGAATCTGGTTCTTACATACTTGATGTGCGCTCCCTTTGAGCCCCTTCACAACTGTCCTCTTCGTCTTTTGACATTGAAGACTGCCTTCCTGGTGGCCATCACCTCCGCTAGGCGGGTGAGTGAGCTCCAGGCTCTTTCTTGTAAGCCTCCTTTCCTTTCAGTCCATCCGGACAAGGTTGTGCTCAGGCCCCATCCTTCCTTTTTGCCAAAAGTAGTTATGGCCTTTCACATTGGGCAGACTATTACCTTGCCCACCTTCTTTCCGCCTCCGCATCCTTCCAGAGAGGAAGAGAGGCTCCACCGTCTGGACCCAAAACGTGCGCTCTCATTTTATCTCAACCGCACACAGCAGTTCCGGGTGGATGACCAGCTCTTAGTTCTCTTGTGTACCGCCCGACCTTTCTTGGTGCCAACGTAGCCAACAATCTCCCGCTGGGTTGTCTTGTGCATCAAAGCCTGTTACTCTTTGGCTAAAAAAGAACCTCCGGTGGGGCTGCGTGCTCATTCCACCAGAGCTACTGCAGCCACTACTGCATTGGGACGCGGAGTCCCCCTGCAAGACATCTGTCAGGCAGCCACGTGGGCCTCGCTGCACACGTTTACCAAGCATTATTGCCTGGACAGCCAAGTCCGGAGAGACGGCTTCTTCGGCCGTTCTGTTCTCCGCAATTTTCTGGTGTGATCTTAGTTCGCAGACCCACCACCGGGGTTGGTATTGCTGGGGTATCTATTCTAAGGTAAGGAATCTATCACTATGTGTATCTTTCAGATGAACAAGTTACTTACCTTCGGTAATGATATATCTGTAGGAAACATTAGTAGTGATAGATTCCTTACCGCCCCACCCATCCTCCCCGTTCTGCGAACTGATTTCTAGGCTTAAGGTCATCCCTTTCAGGGCCCTAGTTTCAATGCACCAGTGGTCAGTATCTTGCATGGCTCTGCGTTCCTGGCGCGGAAAGTCGTGTACAGAACTGACGGCAGCGCGTGTGGGCGGCGTCTAAGTAGCGCCCGCGACCTCATCTCGGCGACCACTACGCCAACGACGGATGCGGAGCCGCACGACGCCACCTACCGACGCGCAGGGGTACTGCTGACGAAAACTTTCCGGATCCAGTCTGATGCCTGGGGATATTCTAAGGTAAGGAATCTATCACTACTAATGTTTCTTACAGATATATCGTTACCGAAGGTAAGTAACTTGTTCATCTCCACAATAAATGGTGTCGGAAAACACAGGGGAGGGTGCTATTTGGCAGGCAAACACTGTGTTCACCAAGCCAACAGAAGGCCATGTCAAATAGTATTCTGGTAAGCTCTAACCAGAGAAACATAGGGGATACCAAATATTTTAACCCATATGATGCATTATATTTGGTATCCCCTAAAGGAACAGGAAGTTCAAGGTTGTTGAATGAAATCCAAAATGTAAAAAGATACAGTAGTCTGCTAATAAATAAAAGGCATCTTGAATTGCTCATTAGCTAAAAGGTAACTCTTGAAAAGTAGGGGATACCAGATATTACAGCAATGCAGGACACATAATATGTGGTATCCCCACAGTAAAAGATTATCGAAAACCCAGTGAAGGGTGCTATTTCGCACGAAAATACTGTGTTCACCTATCTAATAGAAGGCCATGTCAAATTTAATTCTGGTATGCTCTCATCCAAGAAACATAGGGGATACCAAATATTATAGCCCTTATGGGGCATTATATGTGGCATCCCCCAAAAGAAAAGCTTGTGAAAGCTTGTGGTATTAAATCAAAAAAATTGAAAAGATACTCTAGTCTGCTATTAAATAAAAGGCAACTTTTACTGCTCAGTAGCTAAAAGGTAACTCTTGAAATGTAGGGATACAATATATTACAGCAATGCAGGACACGTAATATGTGGTATCCCCACAGTAAAAGATGTTGGAAAATACAAAGAAAGGTGTTATTTGGCAGGAAAAAACTATGTTCACCCAGCCAATAGAAGGCCAAGTCTAATTTAGTCCTGGTAAGCTGTAACCCGAGAAACATGCTGGGATAACAAATTATATAGCTCATATGAGGAATTATATTTGGTATCCCCTAAAGGAACTGGATGTGAAAGCTTATGGAATGAAATTAAAAATGTCAATATATACTGTAGCCTACTATCAAATAAAAAGCAACTTGAGTTGATCAGTGGATAAAAGGTCACTCTTGAAAAGTAGGCGACACCAAATATTACAGCAATGCAGTAGCTGTAATATGTGGTATCCCCACAGTAAAAGATTATGGAAAACACAGGGAATGGTGCTATTTGGCAGGTACTACTGTGTTCACCCAGGCAACAGAAGGCCATGTCAAATTGAATCTTGTAAGCTCTAGCCCGAGAAACATAGGGGATACCAAATATTATAGGACACATGTCCCAACCAGTTTTAAAGAGGCTAGAGTTAGACCTCTTCTGAAAAAACCTGGGGCTGATGCAACAAATCTTAAAAACTTTAGGCCTATCTCTCAGCTTCCTTTCCTGGCAAAGGTGCTGGAGCAACATGTGCTGAAAACCCTCACCCACCACCTAGAGAGCAATCAGCTCCTTCACACAAAACAGGCTGGTTTTAGGGCTCACCACAGCACAGAGCTAGTGATGTTGGCAGTTCTGGATGAACTAAGGCTGATGGCAGATACTAAAAAACCATGTGCCTTGGTTCTGCTAGACCTGTCCGCGGCATTTGATACGGTCAACCATGGCCTACTCTTGTCGCGGATGGGGGAACTAGGTGTTCAGGGGGTAGCACTCCAATGGCTCACTTCCTACTTATCAGACCGATCGCAAAGGATCCAACTTGCTGACCAGGTTTCTGATTATGGTGGGCTGACGTGCAGCGTCCCTCAGGGATCGGCACTGTCTCCCCTCCTCTTTAACGCCTACCTCTACCCCCTGGTGGCGGCTTTATCTGGTATGGAGTGCCAAGTCTTTAACTACGCAGATGACACCCAAATCATCATCCAGATTGCTAACTCCCCCTCGGCCCATGTTCGAATACAGAACATCCTGAAGTTCACAATAAACTGGATGACAGCCAACTTCCTCAAAATTAACCCCGATAAAACTGAGGTTTTGGCTGTCACCACAGATACTAACCCCTGGAGTGACCAATTCTGGCCTCAAGAGCTGGGCCCTACTCCAAAGCCAGCCCCAGTTGTAAAGAGTCTGGGGATAAAATTAGATGCCAAACTCTCCATGTCCCAACAAGTTTCTGCCGTGGTGGGAACATGTGTGGGGCTGCTAAGATTGTTACGCAAACTTGCCCCCCTTCTGTCGTTCACCGCACTCCGCATGGCATTGACTGCACTGATTATCTCTCGTTTAGACTACGGGAATTCACTGTATGTTGGCCTTCCAGAGAAGGAGCTAACAAAACTTCAGGTAGTCATGAACGACGCTGCCAGACTGATTTTCAGGCTCCCTAGGAGGGCCCATGCTACCGCGCTACTACAGCAGCTACACTGGCTTCCAGTGAAGCAGAGAACCAGATTCAAGGGGCTATGTATAGCCCATAAAGCAATCCATGGACAGGCCCCAGCATATATTAAAGAACGCTTGGTAACTTATGTACCAGGGCGCTCCCTTCGGTCTTCAGATGCTGGGTTACTATCCTGCGCTCGCTTCCTGAGCTCCTCCAAGGGGGGCAGAGCTTTCTCCACATTGATTCCCCAGTTCTGGAATAAGTTGCCGGAAGGCCGCCGCAAAGAACCAGCACTTCTCCCTTTTAGGAAAGAATTAAAAACCATCCTTTTCATAGAAGCCTGGGGCACAATCTTGGCCTAGTTAGGGCGCACTGCTCAGTGGAGCTGCTATGGTGCCTTCTCTCACAGCGCTTAGAGACCAGTTGGTGATATGCGCTTTAGAAGCTCCAATTAACATAACATAACATGTGCCATTATATTTGGTATATTCCAAATGAACAAGATGTGAAAGTTTGTGGAATTATTTCAAAAATGCAAAACGAGACTAAACATCTAACAAATAAAAGGCTAAAAGGAAACCTTTGAATAGTGGGGACTAGGATATATCAGTGCATGAGCAATTTTGTTAGTTCTCCCCATACAAAAAAGATATTTAAAAGCACAAAGATTGGTGCACATTGTTGAAAAAAATATTGTGTTCACTTAACCAAAATGGATATGTTGTGTTACTTACCTATTTGTGAATTGTTTCAAAATGTGAAATACAAAATGCTATAGAACAAGGGGAGCATGTGCTGTAACCAGTGGCACCCTAGATTGGCTGCTGGAACCTGGCACACTAACCAAACCAAGTAAAGGTCGTATCCACCACCAAAAACAAATAAACTGAAAACGAAAAAATGTCCTTAGCCTCAATATATTTCATTTGAAAGTTTTTCCCTTGAATTTGGCATGCCCTTCACTTGGCACCTGAAGCAACTACCTAGTACACCTATGTCTATAACTATAAACCCTGAAAGTAACTTTTGTATGTTAAAGTGAAGCTTGCACTGCAGGTGCCAGAAAGTCTGGATTCTCTGCGGGTTGTGGACTATTGCACTATTGAGTCCCAAACAGTACTTTTAGGGGGATATTCTCAAGAACGTGCGATAAACATCGCCAAAATCAGTTAACGCAAGTTTCCATATCGCCGTCTATCTCGGGAAAATAACTCCGGTTTAACGTCTTATTCTCAACACGGCGGTAACATGCAATAGTCTCCCGATAACGCCTCAAATGTCCGCGATAACACTACTGGGACGGCGATGAAAATCCGAACGTGAAAAAAATAGCGATGGGCCCAACCGCGATAAAAAATCCAGCGAGAAGCAGCGCCAGGCCTGCAAGTCCCACAAGTCAGGCTGCAAAAAGCACAATAAAAGCAGCAACACAAAACACAAACAACTGCGAAGCACCATGGAGGTAGTCGGAGCAAGCACAGAGGACAACCAGAACCCCACAAGCCCCACGGAGGACCAGCCTGGGACCTCGGGGTCAGGGAAGGGCAAGGAGAAGAATAAGAGGAAGACGCGGTTCAGTCCGCAGGAAAACAGGATCCTGATCACGGAGGTGATAGAACACCATCAACAACTGTACGTCACCTCCACTGTGTCATTGGCAACAAAAAATACAATATGGCAGTCCATCCTGGACAAGGCGAATGCAGTCAGAGCGCTGAGGAGGACAATGGACGAGCTCAAGAGGCGCTGGAATGATGTGAAGCGCAAGACCCAGCAGAAACTCACAGACAACCAGAAGGCAGCAATGCAGACTTGAGGTGGGAGACCAGCGCCACAGGAGGAGCTTGATGAGATGGAGGAAATGGTGACCACAGTCATCAGTGTGTAGACGGTGGCAGGAGTTGGGGGACTGGACACTGCTCAACATGACCCGACACAACAGCAACAGGGTGAGTAACCACCAAGGACTGGGGGGACGGGGGAGATGGGCACAATGGCACACATGCACAATTAAGTAGAGCCCATCTGTGGACAAACCATGCCCAAGAGTCACAACATCAACCAAGAGCCCTAATTACCCAAGTCTGCAACATCACAGCACTGCATAAGCACAGAAGTGAAAGCCACACTGCCTGAAAGGGATAAGGGCCAGCCAAATCGGAGCTGAAGGGGCAACTCCCCTACAATGCAGCACACACACATAAGATCCAGAGCACCTCAACATTTACAACAATGTTGAACAAACAGCAACACCAGCACAATTGAACACAGGACACAACTGCTGCCGCTCGTGTGCGGAAAATGGTCATTTGCATGTGGCACAGCAGGATACTGTGAGATGATAATGTACTAGTACAACCCCACATCCCTGATGGTGCAGGAATGCATGTATGGCCGTGACCCAGATAGGCAGTGAGACACACATTGTCATGTATTCAACTGTGATGAGTGTTGATTTGCAAGTGAAGGTGCGTAGACTTTATTAGCATATGCGTGTCAGTACGGCCAAGATAGTGCCACAACATGCAGAACAATGCAGCAGTATGTCAGAACGTGGAACGTTGCCAAGTGCCGCTGTCCACTCTGGGGGAGTGCCTCACCTTTCACAGGTGTGTGTTAACCCACGTTGTTGTCCACTCATGTATTCGGAGTCCAGGCGAATGCAGACATGTCCACTGTCGCCGTGGGAGATGTGACCAGAACCCCAAGTTCCAACAAGTTGTCGGGACATGTGCAATGTGTTCCAAACTGTTGTGTCTGCAGGTACGTAGTTACACGTCCATGAAAGCTAGTGCAGCCTCGTAGGCAATCATTTCCAACATGAGGTCGTCGTCGACTTCATCGAACAGGACAGCGAGGCTAACAATTAGCAGGTCCGGACAGATGTGCTGCGTCCACCCCCTTTCACCAATTAGCACTACAGCCCAATAGGGGAGCGGCTCAATTTGCTCACTGCACACGAGGAGTTCTGCAATCTCCCAGGTCCAACTGCCAGCATGTATGCCAAGTATCCAGGCATCCCATAGACGGGTGTCACGGTGACACTCATGGTGGTGGGCCAACGGGGGGCGCACACATGTTGAAATCCAGTTTGGCTACTGTCCTGTTGGATAGGCAGACATCCATGGGCCACTCGAATATGCACGAGCAACAATGCAACACAGGCTGCACGCAGGTGACGTTGGCAAGGCGGAAGCTCAGCCGGTAACTGATCCGCAGCACTACCAATGGCAGTGCCCCCAGTAAATGCAGCATACTTGCACGGTACAGTTCCACCTGACAGGGGTTGTGCAAGTGTCCGTGATGGTCTGCCATTCCCTTAGTGGCTCTGGTTGAAGCGGCACTGTTCTGACCTGCGCCAGTTCTGTGGATGAAATGCCACAGCTCGGACTAATGAGTTGTTCTAGTGTGCAACGGTTGTACGCCTGGGTTAATGTGGGAGTAAGTGTGAAGGACATTCCATGCAAGATAATTTCGAGCAAGGACTTCTGTGTGTGGGGTGTGTATACGTTGGTCTCTCGTCGGGCTGTGCGTAGTGTGGGAGTCGTCATCAGCTGCTATAGTATCTGTCAGGGGGTGCCGGGCACATGTAATTCCGATGTCGGAGGTGCAGATGTGCTTCCGCCTGATATCACAGACAAAGGAGCATTCATTCCTAATGTTAGTTTCTCATCTGCTTGCATTCAGGTACTGTGAAGTGGCTTGTTGGGGGTGGGGTGGGATGTGTGCAACTTTGGGATTCATGTTCGACATGTCTTGCATGTGGCAAATGAGCGGCATCACTGTGTGTAACGTTGCCTCACAGCTGCTCCTCCCTCCCCCCGAGCCTAATTACTTGTGTGCGCTGCGCGGTTGCATCACTGGCACTCCTACGGCACACCATTGTCATGCCTGTCTGCGCATGTCCACAAGCCTGACAACGACACTGTGATGTTGGCCGTTGGAGGTGGGCGGCCATGTGAGTGTAGGCCTGTGGGAAGGATAGGGCGGACACCGACGTAGAGTTCATGCCTGGCTGAACTCGCGCTGCGGTTAAGGCTAGGCATTTGGCTCATGCTGCGGCAATACAGATACACACAACACTTGGCATGTATGAGCCAAGACCCCAAGCGGTCTTCCGCTCCTTCATTTCCCCGTTCGTGCGAGCCTGCCCTCCGGGTGCATGCTACATTGCAACATTGTCGATTGCGGACTGGGTGGCGCCGACACTACAACAGAGACACACTCATTAGTTACTTCCTTGTCCAGGCCAGAACTTAACCACGCCCAGAGCCCCGGGGAAATCCTTCACACCCCTACGCTGGCTTGGCGTATGCCGGCCCAGCCCACTCCGCTTACGCTTACAGGGGGGGGGGACAAAGCTACGTGTCCAAGGTCGTACCCACTGCCTGAGGTGACATGGTTGCATCCGCTGTCCACAGCACAATGTAATGTGGTAGGGCCCTGGCCCATCATGCATACATAATGACCACATGGACACACTTAGATAGATAGTTGAACTGGCTATGGGCACGTGCGCCCGGCCACCTTTTATTACCAGGGTCACAAGTCCAGTGACGCCTGTGCTGGATGGGTGTGGGGTGGGTGTAAGCCAGCCCTCAGGGTGTGGTTGGTGCTGGCAACAACTAGAACAGTGATCATCGGATCACACACACAGATTCAGTCATAAAGGGTCCATGACTTGCAATGCACTGAGGTAGGGGCACCAGAGCTGAGCGTGCTCATGTGAAGGAATTGTTAATTATTTGGTCCCTTCAGGATATTCCTGCTGCAGCTGCAGTGGGGTGTAGTGCACCTGCCTCATCTTCATCATCATCGTCCCAGGTCTTCCCTACTGCCTGAGGTGACATTGAGTTTTGTGCTGTGGGCAGCGGATGCAACAATCATGAAGGGTCCATGTGTTGTGGTACACTGAGTTAGTGGCACCTGAAGAGCTGAGCAGGGGATCAAGCTGATGATGGCATCCAAGACAGGTGTGAGCAACTTAGATGGGCTGACTGTATAATTCCCTTAGCGGTGTGTATGGCACTGTCAGTAACAACGAAGTAAGTCTTCCCAATCTGGTGATCCTTACTCTTTGGGACAACGATACATTTAACTGGAAAGACCTAGCCGGGTCGGAAGTATAACCGTGAACTAGTTGAGATTCTGCCACCAGTTACTTACTGTGAATTTATAGTGTTTTACTCCAGTGGTTCGTTTTCTCGCTTTAGAATAACACTGGCACACATTGTTAGAACTGACATTTGGGTAGCCATACAGGTAGGCTTTTACTTCAAGGGTACAACATGATGGTTTTCTGACACAAATGATGCACGTGCATGTATCACCACACCCATTTTAATATGGATTTTACCAGTGGAGAGTATTACTTCACCTCTCCTTCATTGGCCGATACACGACCCTTATCTGTTCATATCCCTTACCCACATAGAACAGACCATGTGTCTTCACTTTCCTGTCTGTACAGCACTTGTTTATTCCTTTCTTATTGCACTCCATGGTCCATCGTTCTGGTTGATTCCCATGTTTTTCCAGATGAGTTCTCTCATCTCACTTTGATCTTATACCATGTGAGCACTCTAGAGGTGTTTTGTAATACCTCTAGGTTACGAGGTTTCACTCTGTGCACCAATTATGTTGTGCAAATTGAGATATACTCATATGATATGAGTCCCGTTTTTGTTATTTCCAGCCCTGAAAAAGTCGAGGGTTATCACCCCAACGACGAAACACATGTTGGATGGACCTTGCGGTGTTCTTTGGAATAAAGAATAAAGAATTCTTACAAGAGACTAACTGACTTTGACTTCAACCTTGGATTGAACTTTCAAACCACACAAATAAGTGTGCACAGGATTGGACTATATTTTTTTAAGTTGCACTGTTTGCCTGTGTTCAGCTTCAGCACCCATAGCTGCTTGTTGTAATTTTGGATGTTGACCTGTCAGTTGGGCTTCTTTTGGTAAGAAACCAGATTGGTTTTGGGCTTCCTTTTAAGGGGATTGGGCTTGTTGTTTAGTTGCTGTCTATTGCTCCTCTGGCTATTAGGAGCCAGGCGGGCTAAAATCTTTTTTTCTTTCACTCGCTCCATTGAGGTCAACATCCGCACAGGGCTCTGGTTACTGTCATGCCAGCAATTTTAGGAGGCTGGGTGCCTTTCTTTTAAAAATAGAGCACCTGCTTTCCTATACCTGTGCTTCAGACCCTAGCAGCATCATCCAGTACGGAAATCTTCTCGCCAATTAATTGCCACTTTTTTCCTCTACACTTCCTCAGTGCAGCACATGCTTGACAAGCAACCGGCCTGTCTAATCCTAAATGCTGCCGCTATCCCTCTGGCCCTGCTCGGTCACGTGATCCGGAAGCAAACGCTACAGTTCAGTGCCGATAGAGAAAGATGTAAACACCATATGCACGCACCTCCACACGACCATCATCTTGACTCCAGCTGCTTGTTCACTTGTCTTAGAATGCAATTCCAGCAGCTTGCAGATCAACGGTGCATTCAGGAAGACTCTTGTCTCAGTTTTTAATCTTTCTTCCCTAGTGCTAAAATTCATGACGGGGGGGTCTGAGCACTGCTTGTGACCAGCTCCTTCTGCGCACAATCACTGCCAGTGTCTTTCCAGCACGCGGACATGCATTCTGTGTTTTCCCTCCAGCAAAACTGACTCCATTGTTCTGCAGATCGATGCACACCAAAATATTCTTGCATCCA
Source organism: Calotriton arnoldi (assembly GCA_963921515.1). NCBI lineage: Eukaryota > Metazoa > Chordata > Amphibia > Caudata > Salamandridae > Calotriton > Calotriton arnoldi. The sequence goes on from CAWUFW010001593.1 coordinate 668,752, forward strand.
GCACCTATAAACACCCAAGCCTTCACTTCCACATTCAGGTGGTTAGACTCCTTAAGAGCAGATGTCAGGTTCACATTCTGCAATATTCTTGGAGTTTTGTTCAACTGTTCTGCCTTAGAAGAATGTAAGATGTCTCTATTTTCTGTTGAATATGTGCAAGTCCCGCATGTAAAGGTGGCAGCGGTCAGATTAAGAATAGTCTTGCACTCCGTTCCCTCTGTTCTTTTTGGGAGGTTGGCACAGGGCCTGTGGGCTCCACCAGTGGATTGGTTACTTTGCCCTTGTTGTTTATTCAGTTGCACACTCAAAGTATGCTGTGTTGTAGTGTTGCTGACCATCACTACTCAGGCCTCAGATGCAGTTTTCAGTGGTGGCCAGCTGCAATTAACACAGGTGGGGCGAAAGGCACACTGACAGGCAATAATAAAAATCAGCAGTGCCCTTAGGCCTTTTGGGAAACACAAGGCACCAAAAGTGGAGAATAATCTTCTTTATTTAGGTAGAAGAAACGGCGCCTGGTGAGCACAGGCTCCCAGCAACTGTCTGACCCAGCTTCTCAGAATCTACAAGCTGGATTCCAGAAGTGGAGCACTCAGCCGCCTAGGAACAAGGTAACCAGGTTATATAGCAAACACAACACATCTCTCTTCCTAAAAATGAATAACATTAATATGAAACACGCTAGAACAAATCATGAAGTTTATACTAGGATGACCTGGAATAGTACCAGGCACTAAGTAAAAATAACAAAAATATTACAAACTACACCAACGGCCTGAGAAATATCAACTCTTATGAGCAAACATAGGCCTCCAGGGCTTTAGGTTTGGTCCTGATGCACATGCTATGGGTTCTCTCACTCATGGTTTCCCAACTTCACCTCCATCGACTTCCCCTTCCAACCATTCCTTCTTTTCCACTTCATTGCATATGGCCACTCTCCTAGTGTTCCACCATTTCCCATCAGATAACCAGACGGCATTTCCTTTTACATTCACCACCAACCTCGGGGAGGATAATTTGGAAAATCCCTTCTTTTTGATATTGTCAGCACGCACTCTGACCCACATTCCTTTAGTAAACATCCTGTCACCTACTTTCACTTTTTCATTGTGTCTCTATCTGTACCTGGTTTGATAACTATCAACTCTCCTGCTCACTTTGTCATAATCCACACACCGCGGACCAGCTCTGGCCATCCAGGCCAGAACTGCCACAGTACAAGGTACTCTTCCTTTAAGGAGACAGAAGGGAGTTTCTCCCTTTGTTGTGTGGATAGTGATGCTTTAGTTCCACAACATCTCCCTTAATTGCTTCCTCCAGGAAATGTTGCTTGCTAAGGCCAATTGCATACTCTCCCCCAAAATGAGGTTGAAGTGTTCAATTAAACTGATCCAGCTCGGACCCAATAATTTGAACAGGGACGAACATCCAATTACTTCATGTACCTTGGCCCATACACAAACACCCAAAGTCCCTGTTGCGCTGGTGTCAAGTTTGCAATATTCTTATCAATTCATATTCAACTGTTCAATATTTAGACATTTCTCAATTTATACAATAAACATTTTCGTTCAAATTTCCATCTTCTTGGTTGATGGACCAATTAGTTGAAAAATTGAAGGCAACCGTTATTCAGATCATAGACAGACAAAATAACCACAGACTCTTTGTTGCAAATTGTTAAACTTTATCGAACTCAGTGCATTAATCTTCAGATACCTCATGAGAGAGAATACATTCTAAACAATCAGAATCGATCTCAAAGAAACATATGTTGCATGGAGGGGATAGATGAAGAGACATCAGACATTTGCATTAATAAATTCTCACTTCGGAAGGATAGATGAAGAGACAAAAGTACAAAGACATAAACTTTGAGTTATCAAAGATACCAACCCAAAGAATAAGAACAAGGGAAACCACCACCCAGGCCTAGGTAGCGGCAAAGGACCCCCAGACAGAGAGTCAGGGATCAAAGACTCTAAGATCAGGACAAGGATAAGACTGTCGGGTTGCAGAGAGGCCTAGCTGTTCCAATCAGCGGCGCACCCTCTCTCTCCTCACGCCTAATGCAGCAGCGCATCTGCCGCCCTCACTTCCTACTCTGCCCTTAAATCACCTATTCTTTATACCCTTACAATACATGTCCATCCCACTAAAGTTACTAAAGTCACCCATTCCAGCTACGGGATTGGTTAAAAATGAGAGGCGGATGGTCATCCTACCATTAGATCATACCCTTTTGACTACCCCATTGTTTGGTTTTCGTTCCCACATATTCAATATACATCCCTGTTCTCTCACGAGGTTTCTGTAACAATTTAAGGACACATTTTTGTACATTCAACATGTTGTGGATTTTCACACGAAGCCACTGGAGCTGGCTGCACGTCAAGCGTCATGTCCTTCACCGTGTCACGCTCTTTCAGCTTGTTCAGCATTCCAGCCACTCAGTCATGTGGTCTGTGCGCGCTGCAAGTTTCATTCATTACAGTTCGGCTAACTTAACCCAAAATGGAGACTCGTCCATTTACTAAAAGAACATAAAACAGACATTTATTAATGATGTGATAATGAAATTTGCACTGTTAACCTCCCACCTTAACTCTAATCCATGTTAGCAGTTATCCTAGCATAGCATAAGCAGGAAAATGGCATTAATTATTATGACAAAGCAACATACGTCATGCGTTTTACTGCATTAATATGCAATTTACCAAGCAAAACATCCATAACACGTTCTACACACAATATTATTACATTTTCGGTTATTTACGTATGGTTAAGATTAATTTCATGCATATTGCAAAGCGAGTTTCCCACATGTGGTGTGTGATTGCACATTAATATACTTACTACTTAAAATTAGTACATATTATAGGGGTACTCCATACAAGCGGGTTTCTTTTTGCAAATCCCCGCTCCATCAATTGCACCCTCTGATGGCTTTTGAAGCCATCATAAATACTCACCATACCGAGTACCACCTTACAATTTATCTAGAGTTTAGTATCTCTCTTTTCTTATGGCACTCTCATTTAGTCTTTTCATCATGTCATAATATTCTTCATTTATTTCTTCAAGTTCTAATTTATTTCTTTTTCCCTTGCTCCTTTCTTTCTATTCCTTTTATCTGTTATAACTTTTCTTCCTTTCATGCACTTACAACATTTATACGCTGTTATTATTACTAAAATTGTTACTGCTATTGAAAGTACGGGCATTACTATTTTTTCCAAAATACTTTTTCCAAACCTTGAAACCCAATTTCTCACCTTTGTAATACTCTTACCAACTGTTTCCCAAACACCGTCAACCTCCATTTGGGTTAAATCTTTATGTAACTTTGTAATATTTCTAATATATCCTTCTATCCCTTTACTTTTATCAGGGATATAGGTACAACAATGTTGTATTTTTAACGTTCCACAGACAGAAACCATTGATCTTATTGCCACCATTTCGGTATCTATCATCAAAAATCCACCAGCAGTATTTGTTGATAAACGATCAACCACTGTAGACAGTTTTCGAATTTTATGTGCATTTAGAATTACCCCAACTGAAGGTATCAGTGCAGTGAATAAATCACCTATTATTTCAGAAAAACTTGCTCTCTTACTACGTGTTAATCCTAGCTTTATTTCATTGACACTATAATCTTTTCGGTCTATATGGTAGACCTTTGGAAAGACAATCCCAAAGTAACAACTCCCATACCAGTGGGCAGGTAACCTGTAATAGGCTTTCCTACCACATACATAATATATCCCTGGAAAAGCAGGATCAGTTCCACCCTTTAATCCCCAACCTCCAGTAATTTGGAAAGTATGCTCACATTAACTATAACAATTATTTTATTGGCACTAGTGAGTCTTTGATCTCAATAAACATAACTTACCTTTCTGTGACCAGTCCAGAGACATTGCAGCATAATTTTCACCCTTTTCATAATTTCCCTCTCTAAATGCCCAAGGTGGTTCTTGTGTTTTTTGTTTAACAGCTTTCTTCTGGAAACTCTCTCTTCTATGTTCTACCATGTCCAAAAACAGTTTTTCTTCAAAATGCAATCTGCATGTTAAATTATTTTTATAAGCATATTCTAAATCTAATGGTTTAGTAATATGGAAAACTTCACCCATATAACGTGCATGTTTACCACTTTCTACCTTGTTTAGATCTCTTATAATTGGTACTTTGGAAAATACTAAGTCTACATCTGTATATGGATACTCCAATTTACCTTCCATGTAAAATAGACTACTAAGAACGCTACAAGAAACAGCATATGTTAAAGAAAGATGATGGTAGGTTATGCCTTCAGAGACAGACAATGGTAATTTCATGCAGACATACCAATCACTCACGTTCATAGTGTTAGTATATTCATACAACAGTTTAGTAAACACATTTAAGGATAAATCATTAGTTGATTCATCATGATGGAAAATACTTCCATCTAATTGTTCTTCATTAGTATTCGTAAATTGTTTAGTAACAGCTTTCATTCCTTCAATAGACACATCATTAGTGTTATTTCCAGGGTTATTTACATTAAAGATTGGTATGACAAAAATTAATAAAATCCACATAAATATTAGTAGAAAAACATTACATAAGCAAAATTTAACACATCTACGTTTTAGTTTAGATTTTGGTTGTCCAGTCACTTCATTTCCTGCCATTTTAGTTCTCTACAAAAATGAAAAATCTATCTGAAAGAAACACGTTAGTTATAGATTCCTTACCTTAGAATTACCCCCAGGTGTCAGACTGGATCCGGAAAGTTTTCGCTAGCAGTACTTCTGCGTGTCGGAAGGTGGCGTCGGTCGGCTCTGCGTCCGTCGTCAGCGTCGTGGTCGCCGGGATGATGTCACGGCAGCTACTTAGACGCCGCCCTCGCGCGCTGACGTCAGTTCTTTCTTTTTCCGCGCCAGCCAGCGCAGATCTGGGAAGAGCGGTACCTCAGTCATTTTTTGACTAACTTTTTCTCGACTTTTGTCGATCTCTTTTTCGAGTCTCGGACTCCGTAAGGTGCACGAGGGATGCCAGGATTCAAGGCCTGCGGCTCCTGTAGCCGACTGATGTCGGTGACGGATCCGCACCGCGTGTGCCTTTTCTGCCTGGAGCACGACCACGACCCCAAGTCGTGCTCCGACTGCCGGTTGTTGACGCCAAAGGCTTTGTGGGAGCGGTCCCGAAAGCTGCTTGAACGCCGACAGTCCGCTCCACGTCGTTCGAGATCCCGGTCGAGAGGGAGGTCGAGGGACCGGTCGCGGAGCCACCATCAGTCAGGATCGAAGTCATCGAAGTCTTTGCACTCGGGGTCAGGTAAGTCGAAGCACAAAAAGAAGTCGAAGAAGCGTCGTCACTCTTCGACTTCTCCTCGTCGGTCAGCCGAACCGGCGAGGCCCGCGGGAGGTACCCCTCCCGCGGCTCCGCGTGCAGAGCCCGAAGAGCCGACTCTGGGTTTCCCTCCCTTTCCGGGACCCGGGGCGACTCCTGCCCAGCTTCGTACATTCTACGAGGCGATGCATGCCATCTTTGGGCAGCCTGAACCCGCCGGCGCGCCTTCGGGCCCCGCGGACTCGGCTGGTGGGCCGGGACCTTCATTGCCGGCTGCTCTGGCCCCGGCGCCGCAGGCCCCCCGTGGATCCAGGCCTGGATCTGGATTGGCGCCGGTTGACCTTATCACACCTCTGCCGGCGCCGCTTCCGACGGCACCACTACCGTGCCCGGTGCCGGCCGGCCCCCCGGCCGGCGTCGACCCAACCTCCTTCCGGATGAAGACACGGAGCCGGACCGGCGTCGACCGATGCCAGATCCGGCGCCAAGCGGGGTTTTTGTGCCCCTGTTCACTCCTGGAGTCCCTTTTAGGCCAGATTGGCACCCAGAGGACGAGGAGTATTGGGAGGGGTCAGGTGACCCTTTAACAGAACAGCTGGAACAGGACTGGAGAGAGGACCTGGGGGATGCCAGTGGTTTGGACACCTCGCCAGACCTTGGCATGCTGTCTCCTCCTACCGTGGCTACGGAGGAGGGAGCATCTTGCGCAGTGGTGTTGAGTAGGGCGGCCGAGGCTCTTAACCTCGAGCTTCCTACAGTGGCAGTCAGGACTAACCTCCTGACAGAGGTACTTCAACCGGCAGCGAGCTCTTCGGAGCCCCTGCTGCCTTTTAATGAAGCCATCTCAGATATCCTTTCGGGCTGCACATCAACCTTCTGGAGCTTCGGGTGATCCGTCTTGCACTCAAGGCATTCCTTCCCTTGTCCGGGGAAGAGTAGTGCAGGTGTTCACGGACAACACCACCGCCATGTGGTACTGCAACAAACAGGGCGGGGTGGGGTTGTGGACCCTATGTCAAGAGGCTCTGCGTCTCTGGACATGGCTGGAACATCAGGGCATATCTCTGGTGGGTAAACACCTGCTAGGTTCTCTGAACGCCAGGGCGGATGAGCTCAGCCACAGGTGCATGATGGATCACGAATGGCGTCTTCACTCCGAGGTGGCGCAAGGACTCTTTCAACAGTGGGGAGAGCCTTGGTTATATCTATTCGCCACCGAAGAGAACGCGCAATGTCAGCAATTCTGCACGTTGGAATTTCCAAGGCGGCACTCGCTAGGCGACGCTTTTCGTCACGAGTGGAGTTGCGGTTTTCTGTACGCCTTTCCGCCTATACCACTTCTGCCCAGAGTGCTGAAGAAGATCAGGCACGATCAGGCCCAAGTCATTCTTGTGGCTCCGGATTGGGCACGAAGAGTATGGTATCCCGAGCTACTCAGTATGGCCATCGATCCCCCGATCCGGCTGCCTCTTCGGGAGGATCTTCTGTCACTGCAGCAGGGGACGGTCCTCCACCCGAACCTGTCCAGCCTCCACCTCCTTGGGTGGAGATTGAGCGGCGGCAGCTGATGTTATTTGACTTGCCTCCCGAAGTCTGTGATGTCATCTTGGCAGCCAGGCGTCTCTCCACGAAGACGGTATACGCCTGCAGATGGAACAAATTTGTGGCATGGTGCACATCAAAGGCTGTGGATCCCCTTTCTGCCCCTCTTTCTGAGGTTCTCTTGTTCCTTCTTTCTTTGGCCCAGCAGGGCTCTGCTCTGGGCACTCTCAAGGGCTATCTTTTGGCCATTTCTGCCTTTCTCAGGCTTCCTGATCAGCCTTCTCTTTTCAAGTCCCCTGTTGTTAATCGTTTCCTGAAAGACATAACTCATCTCTTTCCTCCTGTTCCTTTCGTTATGCCTCAGTGGGACTTGAACCTGGTCTTAACCTTTTTAATGTGTGCTCCCTTTGAGCCACTTCATAACTGTCCTCTTCGTCTCTTGACGCTTAAGACTGCTTTCCTGGTGGCCCTCACTTCTGCTAGAAGAGTGAGTGAGCTCTAGGCTCTTTCTTCTAAGCCTCCATTTCTGGCTATGCATCCGGACAAAGTTGTCCTACGCACTCGTCCATCCTTTCTTCCAAAGGTGGTTACATCTTTTCATATTGGCCAAACAATCACTTTGCCCACCTTCTTTCCGCCTCCACATCCTTCGAGAGAGGAAGAGAGTCTCCACCGTCTGGACCCAAAATGTGCGCTCTCCTTTTACCTAGACCGCACGAAACAGTTCCGGGTGGATGACCAACTCTTTGTTGGCTACGTGGGCGCCAAGAAAGGTCTGGCTGTACACAAGCGGACCATCTCCAGGTGGGTCGCCTTGTGTATCAAGGCCTGTTACTCTTTGGCTAAAAAGGAGCCTCCAGTCTGGTTGCATGCCCATTCCAGCAGGGCGACGGCAGCCAGCACTGCTTTGGGACGGGGAGTTCCTCTAAGCGACATCTGTCAGGCAGCTACGTGGACATCGCTGCACACGTTCACCAAACACTACTGCCTGGACAGCCAAGTCCGGAGAGATGGCTTCTTTGGCCGTTCTGTTCTCCAGGACTTTCTGGTGTGATCTTGGTTCGCAGACCCACCACCGGGGTTGGTATTGCTGGGGTATCTATTCTAAGGTAAGGAATCTATAACTAACGTGTTTCTTTCAGATGAACAAGTTTCTTACCTTCGGTAACAATATATCGGTAAGAAACATTAGTTAGTTATAAATTCCTTACCGCCCCACCCATCCTCCCCGTTCTGCGAACTGATTTCTAGGGTTAAGGACATCCTCTCAGGGCCCTAGTTTTGTGCACCAGTGGTCAGTATCTTGCATGGCTCTGCGTTTCTGGCACGGAAAGTCGTGTACAGAACTGACGTCAGCGTGCGAGGGCGGCGTCTAAGTAGCTGCCGCAACATCATCCCGGCGACCATGACGCCGACGACGGACGCGGAGCCGACCGCCGCCACCTTCCGACGTGCAGAGATACTGCTAATGAAAACTTTTCGGATCCAGTCTGATGCTTGGGGGTAATTCTAAGGTAAGGAATCTATAACTAACTAATGTTTCTTACAGATATATCGTTACCAAAGGTAAGTAACTTGTTCAACAATTTCTCTGTGTTAGGGCCTAGGAAAATCTAAATTAGCTCTTAAAAAAAAATATATATATGTGTGGTGTAATCCTACACACAATGACGTTCTTCTTCACCTCCTTTGTCAGATCAAGTCATCAATGGACTCAAAATAAACAAAGATAAACATTTTCTTCTCCACCTTAATTTGTTTCAGTTCTTGTTAAGGTGGTCTTAATTTGTTCTCGTCCTCCTTTTCAGTATCACTACTCTCGTGTTCCTCACTTAGGCCTAAAGTTTCGAACTCCTCGAGAATCACGCAAGTCCATTCAGGGGACTTGTATTTTCTACAGGGAATTCTTGTTCTTTTCGATCTTCTTCTTGTGCTTTTCACTAAATCAGCCTGTTCTGTCTGACTAGAGATTTTGTTGCTTTGTTCTGGTCTTCTTCTTAATTTTCTCCTTACTACTTTGTATTTCAATTTCCTTACCCCACTTGGCCAACAGTCTCCCTTTCTAGGTTTCTTTGCCCTAACTATCTTATCACCTTCTGTGTTCTTTTCACCGTTTCTTTTATTCTGTCTTACTTCTATCTGGTTTTCTTGGCTTTCTTGGTCTTCAGTCTCAGTGAGTCAGATTCAAGCACTGGACCTACAAGTTATTTCTCCCTCTTTTAACTCTTTTGTGAGCTCGTCTTCTTCTGGAATGGTCTTTGAAATTTCAGCTGTTTCTTCTTCTGTCTCGACAGCTGTTTCAGCTTCTCCTGGATCAATTGCAGCCTCACCTTTTTCCCACTCAACAGCAGTCTCTTCTGTCCCAATATCTGATGCCCATTCTACTCGACTTGAACATATTGACGATACACAGCCAAGCACATCAGAATCTGTCACTCCAGACTCTTCAGCTTCACACACTTCAGCTACTGTTTGTAGATTTCTGTTTCTCAGTTGCTGCTCTTCAGGTCTTTCGATTGGACTCAGGACCAGACGAGTATGGCTTGCATGTATCCAATTTGGCAAACCAAAACACTTCACTGCTGTGGTGTCACCAATATGATCTGGTAAGGGCCGCTCCAACGGGGTTCTAGACACGTTTTCCTCACATGCTTTTTCACTAGGATCCACTCTCCAGGATTCAGGTTGTGTGCTTGGTCTCGCTGTGTCGGTGTGGCATCTCCTCCAACCTGGCGAGACACAGAACGTACCAGGTCAGCCATTCCTCTACAATAGTCCAGCACACGATCATCAGATAGGTTCATCAATTTATTTGCAGGTATGTATGCTTGTCTCATTGCTCTTCCCATCAACACTTCGTGGGGACTTAAACCGGTCTTTTTGTCAGGTACACTTCTGAGACTCATCAATACAAGGGGTAAAGCATCAGGCCATTTTAGTGTTGTGGATGCACACACCTTCCCTAATCTGGATTTTATTGTGCCATCAATTTGTTCCACAATACCAGATGCCTCTGGTCGGTAGGCACAATGCAATTTCTGTTCAATTTGCAAAGCAGCACAGATCATTCGAATTATTTCATTATTAAAGTGCAATCCTGTATCTGATTCCAAAGTGACTGGAAAACCAAATCGTGGGATCAATTCTCTCAACAACAATTTTGCCACAGTAAGACTGTCGTTCCTTCTCATTGGGTAGGCTTCCACCCAGCGAGAGAACAAACAATGACTAAGACATACTTTAGTCCATTACATGGAGGCAGTTCGATAAAATCAATTTGCAGTCTAGTGAATGGTCCTCCTGCTCTCCCGATTACACCCCAACTTTCAACTGTCTTTCTTCCTGGGATTTGCTTCTGGCAGAGACTTTCAGCGATTAGCCTAAACTTAGGATTGTACCAGGACTGCTTGAACATTCTTACCATGGCATCTCGTCCAATTTGTGCATGTCCATGGTACATCCTGGCCATGTGAGAAAGCAAAGAATCTGGTAGTACTGGTCTTTCATCATAAAAACATAAATTTCTTCATCGTTTTTCCTACAACCTGTTCTTTTCCATTCTTCTTTTTCTTTGTCACTGACTTCTTCCTGCATTTGTCTCACCTCATCCCAAGTCTCAAATGTGGTGGTGAACATAAGGTGGCATTCGGTATTTCCTTTTTCTATTGATCTGTTTATTGCCAGGGTATTTTTAGTACAGTAACGGGCTAATTGGTCCGCATATCTGTTACCCTTCGTTACATTATCATCTCCTAATTGATGTGCAGCACATTTACAACTGCAATTCTTTTTGGCAACTGCAAAGCTTCCAATAATTCCTTCACAGTTTTCCCATTTCGAATTGGAGAACCAGAGGAAGTCATAAATCCTCTTTGCATCCATAACTGACCAAAGTCATGTACGACTCCAAATCCGTACTGTCAGTGAAAATTGTTACTTTTAGACCTTTTGCCAATTTACAAGCTCTAGTGAGAGCAACCAGCTCTGCGACTTGGGCAGAATTTATGCCTTTCAGACAAGATGCTTCCAGGGCACCAGTCAAGGTACAGACAGCATAACCAGCGCACAATTCACCCCTTTCGTTCCTCATACAGGACCCATCTACAAAAAATTCACAATCAGATTTTTCCAACGGTTCATCTGCAATATCTGGGCGGGGTTTAGTGCAAAGTTCAGTCACTTCTAAACAATCATGTTCTGCTTCTTCTTTCACCTCTTCACATCTTGCACTTGGTAACAATGTGGCAGGGATTCACAGTCTTGCATCTTACCACTGTCACATTTTCAGCACCTAGGATCACTCTCTCATATTTGGTCAGCTGACTATTTGTCATATGTTGAGTTCGAGTACCAGTTAAAAGTATCTCAACAGAGTGAGGTACATAGACCTTCACTGGGTAACCCATCACAATTGATTCACTCTGTTCCAAACTTACACAAGTGGCAGCTACTGCTTTTAAGCAGCCTGGCAATGCAGCTGCCACAGAGTCCCGAGTAGCGGAAAAATATGCTACTGGACGTCTTGCCATTCCATGTTTCTGAGTTAAAACTGCAAGCGCACAACCATCTCTTTCACAACAGTACAACGCAAATTCTTTCGAATAATCTGGCATTCCCAAAGCTGGCACTTGACAAAGACTGTTTCGCGAGCAATTGAAAGATTCCATACATTCTTCATCCAGTACAATCGAATCCTTCACATCTTTTCGTGTTAACCTCTGTAGAGGTTTTGCAATCAACGAGAAACCACATATCCACTGTCGGCAATATCCAACCATTCCCAAAAAGATCCTCACTTCCTTCTGATTTCGAGGTGGATACATTTTCTTGATTATACTGATTCTTTCTGGGGTCACTTTTCTTAGTCCCTTTTCAATCTTATGACCTAAGTACTGAACTTCTTGTCTACAGTACTGTAACTTTGATGGTGAAACCTTGTGTCCTCCTTCAGCTAAATGGTTTAATAAAGCAATGGAGTCTGTTACACATGCCTCTCGTGTTTCTGATGCCAACAGTAGGTCATCAATGTATTGGACCAAGACAGAATTTCCAGGCAGTTTTAAAGTTTCCCCAAAAATGTTTAAGATCTGATTAAAGATTGCTGGACTCTCAGTATACCCTTGAGGAACTCGGCACCATGCCAAAACACGATTTCCGAACCGGAAGGCAAATAAATATTGGCTTTCCGGATGCAAGGGGATGGAAAAGAATGCCTGACACAAATCAATAACTGTATACCATTCGGCATCACATGGGATCTGGTACAGTATTACAGCAGGGTTTGGTACTACCGGACAACATGGCACAACAAGTTTATTCACCTTTCTCAAATCCTGAACTATTCTATATTTTCCGTTGGGCTTTTTGATACCAATAATGGGAGAATTACAAGGACTGCTCATTATTTCTTTTAAAATTCCTTGTTCAATCATCTGATCAATCACAGGCGTGATTCCAGCAATTACTTCTGGACTCATTTTGTACTGAGGGGTATTGGGATACACTGCTCCATCCTTCACTATTACCTGAATGGGGTCCATGTTGTTCATTAATCCAATCTCTTTTCCTGTGAAATCCCACACATCTGATCTCACTGTACCCTTTAATTCTTCTGGCAAATCTTCTTCTGTCAGTAATGAATATAATTCGCTTACTTCTGACTCTCGTTGGGCCATCAATATTTTATATTCAACATCCTCATCCGGTGTCATTATTGAAACCCCATCCGGTGTGCAATAAATAGTGCAATTCATTTTGCACAACAAATTTCTGCCCAAGAGATTTACCGGACTGGTATCACACACTACAAACCGATGCATGTCTTTAAAATTTCCAATGTGAACTTCTATTGGGGCTGTGACAGGAGTTCTAATGTGTTTGTTTGCAACGCCTACAACTTGGATAGTTTCTCCCGAGAGGGGTAGGTTTGGGATTTCCGCTGCTCTCACAGTGGAATGGGTAGCACCAGTGTCCAACGAAAAGGTGATGTCTTTTCCTTCTACCTTTCCATCAATAAATGGACCTGACTGATCTACCACTAAAGATGCGCCAAGTACGCACTCTTCCTCCCCCCTCAGGCACCGTCACTGTGTCGTATCCAACTCACTTTCACTACAACGCACCAAATACTGCGCAACTAAAGGATTCTTACCAAACTGCTCTTCTCCTCGAAATCCCGAACTTGCACTGTACATCTGCATGTGAGCATTCACATTGGGAGGAATGGGTGGCTGTGGCACCTGTAACTGGGGTGTAACTACCTGTTGCTGCTGCTTCCCAATCACTTCATTCTGCATCTGTGGATTCAAATTTTGATTTACTCTGTTACCCTTTTGTGCAGATGTACACTCGTTCTTTCAATGTCCCAGCTTCCCGCAAGCATGACAAGGATATTTCTTCTTAGCCGCTTCCTTACTCATTTTAAACTTCCCTCGATTTTCACTCATTGCCTGTCCTTCTTGACTCTGTTTTTGTGGAAAATTATTAGTTTCCTGTTGCTATTCTGCCAATTTCACTTGTGCCCACATCATTTTCTCTTTTAACTTTTTAAGACGAGATTCAATATCGTCGCTACAATACTTGGCATATCTTAGAATCTCGTCGATCGACTTACTCTGCCAGCACAGCATATGCTGCTGTATCATTGCACTAATTTCAGGTCTTAATCCATATACAAACCGATACACAAAATGTCCCATATCCTTATCTCCAATATTCTCAAATCCACTATACTGCTTAAACACCTGCAACAACCTTTCATAATAGGCGTGAACTGACTCTTTAGGCTCTTAGATTGGGTTCAAATTGACAGAACGACCCGTTTCCTTTGGAGATATTTTTCCCTTTAAAAAGGTAATGACTTGATGGTACTTTTTCATCACCTCCTCAGATGGGGCACCTGTTTTAGCATCCCTAGGATACTCATCCTTTGGCCAATCAACAGTAATCTTACATTCTGTCCACAAATCAGCCGGAACCACTATCTCAAAGAGACCATCTAAATCTTTCAACAACACCTTTGAAACTTTTACAAATCGGTCCACTTGCTTATACCATTCAACTGGTTTTTCTCGCAATCTGGGAAAATCATTTGTAAATGACAATATATCCTGTCTAGTCCAGGGTACATGAACATATCCTCCACCTGGAACTTCTCTCATGGGACAAACTCTTTCTACCTGCTCGGTTTCTTTTAATGGAAACATGGATGTTCCCTTTCCACTTATTTCTTCCTTCTTTTTCACCCATTTACTCCTCCATTTTTCTATCGTTCCCCATTTCTTCAAGCTATTCATTAATTCTTTCATCTGCAATCTTCTCCCTGACGTATTCAAACTCTCTAAATCTTTGTCAGTGAAAGCCATGCGGTACCTCTTCTGTAACACCATTGATTTTTCGATATCTACACCAAATTCATTAGCCACTTCTGACAATTTCTCATGGAAGTTCTTTGCTCTCCAAGTAATACTTTTACATAAAAACAACAACTCTTCGTCAGTATAAGTTCCCAGTCTATCTGGACTTATCGTTCCAATAATCATTTCTTCTAAATCTACTTTCAATTGACTCACATTCACATTTTTAGACTGTGTTTCTGCCTTAGTTAATTCTTTTATCCAACTGCTAAACTCTTCTGGGGAGGGATTCGTCGAACTCTCAGCTATTGGAGAGATAATTTGACCTATTTTCCTCGGCTCTAATTGAGTACGTCTTTTTGGGGTCTCTGTTGGATCTACCAATTGTAGATTTTATGACTGTTATTTTGGCCATTTTGACTCTCATTATTCGTTATATTAATTATGTTACTCCTTACACTATTTCTTGGGACTGCTAAAGTTGGCATTTTCTGTAAATTTGAATTTTCCCCAAATAGCGGGACCACAGGTCCAATGATCACGGGTACTGTCAAGGCTTCTGCATTCAAGTTCAATTGATTCAGGTTCTGTACTTGTTTCATTCTATCCTTGTTTAACATACTTACTTCATTCTCTCTTATAAGTTTAGCTAATTCAGTGACTTGAGAAGTTAATGGAGTTACATTTACTATTTGCGGGGCACTTGGGGTTACCCCCTGAATTTTCTTCATAAGGCGGTGGTCTTTTATCATCAATTCTTCTAATAATTCATCATCAATTTCATCCAAACCCCTCACGGATGTTTCCAAATTTTTCAATTTTTCCTTGCATTTAGCTCCTGTTTGACTCTCTACCGTCAAAACTGGGTACAACCCTGCGGTTACTACAGCTTTTCTCCATCTTTTCATTTGATCCTCTCGCCCCTCAAATGGGTAACCTGCAAAGAATCTTCTATTTTTTTCTATCACCCGATCTTTCTCTCTCTCAAATGCTTCTACTTCCCACTCTTCCAATGCTTCGTACTGTGTGAGTCTAGGATTTGGTTTCATAGAGTTCATCTTGTCTCTCAAATTTTGTAAGATCCTTACATTAAACGTACCAAACTCAGGAAAAGCTAACACTCCATCATCCTCTGTATATTTTCTCCAGTTTTCTAACCAAACACATGTATGATACCCTTGCTCCATCCTCATATAAGATGCAGGCGTTTTTGGGGGCGGAATAGGAATTCCCTCCCTTGTCACAATTGGTCTGTCCTTATTAAAGAGATTCTTTAGTTTCTTCCACAAACCCATCTTTAGACTGTTCTATTATCTAATTTCTACCCGATCGAAACACCAAAACCTTTCCGTATTCTTCTTTTCCCAGTTGTCAACTTTTACCCTATCCCAGCGCGTCTCACACTATCTAACCAATCACAATAAACTACGTATTTTCAGTCTTGTCCAATGTCAACACGTCTCTCACTAGTCACCCCATCACCACTCTACTCACCTCCGCGGTCTGACCAATGCCAGCGCGGCACCTTGGGCCGTCAGTATCACTCCTGCTACTGACCCTCCCTTTACAATCTGCTCTTTGTTACACACCCGCTGTTTTCTCCAATGCCAGCGCGGCACCTTGTGACATCAGTATCACTCCTACTACTGACCCTCCCTTCAAAAAATGTTTTGGCAATATTTTTCTAAATTTTCTTAATCAAAATTCTGTTAGTCACAACATAAAAAGACAATGCTACCTTGTCTGTTCCACTAAATAAAGAGATAGTCTTCACTTTTCAAAGATATTTTCAAACACTGCAAGCAACAATAACGACCAGCGTTATTTCACTTTTCTGTCAAGCTCCGGAATGACCTATCTACTCCTCTCAAGATCGCACCGAGGTATCACAAGAGGGCCTCTTGACATACAAAGCGGGTTGTCCTGTTACTGTTATCGGATTCCCTTACCAGAGTTTCAAAAACGGTGTCTCTTCACTATTACAAACTTTCCCCTTTCACACTGAAATTTCCCTAAACATAATACCGACAGCCCTACCTAGCTTTTCAGTATTATCACAACAGACAAAGTACTTCTGCAGTGTGATTTCTTTACCACACTCTTCCAATTCCTTCCCGGGATTCCTCAGGCACCTCTTGTACCTGTACTTCTGGACAACGTATAAACAAAAACGCTAACCCTTCAGGTTAAAACATATAATGTATATTCAATAACAATTACCTAATTAATCAATAATTAAACCATAACTCTGCTACCAAGTAACTGATCCAGCGCAGACCCAATAATTTGAACAGGGATGAACATCCAATTACTTCATTTACCTTGGCCCATACACAAGCACCCAAAGTCCCTGTTGCACTGGTGTCAAGTTTGCAATATTCTTATCAATTCATATTCAACTGTTCAATATTTAGACATTTCTCAATTTATACAATAAACCTTTTCGTTCAAATTTGCATCTTCTTGGTCGATGGACCAATTAGTTGAAAAATTGAAGGCAACCGTTATTCAGATCATAGACAGACAAAATAACCACAGACTCTTCAGTGCAAATTGTTAAACTTTATCTAACTCAATGCATTAATCTTCAGATACCTCATGAGAGAGAATACATTCTAAACAATCAGAATCGATCTCAAAGAAACATATGTTGCATGGAGGGGATGGATGAAGAGACATCAGACATTTGCATTAATAAATTCTCACTTCGGAAGGATAGATGAAGAGACAAAAGTACAAAAACATAAACTTCGAGTTATCAAAGATACCAACCCAAAGAATAAGAATGAGGGAAACCACCACCCAGGCTTAGGTAGCGGCAAAGGACCCCCAGACAGAGAGTCAGGGATCAAAGACTCTAAGATCAGGACAAGGATAAGACTGGAACAGCTAGGCCTCTCTGCAACCCGACAATCAGCAGCGCACCCTCTCTCTCCTCACGCCTATTGCAGCAGCGCATCTGCCGCCCTCACTTCTTACTCCGCCCCTAAATCACCTATTCTTTATACCCTTACAATACATGTCCATCCCACTAAAGTTACTAAAGTCACCCATTCTAGCTACGGGATTGGTTAAAAATGAGAGGCGGATGGTCATCCTACCATTAGATCATACCCTTTTGACTACCCCATTGTTTGGTTTTCGTTCCCACATATTCAATGTACATCCCTGTTCTCTCATGAGGTTTTTGTAACAGTTTAAGGACACATTTTTGTACATTCAACATTTTGTGGATTTTCACACAAAGTCACTGGAGTTGGCTGCACGTCAAGCATCATGTCCTTCACCGTGTCACGCTCTTTCAGCTTGTTCAGCATTCTAGCCACTCAGTCACGTGGTCTGTGCGCGCAGCAAGTTTCATTCATTACAGTTCGGCTAACTTAAACCAAAATGGAGACTCGTCAATTTACTAAAAGAACATAAAACAGACATTTATTAATGATGTGATAATGAAATTTCCACTGTTAACCTCCCACCTTAACTCTAATCCATGTTAGCAGTTATCCTAGCATAAGCAGGAAAATGGCATTAATTCTTATGACAAAGCAACATACGTCATGCGTTTTACTGCATTAATATGCAATTTACCAAGCAAAACATCCATAACACGTTCTACACACAATATTATTACATTTTCAGTTATTTACGTATTGTTAAGATTAATTTCATGCATATTGCAAAGCGAATTTCCCACATGTGGTATGTGATTGCACATTAATATACTTAGGGGCATATTTACAAGCCCCTTGCGCCACTTTGCGCCGCCGTTGCGTCACGCAAGTGACGCAGCGGCGACGCAAACTCATGCGCCGCGTTGCGCTATATTTACAACGTGACGCATCTAGGGAGATGCGTCACGTAGTAAACCCTGCGCCACATGAAACCTGCGTCAGGTTTCATGTGGGCGTACCGGCGCAGGGGGAGTTCCGGCGCAGGTACGCCTCGGAAAAGTGACGTAGTGAAATCTACAAGATTTCACGCAGTCACTTTTCCGACGCTGGTGCGCCAAATCCTTACGCCTGCTTCAAGCAGGCGTAAGGATTGACGCACCATGTTAGAGATAGGGAAGGATGGAACAGTGCTGGAGTTGCGTCGCGCTTGCGACACGACTTCAGCACTGCGCCAACCTTCCGCCGGCAGATGCGTCACGCATCTGCTTATCCTTGCGACACGATGCGCCGCATTGTAAATGCAGCACATCGGACGTGGCGCAAGGGTAAACTTGCGTGACGCATTTTCCCTGGCGCATCCCTGCTGATATGCAGGGATGCGCCAGGGAACGTAAATATGCCCCAAACTACTTAAAATAAGTACATATTATAGGGGTACTCAATACAAGAGGGTTTCTTTTTGCGAATACCCGCTCCATCAAAACCATTTCCCCTAGGATGATACACAGGAGTTCTGCACTGTCTGATCCCCCACCTCTTGAGAAAACTATAAAATTCTTCATACACAAATTGGGGTCCATTAATAGTCAATTTTTCCACCGGACAACCCTCCCGACGGAAGATATCCTCACAGAACGTGATTACGTTACAGGTTTTTACCTTCTTCACAAACCCCACCTCAGGCCACTTCGAGAAATAATCCATCATTACAATGGCATATTTCTCGTTCACCCCCAAACCATCGAATGGTCCACATGTATCCATGGCAACCCTTTCCCATGGACGTAATGGCAAGGCTACTGGGCTAAGAATAGGCTCCTGCATTATGTGAGATTTGCAAGCACAAGGAATACAATTAAGGACATATCCCTCCACCTGCTTGTCCATTCCAGGCCACCAGAAATCGACCCATGCCCATCTTTTCATAGCCGACATGCCTCCATGTCCCTCATGAATCAAACTCAACACTCTATCCCTCAGATCAACAGATACCACCAATCTCATCTCTCCTCCCTATTTCATTCTCCATGATTAACTCCTCCCAAACATTTTTGAACTGTTCTAAATCTTCATCACCATTCCATCCCTTTACATCGGGCAAAACCTTGATGAGTTTCACCAAGTCAGGATCCTCCAAAACAGCTTTTGCCCATTCTTCCTCCTTTATGGCACCATCAAAACCCGACACTTCTGCCACCATCCATTCCTCATCCTCGCTTTCTTCACCACATCCAATGATAATCTGGATAGGCAATCTGCATTTATATTTTTCAACCCAGGCACATATTTTACTTCAAACACATATTCCTGGAGGCGATACAACCATTTGGCAATGCGTGGTGTGGCCCTTCCAGCACCAGCTGTGGTGAACAAATTCACTAATGGCTTATCGTCTGTGTAACTTAAAATCCAACCCCCACACAAAAGTAAAACAATGTTGCACACTCCACCAACAAGCAAGGGACTCCTACACTGTTGAATATGTACTTTCCTCTCTCTTCAAGGTGTGTGACGCAAAAGCCACCACCCTCTCCTTCTTGTCATGTAACTGCATGAGAACCGCCCCAAACCATAATTGCTGGCATATGTCACAATAATGGTTTTGTCTTGAGGATCAAAAGACTTCAGCGTGACTGGCTTCACAATGGACTCCTTCACCCCTTCAAATGCAGTTTGACATTCTTGAGACCACTGAAACTTGGCACCTTTCTTCATGATCTCTCGCAATACATGACCCTTGTCTGTAAAATGGTGTACAAACTTGGCATAGTATTCTGCCATGCCCAGGAAGGATCTCAATTGATCTTTATCTTGGGTAGCAGGGGCCTTTTAATCGCCTCAACCAACTTAAGTTTTGGCTTTTCTCCCTCATGCGTCAAGGTATGTCCCAAGTACTCCACCTCCCTGTTACCAAACTTACATTTCTCCAAACATATGGTCAAACCAGCTACTTCTAGTCTATATAACACCTCCCTCAATATTTCATCGTGCTGGCTCTCATTTTCTCCTCAAACTAAAACATCATCTTGGAACACAAAAACACTTGTCAAGTTTTTTAACATCCCTTGCATAATACTTTGAAACACTGTCGAAGCAGAAGCTAACCCAAAAAGCATGCGGATGAATTGATATGCTACCTCAGGTGTTACGAACAATGTCAGGTGTCTTGACTCCCTCTCTAATCGCACTTGGTGGTAAGCATTGGATAGGTCCAATATGGTGAACCATCTTCCTCCCTTTATTCTGGCCAACATTTCACCAATTTTTGGAAGGGGGTGTCTATCAACCCATATGCAACTATTAAGATCTCTCAAGTCAATGCACATGCAGATTTTTGCATTTGGTTTCCGTGCGATCACAATCGGACTTAACTAGAGGCTTCAATTGTTTTGATGATTCCTTCCTTGCATAACCCTGACAATTAATCTTTTAGTGGGCCTCTTAATGCCAACGGAACATTCTTCACCTTGTGCACCTTAGGTATCACCCCTCCTTTAATACTATGCGTGTTCAAACTTAGTCAAACATCCCAACTTCTTCCTGAAAGTTTGGGAAAGGTATTGACCCAATGTGTCTCCTTATGAGATTCTGTTAACAAAACTTGTTCGGGATGGTTGGGATCTAGTACAATTCCTAACTCATGATGTTCTTTCCATCCCAATAAGGATCGACCTTTCTCAACAAAGTATACGATCCCATTTGCTTTTCTGTTCATGAATTCTAATTCTGTAGTAAAATACCCCAATACTGGCACTTTTTCACCACAATAACCCTCTGGTTCAACATCAGTAGAACATAATTCTCCTGTTTTTTTACCGTTCCACGTGTTAACATCAATTTACGTGAATCGAGAACAAGAATCCGCCCACACTAGCACTTCCTTTCCATTCATTCTAATCTGGCATTTAGGAGGGCGATAGGTGCACATGTTCACTGCCTTCTCCTCACAAACCACAAGTACCTCCACATCATTGTCATCAGATCCATCCATACTTCCATTCGTACATGCCTTCATGTTTCTATTTACACTGTTCACTGTTCTCTTGAACATTGGTGGTTGATTCTTCCTCCAGACCCTCGAGAAATGACCTGGTTTTCTGCATTTGAAACATGTACTACTGATGGCTGGGCGATTGCTAAATTCCGCTGTGTGCCTCATACTCCTACACCTGAAACATGATTTAACTTTACTGCTTTCCTGAAATTTTACATCTGAAAGAAACACGTAGTGATAGATTCCTTACCTTAGAATATCCCCAGGCGTCAGTCTGGATCTGGAAAGTTTTCATCAGCAGTACCCCTGCGCGTCGGAAGGTGGCGTCGTGTGGCTCCGCGTCCATCATAGGCGTTGTGATCGCCGGGATGACGTTGCGGCAGCTACTTAGACGGCGCCCTCGCGTGCTGACGTCAGTTCTTTCTTTTTCCGCGCCAGCAAGCGCAGATCCGGAGAGAGCGGTACCCCAGTCTTTTTTGACTGAGTTTTTTTAGATTTTTTGTCTCACCTTTTTTGAGTCGATACGACTCCTGGTGCAGTTAGGGATGCCCGGGTTTAAGTCTTGCGAGGACTGTCATCGGATGATGTCGGTGATGGACCCGCACCGCGTGTGTCTCTTCTGCCTGGGGCGCGACCACGACCCCAAGTCGTGCCCCGACTGCCGGTCCATGGCACCGAAGTCTTTGTGGGAGCGGTGTTTGCGGGAGTGGTCCCGAAAGCTGCTTGAAGCCCGGCAGTCGGCTCCGCGCCGTGAAAGGTCCCGGTCCAGAGGGAGGTCGAGGGACCGGTCGCGGAGACACCACCATCGTAAGTCGTCCGAATCGAAGTCTTCGCACTCGGGGTCAGGTAAGGCGAAGCACCAAAAGAAGTCGAAGAAACGTCATCGTTCCCCAACTTCCCCTCGCCAGTCGCGCGACTTGGCTGAGGGTGCGGGTGGTACCACCCCGCGGCTCCGGCGGAGCCTACGCAGTCGCAGGTGACCTACCCGCCCTTCCCGGGTTCATCGGCAACTCTGGCCCAGGTGCAGGAATTCCTGTCCGCTATGGCTCACCTATTTGGGCCGTTGTGCCCCTCCGGTGCGCCTCGGGCCCCGCGGGCCCGACTGGGAGTCCTCACCCTTTGATGCCGGCGGCTTCGGCCTCGGCACCGCAGGACTCCCGTGGATCCCGTCGTGGATCCCGGTCGACGCCGGTTGACCTCGTAACACCTCCACCGACGTCGACCCCACCGGCACCACGTTTTGCGTTGCCCGGAATGCCGGACGTCGCCGTCCCCGGTTTTAGCCCCGAAGTGGAGACGGTGCCGGAACGGTGTCGACCGACGCCGATTCCGACGCTGTTTGGGAATCGGTTTCCCTATCTCCATCCTCCTCCTTTTAGGCCTGTACAACAGCATGAGGAGGAAGGGGAGGACTGAGAGGGGTCTGAGGACCCTCTCGCTGCTCAATGTGAGTATGACCCGGACTGGGCAGAGGAGTTGGGGGATGCCAGTGGTCTGGACACCTCTCCAGACCTTGGCATGCTGTCTCCTCCTACCGTGGCTACGGAGGAGGGTGCTTCTTTTTCTGTGGTGTTGTGTAGGGCAGCCGGGGCTCTCCACCTCGAGCTACCTACTGTGGCTGTCAGGACTAACCTCCTGACGGAAGTGCTTCAGCCAGCAGTTACCTCTGCGGAACCACTGCTGCCCTTTAATGACGCACTTTCGGTCGTTCTTTTGGGCTCTTGGTCCAGGCCCAACACAGGGGCTCCTGTGGACAGGAACGTGGCCCGACACCATCGCCCGGCCCCGGGCGACCCCATCTTCCTCTCCCAAAACCCCACCCCTGAGAGCTTGGTTGTCCAAGCCTCCGCTTCCCCAAGCGCATTCCCTACCGCACCCCCGGACAGGGAATCCAAGAGGCTGGAACAATTTGGGAAGAAGGTTTTTTCTTCCGCCAGTCTAGGGCTGCGGTCGGTGAACACCCCATGCCTCTTGGGCCGTTATTCTCACTCTCTGTGGGATACAGTAGCGCAGGTGCTGCCTCCGTGTCTAGAGGAGGCTCGGACACTACTCTCCCAGGCTATTGCTGAGGGGAGAGATGCAGCCAAGTTCATGATCTGTTGTGGCCTTGACACCGCCGACTCGCTGGGCAGGGCGATTTCCACGACAGTGGCGCTCCGCCGCCACGCCTGACTGAGAACAACTGGCTTCTCTGGGGATGTCCAAAACACTTTGATGGACATGCCCTTTGATGGCATTCACCTCTTTGGCAACAAGGCAGACAGTGCTTTGGAGAGATTTAAGGACTCACGGGCTACGGCCAAGGCCTTGGGCCTTTCGGCCACATGGCCTCCTCAGCCTTCTGCCTTTCGCTCCTTTCGTGCTCGCGGAAGGGGCAACCCACCACGTTCGCAACAGAGCCACAGGCCAGCGCAACAGTCCACGCGTGGCCGCGGACGTGGGAACCGCCGTAGCGGTTCAGGGGGCCAGCGGGCGGGTCAGTCCACCACCACCCCAGCCACCACTGCCTCCAAACCTTCCTAGTCCGACCTTTCAGGCCCACCAAATGCCAGTGGGTGGAAGGCTTCGCCATCACCTCCCCCACTGGCACACCATCACGTCGGACAGGTGGGTTTTACAGATAGTCCGAAGGGGCTACTCCCTCCCCTTCGAGACTACCCCTCCAGCCATGCCACCTCAATACCATCACATGTCGGGGGATCACTTGGCACTTCTCCAGCAGGAAGTTGTGGCCCTCTTGGCCAAGGGGGCCATAGAGCGTGTTTCAATGCCAGAAGTAGGTCGTGGTTGTTATTCCCACTACTTTCTGATTCCAAAGAAGGACCAGGGCCTGCGTCCTATCTTGGATCTTCGGAATGTCAATCTCTTCCTCCGAAAGGAGAAGTTCAAGATACTCACACTTGCTCAAGTCTTGTCTGCCCTAGACCCACAAGACTGGATGGTAGCGTTGGACTTGCAGGACGCTTACTTTCATATCCCCGTCCTGTCGGCCCACAGGCGTTACCTGCGGTTCACAGTAGGCCACGAGCATTTTCAGTTCACCGTGCTTCCTTTCGGCCTTACCAGCGCCCCTCGGGTGTTCACGAAAGTGATGGCGGTGTACGCAGCTCATCTGCGCAGATCAGGGGTTTCAGTCTTCCCCTATCTCGACGACTGGTTGTTGAAGGCGGGCTTGCCCCAGGCAGTCGTCTCCCACCTCCAGACTACGGCCGACCTCCTGCATTTGCTGGGGTTCTCCATCAACGTGCCGAAGTCGCACCTGATTCCCTCTCAGAAGATCCTCTTCATCGGAGCAGTTCTGGACACAGTGCAGTTTCCGGTCTATCCTCCCGAACAGCAAGTCCTGGATATTCGGGCTATGATTCCAATCTTTCAGCCCTTGTCCTGGGTTTCAGTCAGGATGACCTTGAGGCTGCTGGGCCTCATGGCCTCCTGCATCCTGCTGATCAATCATGCCAGATGGCATATGCGGGCTCTGCAGTGGGACCTGAAGTTCCAGTGGGCGCAGCATCAGGCGAATCTGTCCGATTACGTCCAGATCTCGGAGGGCACTGCAAGACAGTTGCAGTGGTGGCTCACAAACCAGCATTGGGTCAGCGCCAGATCCCTCTCCCTTCCCCAACCGGAGCACACAGTGGTGACGGACGCGTCCCTCCTGGGATGGGGCAGCCACATGGGAGAGGCGGAGATCAGAGGCCTCTGGTCTCCGGCGGAGTCCAAGCTCCATATCAACATTCTGGAGCTCCGGGCGATCCTACTTGCACTCAAAGCATTCCTTCCCTCTGTCAAAGGGACAGTAGTGCAGGTGTTCACAGACAACACCACCGTCATGTGGTACTGCAACAAACAGGGTGGGGTGGGGTCGTGGACCCTATGTCAGGAGGCTCTGCGCCTCTGGACATGGCTGGAACATCAGGGCATTTCCCTGGTGGTTCAACACCTGGCAGGTTCACTGAACGCCAGGGTGGGGGAACTCAGCTGCAGGTGCATGATGGATCACGAATGGCGTCTTCACTCGGACGTGGCGCATGGTCTCTTTCAACAGTGGGGAGAGCCTTGGTTAGATCTATTCGCCACCGAAGAGAACTCACAATGTCAGCAGGTCTGCGCGTTGGAATTTCCAAGGAGGCACTCGCTCGGCGACGCTTTTCGTCGCGAGTGGAGTTGCGGTCTATTGTACGCCTTTCCGCCTATACCACTTCTGCCCAGAGTGCTGAAGAAGATCAGACGCGACCGGGCCCAAGTCATTCTTGTGGCTCCGGACTGGGCTCGAAGAGTTTGGTATCCCGAGCTACTCAGTATGAGCGTGGATCCCCCGATCTGTCTGCCTCTTCGGGAGGATCTTCTGTCGCAGCAGCAGGGGACAGTCCTTCACCCGAACCTGTCCAGCCTCCACCTCCTTGCGTGGAGATTGAGCGGCGACAGTTGATTCCATTTCACTTGCCTCCCGAAGTCTGTGATGTCATTCTGGCAGCCAGGCGTCCCTCCACTAAATTGGTATACGCCTGCAGGTGGAACAAATTTGTGGCATGGTGCACAGCAAAGGCTGTGGATCCCCTTTCTGCCCCTCTTTCGGAGGTCCTACTGTGCCTTCTCTCTTTAGCCCAGCAGGGCTCTGCTCTGGGCACTATCAAGGGCTACCTTTCTGCAATTTCAGCCTTTCTCAGGCTACCTGATCAGCTCTCTCTCTTTTCAAGTCCCCTGTTGTAAATAGATTTCTCAAAGGCATTACTCACCTTTTCCCTCCTATTCCGTTTGTGATGCCACAGTGGGACTTGAATCTGGTTCTTACTTATTTGATGTGCGCTCCCTTTGAGCCGCTTCACAACTGTCCTCTTCGTTTATTAACCTTGAAGACTACTTTCCTGGTTGCCATCACCTCCGCTAGGCGCGTGAGTGAGCTCCAGGCTCTTTCATGTAAACCTCCTTTTCTGTCTGTTCATCCGGACAAGGATGTGCTACGCACACGTCCATCCTTTTTGCCAAAGGTTGTTACTGCCTTCCATATCGGGCAAACTATCACCTTGCCCACTTTCTTTCCGCCTCCGCACCCTTCCAGAGAGGAAGAGAGGCTCCACCGTCTGGACCCAAAACGTGCGATCTCATTTTACCTCAACCGCACACAACAGTTCCGGGTGGATGACCAGCTCTTTGTTGGCTACGTAGGTGCCAAGAAAGGCCGGGCTGTACACAAGAGGACTATCTCCCACTGGGTTGTTTTGTGTATAAAAGCCTGCTATTCTCTAGCTAAAAAGGAGCCTCCGGTGGGGCTGCGCGCCCATTCTACCAGGGCAACAGCAGCTACTACTGCATTGGGACGTGGTGTCCCCCTGCAAGACATCCGTCAGGCAGCCACGTGGGCCTCGCTGCACACTTTTACTAAGCATTATTGCCTTGACAGCCAAGTCCGGAGAGACAGCTTCTTTGGCCGTTCTGTTCTTCGTGACTTTCTGGTGTGATCTTGGTTCGCAGACACACCACCGGGGTTGGTATTGCTGGGGTATCTATTCTAAGGTAAGGAATCTATCACTACGTGTTTCTTTCAGATGAACAAGTTACTTACCTTCGGTAACGATATATCTGTAAAACATTAGTAGTGATAGATTCCTTACCGCCCCACCCATCCTCCCCGATCTGCGAACTGATTTCTAGGGTTAAGGTCATCCCTTTCAGGGCCCTAGTTTCAATGCACCAGTGGTCAGTATCTTGCATGGCTCTGCATTCCTGGCGCGGAAAGTCGTGTACAGAACTGACGCCAGCGCGCGAGGGTGGCGTCTAAGTAGCTGCCGCAACATCATCCCGGCGATCACGACGCCTACGACGGACGCGGAGCTGCACGACGCCACCTTCCGACGTGCAGGGGTACTGCTGACAAAAACTTTCCGGATCCAGACTGACGCCTGGGGATATTATAAGGTAAGGAATCTATCACTACTAATGTTTCTTACAGATATATCGTTACCGAAGGTAAGTAACTTGTTCCTTAGTACCTGTTTCAATTTTGGGTTTATGCATCACTTTCTTTATAGCACACGTTACATGTTTTATCTGTATTACTGCTAATATTTGTGCGTACATCACCTAGTTCTTTTACATATAAGGATGTATTTTCAATGCGTTTAGCAACTTCTATAGCCTTGTCTAATGTGGGATCCTTAAGACCCAATAATTTCTCTTGGATTTTTACATTGCATGTTCTATTTATCATTTGATCTCTTATTATTTTGTCTCTGAGGTCTCTAAATCTGCATGTGATTTCAAGTTTCCTTAGTGCTGCCACATATTGGTCTATCGTTTCGCAATGTGTTTGTGCTCGGGAAAAAATATTGTGTCTTTCCACGACTATGCTAACTTTCTTTCCAAAGTTTTCTTCTAGTGCTCTCAGTGCACTATCATAGACAACGTCGTCATCCTTATCCGATCCAGCCTCCGCATTTCTTCCCTCCACAGGTAGCATTTTCAATACTTTCCTGCCTTCAATATGGAATCTGTGTTTCAAAATTGCTAGTTTTGTCTTTGCCACATACACATCTCCACCAATCGCTTCTAAATAAGTAGTGAATGCCTCCTTCCAGTCTTCCCATCCGATGCATGGCTGACCTGGACTATATAAAAATGTTGGTGGCAGAGGTATGCTTTGTGAAGACATGTTGAACACTTAATTATCCAAATTAAGTTTTAGCCACTTGATAGGTGATTCTAAGGCAACGCCTCACACACGGTGTGCCCACCACTGAATTTCCCAAAAGAGGCAATACCCAATTCACAAGGTAGTCACCATGTGACAAAACATCAAAACATTTCACAAAGAAATGTTCAAGTTGCAAATATCATGAGACTGTACTTGTTTTTTTTTCCAGCAAGGATGCCTGTGTACCTGCCTTTGCACCTTCCTCAGCAAGTATGGTAACTTTACTCAACTCAAACCAGCAAAAATGCTGATGAAGGATGTGCTCCCAAGCAACTGCGTAGCAGCCGATGCGTCAATTTCATCTCCTTACTCCTCGTCTGTTTGTACCGTTGCTAAGTGCATAGGTTCCTTAGACGCCTTCTGATGAATCAGGTTAGTCACGTGGTTCACCCCGATGATGTCCTGACGCTTCTACCGCTCCGTGGTGATATGCGCGTGACATCAATTCCAGGCTCCACCGCTCGGGACATCGCCCCGCTCCGTCACGTGGTTCGCCCCGCTAATGTCCTGATGCCTCCACCGCTCTGAGGTGATACGCGCTCGATGTCAGCTCCACGCAGCTCCAGGCTACACTGTTCCAGACGATGCAGTGCTCCCGAATCTTTGCTGGCTTCTCGTCCTCAGCCACTACCACATCAGGATGAGGTACGTCATTCCTCTCCGTTGCACAGGACGAGGCTCGATTATGTCTCTGAGTTCTGCTCTCGCGCAGCAGCCGCATCTGTTTATATTTAAATATACAGGTACTCGCGTTGCTTTAATTAGGGTGAAATCTAGGCAAACACCTTCAGGCACATCTCCTTAGTACTGTAGGACTCATGGATCAGACTTCTCCCCAGGGGCCGCAAAATGACTTCCCTATATATATCAAAGAAGTAAAATTCTTGACCGGATCCTCTTCCTCTAACGTCTCTGCTAGGTGTCCCTTTAGATCCCATCCTCATCGCCACTTTTGGGAAACACAAGTCTCTAAAAGTGGAGAATAATCTTCTTTATTCAGGTAGAAGAAACTGCTCCTGGTGAGCACAGGCTCCCAGCAACTGCCTGCCCCAACTTCTCAGAATCCACAAGCTGTATTCCAGAGGTGGAGCACTCAGCCGCCTAGGAACAAGGTAACCAGGTTACATAGTAAACACAACAAGGCCCAAAGCCAAATTTCTGAATTGTGGTCCGTTTTAAAACTGTGTTTATAATGGGACACGAATGAGAGTTCTGGAGTTGAGACTGAAGGCACTGCAAGTTTCTGTGCCTGTCAGTGAATTAAAGCAAAAACACAACTTTCTGGCAGTGAGGGCCCAAACAAAGGGCGCACTGGTGTACCATCCGGGAAATTTTTCAAAGTGTTCCAGTCACGCTCAACTTCATGTGGTCCCACTGCGCCAAGTCAAACAAAGTTCCAACCTGAGACAAAGGAGCGTGTCAATTATCAATCGTTGATTAATACTATATTTCAGAGCGGTATATTACCCAACCGTGCACTCTTTATCATCCACACATCAATGGTCCTTAGGGAGTCTTTTAGTTGAATTATCAATTCCGAATTTTATTCAATCCATAATACATCAAAAGGACGTAGTCAAATCATTCCTGCCATTAGTCAAATAAATCCAGTCAAAGTGCAAAAAAATGAATTTCTTTACTTTGTATTCATATATATGCAAGCTGGGGGTCGCGTAACTAGCGATAACGAATGAGACTCCTCCATGCTAACTAGTTACGTGACCTCCAGCTTGCATATATATGAATACAAAGTAAAGAAATTAATTTTTTTACATAAACAAGTTGTTCTTCTTGGTGTGTTACTTGGATATATGACTAGGACATATTTCCTTTAATGTATCTAATACCTTGTGCAAATCAGTTGAGCTACCCGACAGAACCACTTTTTCTCTAGTGTACTTACCCAGGTTCTGAGGGTTACTGGGTTACCCCATTATCATTAATGATTCTATGCCAGGGCAGTGGGTTGTAGGCAGGGCACACAGGGATGTGTGCAATGTCGACTCTTTACTTTATTCTGCACCAAAACACGCAGCCTGCAAGGGCAGTGTGTGTGTGTAAGGATACAGGACCTCTAAGGGTGGCACAATGAGTGCTGCAGCCCTTAGAGGCCTTCTCTGGTCACAGTGTCCTGGGTACCTGTGGTACCATTTACCAGGGGCTGACCTGTGGCCAGAGATGCCAATTGGGTTTAGGCTTCAATGCAGTTTTAGGGAAAGAACATAGGCCCTGGGTACCTGATTAGCAGGAGCCCAGGGCTCACTCAATCAAAGCACATCAGCAATTCAGCAAAAAGTGGGGGCTACCATGCAGAAAGAGGGCACTTTCTCACAACAATGCAGCACTGGGCCATGCATCCAGCTGTCTGTGGGACCACCAACAACACACGCTGACAGCACAAGCAATGTGTAAGTTGTCGAATTCTGACAACTTACGCTTTGTAAATGATTAACACATGTCTTTGGCAGTTGCTGATCATTCTATGGGCAGCAAATGAAAAAATGGTCGCAGAACACTTGTGCATTCCATTGGGATTCATTAGAGGGAGGGTCGTCCGTTGCACAACCCTTTTCCCTTGCGGATCACAGTGGCTTGCCATATGTTATGTTATGTTATGTTACGTGGGTATTTGTATAGCGCACGTACACCGACAGGTTTCTTGGTCCATTATGAATCGCAATACACTTTTGTGCACTGTGACTTGAGACTTTGCATTTGCACAGTTAGTTGCTCCGACTTTGCAAATGCAATGACTTTTTTGCTTTAGGCTCCGTGTCTTCAGCTGTTTGAAAAATTTCAAAATGTTCTTCTCCTCTCAGCTGAATTAGCAGAGAGTTATAAAGATTTGTTCCTTATACCCTGAATGTGCCAGGACAGTGAATGAAAGCGGCTTTCAGCAATGTTTGAAATGGCCCTTTTTGCAGGGTTATCCCTAAACTTTTTGCTTTTTCCTCCTATTTTTCCTGACCTGTTTTTGTTGGCTATAGGACTCTGGGCACTTTACCCCTGCTGATCAGTGCAAAAGTGCTTAAGCTCTCTGTGAAAAGTAGAATTATAAATGGTTATCCATGATTGGCATTTTTATTTTTTGGTAAGTCATAGTAAAGTGCACTGAGTGTGCCAGGGCCTGTAAATCCAATGCTACTAGTGGGCTTGCATCACTGCCTGTGCCACCCACCTGAGTAGCCCTGTAAAGTGTCTCCGATCTGCCACTGCAGTGTCTGCATGCACAGTTTTTAAACTGCCATGTCGACCTGGCAAGTGTACCCACATGCCAGGCTCTACCCTTCCCTTTTCTTACATGTAAGGCACCCCTCAGGTAGGCCCAAGGTACCCCCATGGGCAGGGTGCAGTGTATGTAAAAGGTAGGACATGTGCTGGTGCGTTTTACATGTCCTGATAGTGAAATACTACCAATTTCGTTTTTCACTATCGAAAGGCTATCTGTCCTGTAGGCTAACATGGGAGTTGCTTTGTAACATCTTACAAGTATAACTTTCCATTGGGATTAGATAGAGAAATGCAGTTTAGGCTCTCTGAACTCAGAATTTAATAAGACATCTTTTTAGAGAGATGGTTTTTAAATTGTGTGTTTGAAAATTCCACTTTTAGAAAGTAGGCATTTTCTTATTTAACCATTCTGTGTACCTCTGCTGTTTGTGCATCGACTGTCTGGTTTTGGAGTGACAGGGGCTGGGGATATACCTTCACTGTAGACAGTCCTGCGTGACTCATAATTGGGCTGAATAGACCTTGGCTGCACTTAGAGTGGTGGGAGGAGTTTCACTTGCACCTGAATAGTCTGTGTCTCCTTTGCACAATGCTGTCTCCACCCCCTGTGATCATGCTGCACCAGAGAGGACAGAACTGGTTTGAACTGGACTCAGAGACCCTTGCCTCTAAGAGAACAAAGGGCAAATGGGGTATAAGTATTGGACCTTAAACCCAAGAAAATTAGATCACTTCTGGATTCAAGAGGAACCTTTGACAAGGGGAAGAGCTGGAGAGCTGTGAGGAGGAGTACTGCCCCTTTGCTGTGTGGGGTTGGGCTGCAGTTGCTGCTTCTGCCAAGGAAAGGACAAAGACTGGAACTTTGCTCAGAAACCTGCTTGAAGAAGAATTTCCAATGGCTTGTGTGTGCTGGCCTCCTGTTCTGAAGTTCCAGGGACACAAAGACTTCACCGCCAGTTCCCCAGAACTCCATTGCTGGGGGTTCTGACCTGCCAGGAGGTGCCTATTCCAGCTTTGGGCCTCTGGAGGTTGTTCCTGCGGTTGGGAGCTGGAGGAAACCTAAAAGAAGCAAGTAAAACAATGTACGACGCCGTCAGCGACACTGCTGTGATGCCACGACCTGCACTGAGGCCGTGGGCACTGCTCGTGAAGTGCACGATGAACCGCCCCACCTGCACCGCAGCTCTGACACCCTTCGACGCCTGCAGTTATCGGCTTCCAAACACCAGTGCTCGCACCGACGCTGTCAACGCCAGCGCCTGCATCCAGCTATTGCAGAGCCGATAACCGACGAGGGTGACTCCACGAGTCTTCAACTTCGCAACGCCTCACTGGAACTGATGCCTCATGGCCGACACAACCTACTTCCCCTGTCCTGGACTCGATACGTCGCCTCCTCGCGGAGACAACGCCTCGCCTCCCCCATGGCAGCCAGCGAGCCGGCCTCAACCTCGGCACCAACACCTCATTTCCACAACGCTGTGCATCGTCCAAAGACTTAGTTCCAAGGTACTGTTGTTTGGGGGTCCATGTGACTCCATGCCCGACACCGCGCACCTCGCAGCCGGCGCCATACTTTGGATTATTTCCTGTCACAAGGTCGTAATAGCCCCAGGTGGAGCTATTTGTTTGCTACACATTCTATTTTTGAGATACCTGTTCTAAAGTCCTAATTTTATACATGTATGTTGGATTTTTGTCGTTTTGGTCTTGTTTGGTTTAGATAAAGATACTTTTTTTCTCTAACCTGTGTGATGTCCATTTGTGGTATTTTTATGTGTTACTGTGTGTTTTGAGTACAAATACTTCAGACACGCTTATTCCCAAGGCAATGTTTACTCATGCCAAGCTACCAGGGGGGTGAGCAGGGTTTATCTAAAGTGTGTATCCCCCTTACCCTGATTAGAACCAAGGATCCCTACTTGGACAAAGGTACATACCTATGCCAATTAGAGACCGCCATTTCTAACAAGCAGGAATTCTGAAAAAGGTTGCACGAAGCAAGAAGATGTGTATTATAAAAATGTATCCCTAAAAATTATTCCACAGGTGTAGAAAGTCTAATGATTTATACAGAAGGATGTAGATGTCAATGTCTTACGGGCTGGGATGTAATGCAGACTAGAGATACTGATCAGCCCATGGTTGTATTTTTCCAGTTCAAATAGCTCCCTAGCTTCAGTATTTTTAATATTTTGTCAATGGTGGAGTGAATCCTGTGATAAACTCAGATAAACCTTTTCTCTCTAAATTAAGTCAGGATTGAACAAAAGCACTTACATCAGACAGCTCTGTGAAGAACAGAAAAACAGATTTTTTTCTCAGTAAATTGAGATGGTAAAGGCATCTTTTGTTGTCAGCTGAAATTTTAGAATTGAAACATAATACTACATCCTCTAATGTTTCCAGATTCCTGATTAGTGTGCTGACTCCGGCAAAACACTTCAGTGAGGGAGGCCAAATCTTGGTATACCAGAGTGAGAAATTTGTGTTCAAGAGAGCATCACCTCTTGTGTGGGTAAGTGTCAGGAATTTGGAACTCATCAACCATTGAGTGGCCTCCGAGATGATAGTTAACTAAGAATGCCCCAGTGTATGTTTTAAGATGGGGAATCTGCATGTCACCCGCATGAAGAACTGTCAAAGACAATAGGCCTGGCTTTCATGTGAAAATCCATACTGACACAGGCATGCACAAATGCTTTGTTTGCTGTAATCGTTGTGTTTGTAAAGGTGGAGGTGGTGGTATTGGTGATGGTATTGGTGGTACTAAAGGTTGTTTTGGGAATGGTGGTACTAAAGGTGATGGTTGTAAATTCTGGCATGTGAGATTTAACAAAACTGATTTAAAAAGCCTGCTGAAAAAAAGAGAATTACAAAAAGTGATTGCTTCATGTGTACAGCGCCAGTATGTTACAAAGATATACACATGTTATTATTTAGTGTATTTTTCAGATATTAAATTGTGTCCCCCGGCATTGCACTGATGACCAAGCAAGAGCAGAAGCTGATAAGGCTTAAGACCCAAGGCTTGTAAAGCAATGAACAATTCCTGCACCAGCATTAGACAGTTTTTCTCAATTTTAGAACCCCCTGGTGACCTACAAAAAAGAGGCAAACAACACCCATAAGCATTTTCAAGTGATGCTGAGATGGCAGCTTATTCATTTTACATTTTTAGTACAGTTGACATACGAAAGAAGAGCGTCCCTGAGTGCAGCTCTCAACAGCCTCTTCCATATCTGGAAACTCACTTCATCCTTCAGACTCAACTCCTTCTCTTGTGCACCCTGGGTCACTGTTCACATTAACATAAGGATAGTTGGAGGTCTGTGCACACAACACTTACACATGTTCATATATGCAGAACAACACCTGAAAACAATTCCATTACTAGAAAGAAATTGCTGAGCACTCCTGACAGACTACTGCAGCCAAGAGAGTTTCGCACATGAAAGACAGTGTTCCTGGTATAGCTTTACCAGCACATCCTGACAGTTCTCCCACAGTGGAAATGTGTCTCTCAATATCAGTAGATTGAAGTACAATATTAAGAGAAGGCCTCACACCACTCTCTTCATCAGCCTTCCACTTCCCCCTCAATTGTCTTAGCTGCCTGCACTTCATTTAAAGACACTTAACATCCTCAGAAACATGGTGGGCTTCCCTGCCTTCCTCGCTGGGCTGCTCCACCCAGAAGCCTGCTGCTGATGGCGGAATTGAGCCTGGTCAGCTTGCACTGGACATATACTTCTATTCTTACCAGCTCTGCTCCTTCTCTTGAGCTAGAACCGGTCCAGTTGCAGATTCTAGTGCTTTTGGGAGATTAAAGTACTGATGAGGCACATGACACACTGCTGGGCCTCAGGTTCCTTTTCTTTAGCAACCGCAGTTTCATCTTGCAAAAAGGTAAGACGGGGAAGCAAGTGGGTTCTTCATTCTTGGCACCTCAATGTGATTTCCACTACTGATCATGTGGGGTGTGTCTATCAAAAGAGCGCGTTGAGGCAGGGGAGACTGCATCACAGTTGAACACATGGAAGTACCTGCAGTCAATAAACCAATTTGGAAGCCAGAAATGAATCCAGGTAGACATAGCTTACTTTAATGCTCTGGCCATTCTCACCTGCGTGTTGTCTAATATGCCTCCTAAGCAAGCAAGTGCTGCGGTGAAGTTGGACCCCAACAAGGAACAAATTGAATCTGTTATGAATCTAAGAGAAGCTGCGCAGAGACATGGCATCGACTGAGCAATAAGAAGGTGAAAAGAGGCCCTCCAGGATGCCTCACAAAGGGAGGGTTCCGCGAAACCACAAAACAGACAAAGCAGTCCCTGACCTATTTTAGAGACACACTTAGGGTGGCAAACAATGAGGCCACCACATTGCCTTTGCCTGTGACAGTCCCAGAGGGTGAGTGTCAGGGCAACGGGGATCAATTTCTGCATCTGAAAGAGACTATTAGTTATAGATTCCTTACCTTAGAATTACCTCCGGGAGTCAGACTGGATTCAGAGAAATGTTTTCTTAGCAGTACCCCTGCCTCAGAATGGGATTGCACAGATAGCAGGGCACCTCCCTCAGATGCCTGTAGGGCTGGGTCACAGGGTGGAGTTAGCTGCTGAAGGTGTAAGGGTCCACAACCCCAGGAGCAGCGGGTGGCTATACAGGGGTCCCAACAGCCAACCTGGCCTTACAGGTCTGTGCCCCAGCTGTGCGTCAGGAGATCATTACCAGCTCCTTACCACCAGGCCCCCTGTCACAGCTGTAAGTCCTGTTTCCTCTGTTTCCATTGTCAGAACCAAGTACTCAAGCCATAATGAGTGGTCCAACCTAGCCGGGGGAGGGGGTCACCTGCCTCATTCACCACCACATCTCAGGATGCTGTATTTCTTATCCACATGCTCCATTTCACCTAAAGCATACTGACAGTAGGACAGTATGGATCCATATTTTGGCATGTACTGCCTAAGGTAAATGAAAGCATTCACAAGATCACATTTTCGAATGTATTTGAACTAATCAATGTGAGAATGGTATAAAGATAAGACGCCTAATGAAGTTTGGTGGTACAAACTCATAATTTGGGTTGACAGGTCGATAAAAAAAACTTGTTAACTGACTTTGCCATATATGGGGAGGTTTTGATAGAAAAATACCCAGCACTGCCCCTCAGCTCAGGGGTTTCAAATCTTTAATTCACAACGCAGCGGTTGATTTCCCAGGCAGGCCCATCTTGGTATCAGAACAAAATTAAATTTAGTCCGATTAAGGCAGTGTGGCCAGACACAGTATGCAATCAGAGGGATATAAATCTATGGCATTTTAAATTTAGTATGGCTCCAAGTGAAAACAAGAGAAGCCAGACCTTCCATGCATGTAGAATAGACTGAGACAGGACACGTGCCTGCTGATAATACAATAGAAAGAAATACCCTAAGGGCCACTTGCAAATTCAAACACCTTTACTCTTTCTTTGTGTTTTGTATGGACACTACTAGGTCAAGCGCTTGAACAAATACGGGATATCTCCTAAAATGGGGAGTGATTCAATTGTGGACTGTGGAGGCTGGAATCAGTACGTAACAAATCAAAATTGGCAAATTGCCTCCCAGACAATTAAACAAATTCTACTTAAAGTGGAAGAAACCAGACATTGTTTCTTCTGCTGTCATAAGTTTGACCTACTATTGTTTCAATCTTTCAGCCAGGGCACTGACGGCTCAGTCTTTCTGCTTTGGGAATACTCCACTCTAAAAGAACACGCTGAACTTAACTCAATGCTCCTGGACTAACAGTGACGAAGGGTCCCTAATCCCACACGTTACAAGGATTGAACCATCACTCAGGACCCAATGACCTGACCTGAACATGGAACAAGAAAGCAACTAGATACTCCGAACAAGGCGGTGACCTCTTATCTAGCAAAACATGTCCATAAAACCACCTACCCTGAGGAAAACCTTCACTGAAATCACACACAGGCCCACTTTCGAAGGTCGTAACGCATCAGCGCAAACACGAACGGGGCCAAGAGCGACCATATATTGACGCATTGAGTGCACGCAGAGAGATGGAATCTGGGATCCCATCCCGTTATAGATTTGTGCCCTGACCCCAACCATTATAGGGCCTAGCAGTAGTGTTTTTCACTACACAAAAAGAGGACACAAGTGGTACAGGTCCCTACGATAACTCATCCTAGGACACTAGACAAGCAACTGCATATGTTCTGTTGCATGCTTATGAATTTATTCATGAACTGTATTTTAGATGTGATAATGTTTTTGTTGTTTAGTAATTGTCCTTTGGATTAATCCTCTACATGCACCTAAGAAATGCACCTAAGAAATGTTGTCATGTCAGTCATGTTTCTTACTAGTTTTGTCTCTTGTCATTATGTCCTTAAATGTATAGTATGTTTTCCTTAAAAAAAAATAAAAAAACAAGCATAAAGAAAAAATTGCTATGATTCATTTCAGAATAATGACATAAAATTTACACATACAGGTGTGATATATAGGAGTGTACAACCTGGATGAAAGATTGAAGCAATATTAGGTCAAACTTATGATAGCAGAAGGAACAATGTTTTGTTTTCTTTCACTTTAAGTAGAATTTGATTAATGGTCTGGGAGACAATTTGCCAATTTTGATTTGAACAAACATGTGAAGCACAGAGATCTGACAAGTAAAACCTATTAAATCAAATCCCCTATGAGCAAAGCTGATATTCCCCAATAAATTGACATTTCTTGGGCATCCGTTAGGAAGATACTGGAACACACAAGATGCGCACATGCTGTACCATGGTTTTAGAGATAGTTTTTGCATTGAACTCAGTACGTACCCACCCACTCCTTTCTCTCACTTGGAACTAAAATTGGTTATTTTATCAGAAGCCAATTGCAAGGGAATAACTTCTCAAAGAGCTGTGGGCGGGAAGGCCCATTTGTTGAGCTGACAGTGGAGTGGTTAGTCTGCTATGCTTTCAGCTTGGTCCCAAAGTAAAAGGCTGGCAAATTCTGCCTCATTCACATAGCTAGCCGGTCCATACCCGGTCCAATATAAACATGATTTGATGAGACCATCACCAAGCTGAAGGGGCCCTAATGGTAAAATCTGACATAGAGCCAGGCTTCAAGCGGCTGCCAGTATACTCAGATTACTTCCACCTATTAGATTTCGCTTTCAAAGGAACATTTTGCATTGACAAATGTAGGTCAATGGACTATTTCATATCATGTTCCCTCTTCAAAACCTTTACCTACTTCTTAAAGTCGACATCCAGGGACCAGGTAGGATTTAAGTGCATAATTCACTACCTAGATGACTTCTTAATCTTAGGCCCCCCAAGATCATGGCTTACCAGCAGGCACTGCAAAGATTCTGGGATTCACACAAGCCCTAGGGATCCCAGTCGCGCAGGATAAAATGGAAGGTCCCACAACTAGGTTGTAATTATTGGGAACTGAGACAGACGTTAAGTAGGGGGTATGAGAATTGTCCCAAGATAAGCTCAAGAAGTTCGAGGAGTCCTTAGCGGCCTATCTTAAACCCTCCAAAGTCACCCTTCATCTGCTGCAGATGTTATTAGACATGCTCAACTTCACTATTCAGGTAATCTCAAAGAGGAGGGTGTTTCCTAAAACACTGTTAGGGCCATGTTAGACCTCAAATCCAAGTACTACCATAAAGGCTTACTGGGGGAAGTGAAAGTGGAGTTGTGCATGAGTGCAGTTTTTTCAGCATTTCAATGGCACAGCGATTTGCCACAGCCAGCACTGTTGAGCACAGAACTTTCCCTTTTCACAGATGTGGCAGGGAGCTTGGTTTTGGGGTCATGCAAGGCCAGCCATGGTGTATACAGGACGGACCCAGTGACTGAATTTCCAGGGGGTCTTGAGCTTTTTCCACTGTAGTGCCCCTCCACATCTGGGAGACACAAGTGGTGGACAGGAGAATAGGTTTTTGGTCTGAAAGTATGTTAGCGGTAACTGGAATTAATAATCAGAGTCCCAAATACTCCTTTGCCTTGCTCTTATTTAAAAGTGTGATCTACTTGTGCTTGTCATATGATGATGTGTCTCATTTCAAGCTAGAAGAGGTCAAAGCTCATCTACTGTAGGCAGACAAAAATATGACACTGATCCCTGAGGATTTATGAAGGTTAAGTGCTCCCTTCTTCCAGATCTAGTGTTGGCTGTCCATTTACCCAAGACCAAGCATGGCGAAGAGGTGGCCTGGCTAATAATGATGGGAGATTTCAGGAGGGCAACAGAGATCACATTTTGAGCCAAAGGGCGTTTGAGTTTCATCAAACCACAGAGAGTCAACAATATGTCCCTCACCCCAGTGCACAGGCAGCCATCCACAATCACTTTAGCTTTTTCATTTGCAAAGCCATCATGCCGAGCATACCCTGCTTATCTTACCAACAAGCTCACCATTTCTGGTGGTTCTTGACAATGACAGCCAGGATACCATAACACTGCAGACTAAGAAGTATAAAAAAGAAAAAAAAGGGCAGCAAGTCTTTTCCATCTATGGACCCAGGATATGGAACAAAATCCCTGTATCCTCCACGACTGCACCAAAGCTGCTCCAATTTATGAAAGTGTTCATGACACACCTCTTTAAAGCAAACTACATCACAATGCATCAACAGTCCACAAACCAGCTACCTCTCCTTTCACTCTTTGACCATTTGCTTTTCTTTGACCCTGTATAGCACTCCACTGCTTTTTGGCTCTGTTTGCACTATAGAAATACCACGTACATACATGCATACATACATATATACATACATACTGCTGGACGTGACATCCTTGGCGTGGTTTTCCCCCAACATTTTGCCTTCCATCCTCCTGATTTAACTGACTTTATTTGTGCTGGCTTTAGGGCTCGGCACACTTTGCCACTGTAACCAGTGTTAAAGTGCTTGTGCTCTCTCCTTTAAGCATGGTAACATTGGCTTACACATAATTGGCCTCAAATACAGAGAGAGGGGCCCCACAGACCAAAGGGACAGGGCACCACGTAAGACTTAAATGTCAAATATATAATTCCCTTTGGAACCGCTTCTCTAAATCAAACTCCACGACCACTCACTGTCATCTCGGGTAACAATGAAAAGTGGGGTAAAATCCTGAATTTAAATAAAAAAAAAAAATAAAAAAAAAACAGGACAGAAATGCATGCTGACTTTCTGATTGAATAAGTCAAGGCAGGAGTTATCCCAATAGGATTACAAGTTCGTAATGAACCTGCACTATTTTTGGAGAATAAGAAGTTCTTAATGATTTGGACCCAAATAGCTAGCAGATGTAGTAGGGATTGGATCCTTCTAATAATAGAAACTGCACAAGAAACAATAGTGCTAGAGAAACAGGAGATAGAAGAGTTAGAACGCAATCTAAAAGAAAGTACAGCACTAGAGGAGGCAAAAAGTAAATTAGACTAATTAAATCAAGAAGTAAATGGATATAAGGAATACCTTGTCAATAAGAAAACTATCAAACTAAGAAAAGATATTAATAAATTTAGTTTAGAACTTGTATATCCATATACGAATAAGGATTATTTTCAGCAGAAAAGAGAACATGGAGGAGAGAGGCAATATTATCAAAGACCTACATACTCTAGGGTTGGTAGAAAACCTCAGGTTCTAGTAGTGAGGAAGAGGGGCCCTCTAAACAAGAGCAAAATGGACATACCCCTAACGTAGAATATGGTGATTTTTTAGAACATCGACAAAGGAGGGGCACAAGGATGAATCAGAATTAAGGCAGGGGCCAATATATGAGGAATCAGCCCCAAGAATACCTCAAAACCCGAAATTAGAGGTATTGCCGATAAAAAAATTCCCATTGTGAATTTATCTAAGAGAGTATTGAACACAGTAGAGAAAGAACTATTAGAGAGGGGATTCAGTTTTGCCCCCACAGCCAATGTAAATAAATTCGATTTAGAGAAAGATCTTAAGGCGTTCTTCAGAAAGGTCAGATTAAAAGATATTTTGAAAATCGGGAGTTCGTAAGGGATGAAAATATTTCAGGATTAAATGCTAAGTTGACCTTGACACCTTTTTTACATCAGGTTAGTAAAAATGTGGACACCTTTGAACGAGTGGTAGAGGTGAATATTAGGAAAGACATCACGGATTTATATTCAGATTGCAATAACTTACCGAGGGAACATAGGGCAGCAATCTTCTCTTTACAGAACAATTCTAGTTTAACAATTAAACTGGTTGATAAAGGCGCGGTGTAGTTATCTTTGACACTAGTGATTACAAGAGGAGAATGCAGTTATTACTTGATGTCACTGATCACTATACTAGGGTGTCGATGAATAAACTAGATGCACTGAAGATAACGGTTAATACTATGCTTGAAAATGCTAAATACAACAAATGGATTTGTGAGGGGAAATTAGATTCCTCAAGAATGACAATGCTATAATTCGAGCAATTTATGGAGAGCCTAAAATCCATAAAGAGGAAATGGATCCTCCCATGCGACCAATAGTCAGTTGTTTGGGTTCCCTTATGGAACCCTAAGTAAATATGCAGATAGTTTTTTGAAACCGTTAGTCCTTAAACAAAAATCATATATTAAGGATTCGTCTTAGAACCTACAACTGAGCACCAATTTCAAATGGACACTCAGACAACACACCAATTGCAACACCACCCATGTCATCTATATGATCACCTGTCCATGTCATCTGAAATACATTGGGATGACATGCCGAAAGGCCAAACAGAGAATTTGTGAACATCAGAGCAATATAAAGTGCGGCAAAACCACCACCAAAATGAGTACCCACTTCATAAACCAAAACCACACCATTGAAGACATCAATTGGGTCATCCTGAAAACACTCACTATAAAGAACGATAATGCAAAACGCATCCTCTTTGAGAAGGAACAACGGTGGGTATACCGTTTGAAGACTTATGACCACGGTTTGAACGACAATATACCATGGCTCTCAATCATGCGCTGAAAACGAAGCATGACCTTAATCTCCCAGATAACTGTTGGCAAAGGACATTAAGGGCTGTATCAAGACCTTTCACTAAGAGGGAGTTACAAAGTATGAATATAATTAA
Source organism: Calotriton arnoldi (assembly GCA_963921515.1). Lineage (NCBI taxonomy): Eukaryota > Metazoa > Chordata > Amphibia > Caudata > Salamandridae > Calotriton > Calotriton arnoldi. Next base: position 710,920 of record CAWUFW010001593.1, read on the forward strand.
GATTGACAGCAGAGAACTACTATTCCGATCTTGATCATTCTAGTGGTCATCATCGCCACGATCCTTCCCTATTCTGGGCCTGTAATCCACCCAGATCTTACAGATACAATAGCTTCACAATTGCGTTACATCAAACAAGAAAATTTTTACCATCAATGTTCCTCCAAAATAGTTCTATTTTTTACTTTTGTTTTTATCCTTCAAATTAACATCGTATCCAAGGATAAAAATTATAATAATTTTTCACTAAACCTCAATGTCATCATCATTCCGTATGACCGCAGAAAAACCACAAAGTCTTTCTACTATGCAAACCTTTTTGGTCATTATCTATTGTCTACAAATAGTATCCTCTTCCTGCCCACGTTACCGGGGAACAGGAAGACGGAGTCAGCACAAGTTGCAGAAAGGACCTCGCGAAGGTAGATTCTTCACAAGAGACCGTGGTTCCCAACACGCGCTCATGTTCCAACTGCTTAAGTTTTGTAACCTTTGCTCCACCCTAACAGAGCGAGTCCTGCCGCCTGTCCCCGACGGAGTGAAATCGTCTCCGAACTGAGGCATTTCTTGAAATGAGCACAAAATGCAACTTGCACACGCTACTTTTTTTTACCGGCACCCACGCATGTAGGATTGCAGTTACCATTGCGTTGCAGCATAGTCTACATCTATAAGTACCGCGCACCACACGCTCGCTTGAGTAGCCTCCGAAGTAAGAGCCCACATCTACAGCCCTACTTGTGTTGAGTACACACCTTAGACCTACTCTTCTTCAACTGGGCACCCGCACAGCAAGGGAGGCCGTCCAACAGCTCTATTCTTTGGACATCGTGAAGTACATAGCTAACTTTGGGAAATTTGTATACCATACTCGCACACTATTGAAGGACAAGTCTTCACAGGCAGAGTGTGACAAACGGCCCAGGTGCCCCTCAACATCAGGGTCACCGCCCCGGAGGTCCGGTCACTACTGAACAAGTGATTCATCACGGGGCTCTTTGAGCCTTACTCCCGTCCCGACGTTCTAAGTATTAAACAAAACAAAAAAAAACATCAAGACTACATCCCCCGTGCACATATCACTTTGACGGTTCGGTCTCTAACAATACGTAGTCTCTTTTTAAAAAATAAATAAATACTGATTTTAACAATATCCTGCACTTTTTTGCTATAAGTTTTTAATGTTGTACATTGTAATGGTTTTAAGTACCCACACAAATAAAAGAATTCATTCATTCATTCATACTTCTGTTGAGTACGCGATCGCTAAAACAGATGGAGAAAGCCCACAAGTGGGCCAAATTCATCTTCACCCTTTCTAAGCGATAAGCACAGTGCATATTCATTTTAACAGCCTAATTGCCCCAAGCATGTAGAACCAAGCCACCTGTATAAGATGGCCCGAAGACACTATTCAGTTAAGTAACACCGCCGCAAGCACAGCATGCAGTACATTTTCTCAACCTCAACATGCTAAGAATAACTACAGTTCACAAATGGCTTATCTAGTCCCACAATAGACGTGATTATTAATGCAATGTTGCCCCATGTTCAGCAGCACCAAGAGATTTTTATATGTATAAACAGCATCTCGATATCACACCAATATATGGATTACAATGTATCTGTTGTTGTTTTGTCTACACTGTCTTTTTCTTTCCAAGTTATAGACAAAAGAGGCATCTATAACTCGAGTAAGAAGATGAGCAAGTGGGCTCATCTCTGAAGAAAGGTAAGTGCACTACTTACTCCTACTCGCTACTGCAGGGTAGCGTGTCACTACTTGGTCCTGGAGAAGGCCCGCAGACCCATAGGGGCACCAAAGGGCCGAAGCATGCTGACCAGTCACGACCTTCACTTGGTGCTATGGAACAGTAACTCTTCTACCTAGCACTGCCTACTCTTTTAATCTTACCTCATCATCAAGAAATTAAAAACCACATTGAGAGATGGAGGTAATCTTAATCAAGCTTCAATCACACCCTCACTTTTTCTAATCACAACTGCTGTAAAAAAACAGTTGGTCTCCATCCAGGTAGAGGAAAGCATAAAAAAGACCCTATGATGATGCTTTTCACGTAACCTACAAGGCGGAGAACCAAGATATACCGCACCGAAGGTTTATTGTGAATTAGGGTTTTACACAATGAGGACCCAAGACCCTGGGAATACACAGGACATGTGATTCATTCTCCTTTGATATTTAGTATACCTGACAGAAGCCGAATGAATCTCAGCTTCTCCCTCCCTCCCTTGATTAGAAGTCAGAACCAGGAGTAGCCAAAGGACAAAAGGGACAAATGAAAGAGTAGTATTTGTCAGTCAATTTTCAAGCATTAGTAATAAAATTAAAATAATAGTTAATTCTAATTGGAACATTTTAAATGATGAGGAGATTAAATTGGAAAAACCTCTCTTTGCTTTTAAACGTAATGATAATCTGCGTAAATCATTAGTCCATACCTACAGAGGGGTAAAACCCTTACAACAGAGCACTCTCCAAATGGGGAATGCTGTGGGCAACAATAAATTTGGGAGTTGCTCTATATGCGAACATTGCATAGTTGGAAAAACCCTGGAATATAATGGACATAAGATGACCATGAGAAGTTCGAATAATTGTAGAAGTTCAAATATGGTATACCTGTTACGTTGTCCCTATGGATTGGCTTATGTAGGTGAAACCATTAGAGAATTGAGACTAAGACTACTCGAACACAGGTCAGCACTGAATACCAATAAACTGAATGCCCCGTTGGTTGACCACTATTCCATTTTGAAATAACAGGGAATAGAAGAGGGGGTAATGTAGAAATGAAACGCAAAAATAGAGAACAGTGGTACATCTCTAAACTGGACACTGTTCAAAAGGGACTTAACACAAGAGAAGAGTGGATGAAGTTAATTGAGTAGCTTCTCTTCTTGGTTTCGGTACAATTTGGGATACTGATTCTCAATTCTGGTATTCATTATGTTTTTTTCACACTGAGTCCTTATACTGCACTATTGTTTGTAGAGAGGTAGATCAGGGGCGTTCCACTACATCTCGAGCTCCTTATATTTTATATTCAATAGATAATCCTTTTATTTTTAAGAATAAGACTAGTATGTGGTTTTTATGATTTGTGGTTCTTTATTCATAGCTATGGTGAGCCCGCAGCTATGTCTTACAATGCGCGCCATCTTAGAGTGGTATGCTGGATAGTGGATCACAATCATGCCATCATCTCTTACATTTCAAACGTGTGAGACATCCGTGTCCTGGCGACATTAGTCACGTGGTAAATGTTTTTGTGCGATAGATCGGAAGCAATGGAAATTGAACGATCATCGCGTACGTGAGGATTTTAAAGCAAAAATAGTAATTTTTCCTATCTTTCAACCATTAGGTTTATTTATGATTTCTTTTTACAATATAAGAATTAGATTATGATATAAGAATTAGATTATGATATTTAGAATTAGGTACACCTTTTCAAGATGGCGCTCAGTTAAAAGTTACGTGGTTACGGATACATGAACCACGTGGTAGACGCTTGTGTGCGTTGGAGTGCAGTTGGAGGTTAAAAAGAAGGTCCTCGGCCAGCAATAGTTTTTAAGAAGTCCGATCGAATGACTGTGTATATGCACAAGGACTCCAAATAGAAGAGCCTCTTTCCATACGCCTATGGTAAGCAGTATGATCACAAAGTTAGTTGTTATAATGATGCCGTATTATGACATGATTGGTTCACTGAGTATCGGTATGTTTGTTTTATAGTGACGGAAATGGAGGGAGATTCAAAAGTCCCCGTTTAATGCGAAATCACATAGTGAAGTTTTTTCAACTTTCTACGCTTGTTATTGCAGACCCAAACCAACAGAAGGTATTTTTTTATGTAGATATGGAGGAATGATATAGTTATTAATTTAAAAATCGCTGGAATGGGTGGTATTTTTTCAGTCTGCATATTATTACCATAGGCATCCTAATCACAGAAAGTTGAGGAGTGTGGGAATATTTGTGAAGTTTAACCATCTTATCAAGTAACTTGATGAAGTATCAGATGTATCTTTGAAACTGCGATAGGTATGTCCAACGATAAAAATGGCACTTAGGAATGGGGGAATGGGGCAATATCATGTTTGTCCTCTACCTTTGGTGACCCTTACGTCATTATATATATATATATATTATCTACTGGCGGTCGCCAGTAGATAGTTATAGTTAGGACCTATTTTCCATAGGAAATCCGCAACATTCTATTTGAAATAACTCTTGCGTCGGTTGACGAATCTTCGTGAAATTTTCAAACTTTATGGCCCGCTCCGGTCCGACCCTGAAAGTCTCAGGGTGATTCGTCAAGCGGGGGCTGAGAAAAAAGGGGGGGTCCCAAAACGTGTTTTCCCCATTCATTTTCCCATAGGAAACTTTAGACACGGCTACAGCCCGAACTGCTGAACGGAATTACACCAAATTTGGCAAAGAGGTAGTTCTTGGTTCAAAAAGAACCCTTTTGTTAAATGGTGTAAATCCGTTCAGTAGTTGCTGAGAAAATCAAAAGTAAAAACACATATATATCTGGGCGGAGCTTAACCACACATGTCATCGTGAGATCTGATTGGCTGTCAGCACTTCATCCTGGAATTGCTGGCAGCCATCTTGGGACCAATATAAATGATAGTACCATTGAAATGCATTGTAGTGAATCGAAGATTTTGAGGGTTACCAAAAGGAGAACTATAAAGGGTGATAACAGACTTTAGTTACATTAGAATTCATTTGTTGATGGTACCATACTAATTTCAGGAATTGTGGTGTGTTCTAAGGTGATTTTACCCTGTGAAAAACCTTCTGCTGGGATATCATGAATCATGTTTGAGAGAAAACTATTTTCACATGCTTGTCCCATACAGTTTTGGAAGGTGCCCCAGAAGCTAAAATGAGAGCATATTTTCTGTAAATTCACATTATCTTTCTCAGTCATGTGAGAATGAAGTCTGACATTCTCAGTAAAACATGTACATCCAACAAGGGCAGAGACTGTCAGTTGATTCCTTTGTGTTCTACTGCAGCTTCCCAGAGTGTTCTAAAGAACAACTAGAGTGCTAACAGCCTTACTTATGACAAAAGTATGGCACACCTGAAGCCATCTTGATTGGAATAAACTGGTAACACTTAAAACATTTAATTTAAAAAGGAACAAAATGAGGGGGTTCATTTTGCCATAGAAATTATGGTTAGTGCTGTAGAAAGAAAAATTAGGACATGTTTTAAGTGAGATCTCAAATATCTTCCTGTTATATTTCAACAGGAGCAGCCTGTCAGTTGATGCCTTTGTGTTCTACTGCAGCTTCCCAGAGTGTTCTAAAGAACAACTAGAGTGCTAACAGCCTTACTTATGACAAAAGTAGGGCACACCTGAAGCCATCTTGATTGGAATAAACTGGTAACACTTAAAACATTTAATTTAAAAAGGAACAAAATGAGGGGGTTCATTTTGCCATAGAAATTATGGTTAGTGCTGCAAAAAGAAAATTTAGTGCATGTTTTAAGTGAGATCTCAAATCCTCTTCTATTTCATTAGAAAATTCTGACATGCAGACAAACAATCACTTTCAATACCAGCAGTAGACTTCCAGTTAACTCCTTGGTGAGCAGTAGCTTTACTACAGTGATCTAATGAACAACTAGAGTAATAACATTCTGAATTTATGGCAAATGTGTGACACATCTGAATGCCTTCTTGATGGAATCAAAGTAAAAACTGAAAGCATTTCCTACTGAGGAGACTGCAGTAAATGAGGAAATTAGGAAACTTCATAACAAAGAAGTCTTCCAAGATGGCCACCAGTGAAAAAAGAGCCCAAATGTAGCACAAATATTACCCAGATGTAGCCCACATATAGCCCAATGACAAAAGTGTGCAAAACACTTTTTATTTTTAGTTTTTTTGCAGTTTTATGTAGTGCAGACTGGTCAGGTATTGGAGCGTTGCATCTTAAAACATGACCCCCTACACTACAAAAACACCACTGCACTACCCTAAACCCTAAAACACTACCCCAGCACGACCCCCTACACTACACAAGCACCACTGCACTATCCTAAACCCTAAAACACTACCCCCAGCATGACCCCCTACACTACACAAACACCACTGCACTACCCTAAACCCTAAAACACTACCCCAACACAACTGCACTAACCTAAATCCTAAAACACTACCCCAGCACGACCCCCTACACTACCCAAACACCACTGCACTACCCTAAAACATGACCCCTACACTACACAAACACCACTGCACTACCCTAAACCCTAAAACACTACCCCCAGCACGACCCCCTACACAAGCACCACTGCACTACCCTAAAACCTAAAACACTACCCCCAGCACGACTCCTACACTACACAAACACCACTGCACTACCTTAAACCCTAAAACACTACCCCCAGCACGACCCCCTACACTACCCAAACACCACTGCACTAACCTAAATCCTAAAACACTACCCCCAGCACGACCCCTACACTACCCAAACACCACTGCACTACCCTAAAACATGACCCCCTACACTACACAAACACCACTGCACTACCCTAAAACACTACCCCCAGCACGACCCCCTACACTACACAAGCACCACTGCACTACCCTAAACCCTAAAACACTACCCCCAGCACGACCCCTACACTGCCCGAACACCACTGCACTGCCCTAAACCCTGAAACACCAGCCCCTGCACGACCCCCTACACTGCCCGAACACCACTGCACTGCCCTAAACCCTGAAACACATACCCTAGCACGACCCCGAACACAACTGCACTGCCCTAAACCCTGAAACACCACCCCTTCACGACCCCCTACACTGCCCGAACACCACTGCACTGCCCTAAACCCTGAAACACCACCCCCAGCATGACCCCTACACTGCCCGAACACCACTGCACTGCCCTAAACCCTGAAACACTACCCCAAGCAAGACCTCCTACACTGCCCGAACACCACTGCACTGCCCTAAACCCTGAAACATCACCCCCAGCAAGACCCCTACACTGCCCGAACACTACTGCCCTAAACCCTGAAACACCACCCCCAGCACGACCCCCTACACTGCCCGAACACCACTGCACTGCCCTAAACCCTGAAACACCACCCCCAGCACGACCCCATACACTGCCCGAACACCACTGCTCTGCCCTAAACCCTGAAACACCACCCCTGCACGACCCCTACACTGCCCGAACACTACTGCACTGCCCTAAACCCTGAAACACCATCCCCAGCACGACCCCCTACACTGCACGAACACCACTGCACTGCCCTAAACCCTGAAACACTACCCCCAGCAAGACCCCTACACTGCCCTAAACCCTGAAACACTACCCCCAGCAAGACCCCCTACACTGCCCGAACACCACTGCCCTAAACCCTGAAACACCACCCCCAGCAAGACCCCCTACACTGCCCGAACACCACTGCACTGCCCTAAACCCTGAAACACCAGCCCCAGCACGACCCCTACACTGCCCGAACACCACTGCCCTAAACCCTGAAACACCACCCCCAGCACGACCCCTACACTGCCCGAACACCACTGCACTGCCCTAAACCCTGAAACACCACCCCTGCACGATCCCCTACACTGCCCGAACACTACTGCACTGCCCTAAACCCTGAAACACCACCCCCAGCACGACCCCATACACTGCCCGAACACCACTGCACTGCCCTAAACCCTGAAACACCACCCCCTGCACGACCCCCTACACTGCCCGAACACTACTGCACTGCCCTAAACCCTGAAACACCATCCCCAGCACGACCGCCTACACTGCACGAACACTACTGCACTGCCCTAAACCCTGAAACACTACCCCCAGCAAGACCCCCTACACTGCCCGAACACCACTGCACTGCCCTAAACCCTGAAACACTACCCCCAGCAAGACCCCCTACACTGCCCGAACACCACTGCACTGCCCTAAACCCTGAAACACCACCCCCAGCAAGACCCCCTACACTGCCCGAACACCACTGCCCTAAACCCTGAAACACCACCCCCAGCAAGACCCCCTATACTGCCCGAACACCACTGCCCTAAACCCTGAAACACCACCCCTGCACGACCCCCTACACTGCCCGAACACCACTGCACTGCCCTGAACCCTGAAACACCACCCCCAGCAAGACCCCCTACACTGCCCGAACACCACTGCCCTAAACCCTGAAACACCACCCCCAGCAAGACCCCCTACACTGCCCGTACACCACTGCACTGCCCTAAACCCTGAAACACCACCCCCAGCATGACCCCCTACACTGCCCGAACACCACTGCACTGCCCTAAACCCTGAAACACCACCCCCAGCACGACCCCCTACACTGCCCGAACACCACTGCACTGCCCTAAACCATGAAACACCAGCCCCAGCACGACCCCCTACACTGCCCGAACACCACTGCACTGCCCTAAACCCTGAAACACCACCCCCAGCACGACCCCCTACACTGCCCGAACACCACTGCACTGCCCTAAACCCTGAAACACCAGCCCCAGCACAACCCCGTACACTGCCCGAACACCACTGCACTGCCCTAAACCCTGAAACACCAGCCCCAGCAAGACCCCCTACACTGCCAGAACACCACTGCACTGCCCTAAACCCTGAAACACCACCCCCAGCAAGACCCCTACACTGCCCGAACACCACTGCACTAAAGCCTGAAACACCACCCCCAGCAAGACCACCTACACTGGCCGAACACCACTGCACTGCCCTAAACCCTGAAACACCACCCCCTGCACGACCCCCTACACTGCGCAAACACCACTGCACTGCCCTAAACCCTGAAACACCACCCCCTGCACGACCCCTACACTGCCCAAACACCACTGCACTGCCCTAAACCCTGAAACACCACCCCTCAGCACGACACCCTACACTGCCCGAACACCACTGCACTGCCCTAAACCCTGAAACACCACCCCCAGCATGACCCCCTACACTGCACGAACACCACTGCACTGCCCTAAACCCTGAAACACCACCTCCAGCAAAACCCCTACACTGCCTGAACACCATTGCTCTGCCCTAAATCCTGAAACACTAGCCCCAGCATGACCCCTACACTGCCCAAACACCACTGCACTGCCCTAAACCCTGAAACACCACCCCCAGCACCACCCCCTACACTGCCCGAACACCACTGCACTGCCCTAAACCCTGAAACACCAGCCCCAGCAAGACCCCCTACACTGCCCGAACACCACTGCACTGCCCTAGACTCTGAAACACCAACCCCAGCAAGACCCCCTACACTGCCCGAACACCACTGCACTGCCCTAAACCCTGAAACACCAGCCCCAGCACGACCCCCTACACTGCCCGAACACCACTGCACTGCCCTAAACCCTGAAACACCAGCCCCAGCACGACCACCTACACTGCCCGAACACCACTGCACTGCCCTAAACCCTGAAACACCAGCACGACCCCTACACTGCCCGAACACCACTGCACTGCCCTAAACCCTGAAACACCAGCCCCAGCACGACCCCCTACACTGCCCGAACACCACTGTACTGCCCTAAACCCTGAAACACCAGCCCCAGCACGACCCCCTACACTGCCCGAACACCACTGCACTGCCCTAAACCCTAAAACACCACCCCCTGCATGACCCCCTACATTGCCCGAACACCACTGCACTGCCCTAAACCCTGAAACACCACCCCTGCAGCGCCCCCTACACTGCCCGAACACCACTGCACTGCCCTAAACCCTGAAACACCACCCCTGCACCGCCCCCTACACTGCCCGAACACCACTGCACTGCCCTAAACCCTGAAACACCACCCCAGCACGACCCCTTTACTGCTCGAACACCACTGCACTGCCCCAAACCCTGAAACACCACCCCCAGCACGACCCCTACACTGCCCGAACACCACTGCCCTAAACCCTGAAACACCACCCCTGCACGACCCCTACACTGCCCGAACACCACTGCACTGCCCTAAACCCTGAAACACCACCCCCTACACTGCCCGAACACCACTGCACTGCCCTAAACCCTGAAACACCACCCCCAGCACGACGTCCTACACTGCCCGAACACCACTGCACTGCCCTAAACCCTAAAACACCACCCCCAGCATTACCCCCTACACTGCCCAAACACCACTGCACTGCCCTAAACCCTAGAACACTACCCCAAGCACGACCCCCTACACTACCCGAACACCACTGCACTACCCTAAACCCTAAAATACTACCCCCAGCACAACCCCTACACTACCCGAACACGACTGCACTGCCCTAAACCCTCAAACACTCCCCCAGCACGACCCCTACACTACCCGAACACCACTGCACTGCCCTAAACCCTAAAACACACCCCCAGCACGACCCCCTACATTACCCGAACACCACTGCACTGCCCTAAACCCTAAAACACTCCCCCAGCACGACCCCTACACTACCCAAACACCACTGCACTGCCCTAAACCCTAAAACACTACCCCCCGCATGACCCCCTACACTACCCAAACACCAATGCACTACCCTAATCCCTAAAACACTACCCCCGCATGACCCCTACACTACCCTAAACCCTAAAACACTACCCCGCACGACTCCCTACACTACCCAAAGACCACTGCACTACCCTAAACCCTAAAACACTACCTCCTACACTACACAAACACCACTGCACTAACCTAAACCCTAAAACACTACCCCCTACACTACACAAACACCACTGCACTACCCTAAACCCTAAAACACTACCCCCAGCAGTACCCCTACACTACCCAAACACCACTGCACTACCCTAAATCACTACCCCCAGCACAACCCCTACACTACCCAAACACCACTGCACTACCCTAAACCCTAAAACACTACCCCCAGCACGACCCCCTACACTACCCAAACACCACTGCACTACCCTAAACCCTAAAACACTCCCCCAGCACGACTCCCTACACTACCCAAACACCACTGCACTACCCTAAACCCTAAATCTACCCCCAGCATGACCCCTACACTACACAAATACCACTGCACTACCCTAAAACACTACCCCCAGCACGACCCTCTTCACTACCTAAACACAACTGCACAATTTGTTACAGGCGTTGCAACGCAGGCCTGTGGTGCTTACTGGAAGTACCTAGTGGGCTAGTTGGGCCCCAGGGACCCTCAGGATTCAAGGTGACCTAATCCCCCAACTTAAAACGCACCACGGTGCGCGTTTGCCCAGTGGTGAAGGGAGGGGGCGGGGCCTCAGGTGACATGTGCGCAAACACGCCCTGTGGTGCGTTTTAAGTTGGGGAATTAATTCCTTTGAATCCTGAGGGACCCTGGGGGCCAACTAGCCCACCAGGTACCTTCAGTAAGCACAACAGAGTTGCGTTGCAGAGAGGTGAAAAAGGTGCGTGGCCTCGGAACGCCTCTCTGCAACTCAGCTCTGTGGTCCTAACTGTAGGTACCTGGGGGCTAGTTGGGCCCCAGGGACCCTCAGAATTGAAGGGACTTAATCCCGCAACTTAAAACGCACCACGGGTGCGTTTGCACACGTCACCTCAGGCCCCCCTCCCTTCACCACTGTGCAAACGCGCCCTGTAGCGCGTTTTAAGAGGTAGTTTTAATCCCCCTGCCCTATTATGTACTAGGGACTTGCAGAGGAGGTCATGCTAATCACAGGGGTACCCCAACGCATAGTGTCCCCTAGTGTATGTAGGTGTTTTCACTGTATTCTAAGTGTCTTTTAGCATAGCACTGGCTCTGGTTAGTCAGAGTCAGTTACCACCAGTACCCGTCTGAAAAAGTTGTGGGCACAGGATGATTTTGCAACAAGGCCTCTTTCTGCTCCTCTGTTGGTTCTTTCTGCACATCTTTTGCTTCTTTCTGTGCGTTTTTCTTCTTTCTTCACATGTCCTACCTCTGTAGGCATAGTTAGAAATTAGCATTTAAAAACCTTTGAAATTCACTGAAAAAACCATAGGTTTCAGACACGTTATAGTTAGAAATTAGCATTTAAAAAACCTTTGAAATTCACTGAAAAAACCATAGGTTTTAGGGACAGTTATAGTTAGTTGGACATTTCACTCGTACAAAACCATAGAAATTCCCCGTTATAGTTAGTTCAGCTAACTATAACTCGCGCCCGCAATGCACTGCTGATGACGTCACATATTACATCACTCATGACATGGTCAGTGACATCACTGATGACATCACTGATGACATCTCAAATGACATCACTGATGACATCATCCATGTGATAATTTCATGCATCTTCTCACACCCTAATATAACTTTTGATACACCCACTCTAAATTACAGACTGCCATTCTCAAAACCATAGACACTCCAACACCAAAAACTACATACCCACTCACTGATTCTTAGGTCTACACACCCATCCACTCACTCACCCGTACAGTCACTCATACTTAGTCACTCAGTACAGGACTATCATATGCACTCATACACCTATATAAACACTCACACACCGCCACTCATCCATAGAGGTACTCACACACCTAGTCAGTCATGCAAAAACTTAATCACGCACCCATTTACTCACCTATACAGTTATACACACACCAGCTCACTTACTCATACAAATACTAGCACATTCTTACGCTCTTATACAATCACTGATACAAGTACACACTCATCCATACAGCCACTCTCACAATCACACACTCTCACTTATAGCCATTTATATACTCCAACACACATATATACTGCCTTTCACATATGTAGTTACTCACACATGTACCACTGAGATATACATTCAATCACTAACACACCCATACACACACTCACCCACCCATACAGTCCATCACAGATGCACTCTTGAAACCATGCACCCAGTGAATCACCAACTCACACATCTATGCACAGTCACACACACCCCACCCACACAAACACTCAGGCACCCATATCGATACTCAGACAATCAATCAATAACCCATGTAGACACTCATGTAGCTATTCAGAAAGCCATGCAGCCGCTTACAAACCAACAGACAGACGGATACAGACATTCACACAGTTTAGTCACTAACCCATGCATTCAGTAAGATACGTTTAATCACTCACTTGTAGAGTCAGTCACTCACGTACTAAATCATCCATTCAGACACTTATACACCCACTCATTCTTCAATATGCCTTTCCCTATATATATTAAACATATTTAAACTTTACAGAAACACACAGTCACTGGATGATGTCATCAGTGATGTCATCAGTGATGTCATTTGAGATGTCATCAGTGATGTCATCAGTGATGTCACTGACCATGTCATGAGTGATGTAATATGTGACGTCATCAGCAGTGCATTGCGGGCGCGAGTTATAGTTAGCTGAACTAACTATAACGGGGGAATTTCTATGGTTTTGTACGAGTGAAATGTCCAACTAACTATAACTGTCCCTAAAACCTATGGTTTGTTCAGTGAATTTCAAAGGTTTTTTAAATGCTAATTTCTAACTATAACGTGTCTGAAACCTATGGTTTTTTCAGTGAATATATATATATATATATATATATATATATATTATCTACATTATCTACTGGCGGTCGCCAGTAGATAGTTATAGTTAGGACCTATTTTCCATAGGAAATTCACAACATTCTATTTCCAATAACTTTGGCGCCGGTCGACGAATCTTCGCGAAATTTTCAAAACTTATGGCCCGCTCCGCTCCTATCCTGAAAGTCTCTGGGTGATTCGTCAAGTGGGGGCCGAGAAAAAAGGGGGGTCCCAAAACGTGTTTTCCCCATGCAATTTTCCATAGGAACCTTTAGTCGCAGCTACAGCCCGAACTGCTGAACGGAATTACACCAAATTTGGCAAAAAGGTAGCCCTTGGTTCAGAGTCGTGCCTTTTGGTTAAATGGTGTAAATCCGTTCAGTAGTTCCTGAGAAAATCAAAAGTAAAATCACATATATATCTGGGCGGAGCCTAACCACACATGTCATTGTGAGATCTGATTGGCTGTCAGCACTTCATCCTGGAATTGCTGGCAGCCATCTTGGGACCAATATACATGATAGTACCCCATTGAAATGCATTGTAGTGAATCAAAGATTTTGAGGGTTACCAAAAGGAGAATTATAAAGGGTGATAACAGACTTTAGTTACATTAGAATTCATTTGTTGATGGTACCATACTAATTTCAGGAATTGTGGTGTGTTCTAAGGTGATTTTACCCTGTGAAAAACCTTCTGCTGGGATATCATGAATCATGTTTGAGAGAAAACTATTTTCACATGCTTGTCCCATAGAGTTTTGGAAGGTGCTCCAGAAGCTAAAATGAGAGCATATTTTCTGTAAATTCACATTATCTTTCTCAGTCATGTGAGAATGAAGTCTGACATTCTCAGTAAAACATGTACATCCAACAAGGGCAGAGACTGTCAGTTGATTCCTTTGTGTTCTACTGCAGCTTCCCAGAGTGTTCTAAAGAACAACTAGAGTGCTAACAGCCTTACTTATGACGAAATTATGGCACACCTGAAGCCATCTTGATTGGAATAAACTGGTAACTCTCAAAACATTTCATTTAAAAAGGAACAAAATGAGGGGGTTCATTTTGTCATAGAAATTATGGTTAGTGCTGTAGAAAGAAAAATTAGGAAGATATTTGAGATCACACTTGAAACATGTCCTGTTATATTTCAACAGGAGCAGCCTGTCAGTTGATGCCTTTGTGTTCTACTGCAGCGTCCCAGAGTGTTCTAAAGAACAACTAGAGAGCTAACAGTCTTACTTATGACAAAATTATGGCACACCTGAAGCCATCTTTATTGGAATAAACTGGTAACACTTAAAACATTTCATTTAAAAAGGAACAAAATGAGGAGGTTCATTTTACCATATAAATGAACAATATTCCCAGCACGACCCCCTACACTACACAAGCACCACTGCCCGACCCTAAACCCTAAAACACTACCCCCAGCACGACCCCCTTCACTACCTAAACACAACTGCACTACCCTAAAGCCTAAAACACTACCTCCAGCACGACCCCCTACACTACACAAACACCACTGCACTAACATAAACCCTAAAACACTACCCCCAGCATGACCCCCTACACTACCCAAACACCACTGCCATACCCTGAACCCTAAAACACTACCCCCAGCATGAACCCCTACACTACCCAAACACCACTGCACTACCCTAAACCCTAAAACACTACCCCAGCACTACACCCTACACTACACAAACACCACTGCACTACCCTAAACCCTAAAACACTACCCCAGCACTACCCCTACACTACCCAAACACCACTGCACTAACATAAACCCTAAAACAAAACCCCCAGCACAACCCCCTACACTACACAAACACCACTGCACTACCCTAAACCCTAAAACACTACCCCCAACATGACTCCCTACACTACCCAAACACCACTGCACTACCCTAAACCCTAAATCTACCCCCAGCACAACCCCTACACTACCCAAACACCACCCTAAACCATAAAACACTACCCCCAGCATGACCCCCTACACTACACAAACACCACTGCACTACCCTAAACCCTAAAACACTACCACCAGCATGACCCCCTACACTACTCAAACACCACTGCACTACCCTAAACCCTAAAACACTACCCCAGCACGACCCCCTACACCGCCCAAACACCACTGCACTACCATAAACCCCAAAACACTACCCCCAGCAGGACCCCCTACACTACCCAAACACCACTGCACGACCCTAAACCCTAAAACACGACCCCCTACACTACACAAACACCACTGCACTACCCTAAACCCTAAAACACTAGAACCCAGAACGACCCCCTACAGTACACCAACACCACTGCACTACCCTAAATCCTAAAACACTACCCCCAGCACGACCCCCTACACTACCCAAACACCACTGCACTACCCTAAACCCTAAAACACTACCCCCAGCACGACTCCCTACACTACACAAACACCACTGGACTACCCTAAACCCTAAAATACTACCCCAGCATGACTCCCTACACTACCCAAACACCACTGCACTACACTAAACCCTAAATCTACCCCCAGCACCACCCCCTACACTACCCAAACACCACTGCACTACCCTAAACCCTAAAACACTACCCCAGCATGACCCCCTACACTGCCCAAAAACCACTGCACTACCCTATACCCTAAAACACGACCCCCTACACTACACAAACACGACTGCACTACCCTAAACCCTAAAACACTACCCACAGCATGACCCCCTACACTACACAAACACCACTGCACTATCCTAAACCCTAAAACACTACCCCCTACAGTGCACAAACACCACTGCACTACCCTAAACCCTAATACACTACCCCCAGCATGACCCCTACACTACACAAACACCACTGCACTACCCTAAACCCCCTACACTATACAAACACCACTGCACTACTCTAAACCCTAAAACACTACCCCCAGCACGACCCCCTCACAACACAAACACCACTGCACTACCCTAAACCCTAAATCTACCCCCAGCACGACCCCCTACACTACCCAAACACCACTGCCATACCCTAAACCCTAAAACACTACCCCCAGCATGAACCCCTACACTACGCAAACACCACTGCACTACCCTAAACCCTAAAACACTACCCCAGCACAACCCCCTACACTACACAAACACCACTGCACTACCCTAAGCCCTAAAACACTACCCCCAGCACGACTCCCTACACTACCCAAACACCACTGCACTACCCTAAACCCTAAATCTACCCCCAGCACGACCCCTATACTACCCAAACACCACTGCACTACCCTAAACCCTAAAACACTACCCCAGCACGACCCCCTACACTACCCATACACCACTGCACTACCCTAAACCCTAAAACACTACCCCCAGCACGACCCCCTACACTACTGCACTACCCTAAACCCTAAAACACTACCCCCAGCACGACCCCTACTGTACCCAAACACCACTGCACTACTCTAAACCCTAAAACACTACCCCCAGCACGACCCCCTACACCACCCAAACACCACTGCACTACCCTAAACCCTAGAAAAGAAACCCCACCCCATGCCCAATCCCCCTTACCTCTCACTCCTCGTGGTTCCTCTCTCCTCGTGGTTCCTGCTTCACGACGTCTCTGAGGGCGGTGCACGTCGTTGTGAGGAAACGGAACAGCCTCTGTTTCCTTACAACGGCGTGGATCATCTACATGTTTTTAGAACGCATGGTCATTTACCATACATACCTTTACAACAAAATTTGTTGTAAAGGCATGCGTGGTAAATGACCATGCGTTCTAAAAATGCGTAGTAATGACTTTAGCGATGTACAACGCATGCGTGGTAATGCATGCGTTGTAATGGTATCGCGAAGTAAAAAGTCATTGTAACGGCGGCTTACCGATCGAAGCTGGCCCCTGTTCTTCAGTGAGACGTTTATTTGATTAATTAGGAGGAAGGAATGTGTTTTTTTACCGAAAAGTGCATTCCCGGCTGTTGTATTGTGAAAGTGTCCGCGTGGCCTGGTTTCACTTCCGGTGAGAGAGTGAAAGAGTCTGTTTGGATCTAAAGGAGTTCTGTTGTTGGACAGGGCCGAGCGCGAAACGTCATCAGAAAACATAGCTAATGGAAAGCGTCCTCCCTGAAGTGTGGAGCAGTGCCATGAGAGGTCAACGAGTGTGCGTCCCACCGCAGTATGACCGTACCGCGTGACCCATGTGCCGCCTCCAGGGTACGGGAGGCAGAAGCGGCATCACAGGTCCTCTTGAAGACCGTTGTAGCACTAATTCTACATTTTGGTACTAGGGCATTTTAACTTCGTTGTTCCTGCCAGATACAAAGAGAAGATCCTGTGTTATTCAGTGCCCTCGTTACCTTTTTGTGGGTTGTGGTGCTTGTCACTCGCTGCCCCGCCGGTGCACACGACTGGGCACCCCACCTCGTGTGCCATCTGCAGGGCCTCTGCCCTCTGATCACTGGTTTTGATTTCTGGAGTGGCAACATAAACAGTTGCTCCCAAAGGACTAGCCTGAACACTTAGGTGAATATCCCCTGCACCAGCATTCCACGGAAATTCTTTCCTAGCTCTTCCACGTCAACGAGGACGTCATAATAGCACGGCTCCGCTCGCGACACCGTATGACGTCATCGGAGCCATAAGAGGACCTCCGTCGGCGTGCTGACGTCAGTTCCACCCATTTTTTCCGTGCCACCGAGGCAAACAGGCGGACCGAGACATTTTCACATGTATACATAGTATAATAAATATATATATATTCACTGAAAAAACCATAGGTTTCAGGCACGTTATAGTTAGAAATTAGCATTTAAAAACCTTAGAAATTCACTGAAAAAACCATAGGTTTCAGGCACGTTATAGTTAGAAATTAGCATTTAAAAAACCTTAGAAATTCACTGAAAAAACCATAGGTTTCAGGGGCGTTATAGTTAGTTGGACATTTCACTCGTACAAAACCATAGAAATTCCCCCGTTATAGTTAGTTCAGCTAACTATAACTCGCGCGCTACCGCAATGCACTGCTGATGACGTCACATATTACATCACTCATGACATGGTCAGTGACATCACTCATGACATCACTGATGACATCTCAAATGACATCACTGATGACATCATCCTTGTGATAGAGTGGCAGACCTCCTCTCACCCTAATATAACCTTTGATACACACACTCAAAAATACAAACTGACATTTTCAAAACAATGGACATACCAATACCAGTTACAACACACCTATTCAGTAATTCCAAGATCTACACACACATCCACTCATTCACCAACAGTCCCTATACAGTCACTCATACATGTACTCACTCATCATATGTACTCATACACCTATACATCCTGTTACACACCGCCACTCATCCTTAGAGTTACTCACACACATAGTCACACATGCAAAACAAAGTATCAAACATCCATTTACTTGCATATACAGTTATACACACACTACCACACTTACTTCTACAGAAACTTACACATACTTACTCTCTTAAACAATCACTTATAGAAACACCTACTTATTTGTACAGGAACTCTTCCAATCTCTCACTCTCACATATACTCACTTATATACACCAATACTCACATATACTAGTTTAAAACATATGTAGTTACTCATAAAGACACTATTGAGACAGTCATTCACTCACTAACACACCCATACACACACTCATCCACCTATACAGTCCTGCACACATGCTGTCTTCAACACATACAAACAGTGAGTCACTCATTCATGCATCTATGCACTAAGTAATACCCCACCGAACCATACAGACACTCAGACACTCATACTGATACTCAAAAAACCAACTAATAACCCATATAGACACTCATGTAGCTACTCACCAACCCATGCAGCCACTTATACACAAAGTGAGAGACTGATACAGATATTTTCATATTTAAACATTACTCACTAACCCATGTATTCACTAAGATACACTTAGTCAGTTATACAATCAATTTTACAAAACAAAATCATCCATTTAGACACTTATATACCCATTTATTCTTCCATCGACCTTGAGATATACATATATAAAACATATTTAAGTGTGAGTGTCTATATAGGAGTATGAGTGCATATGATAGTCCTGTACTGAGTGACCGTAAGTATGAGTGACTGTACGGGTGAGTGAGTGGATGTGTGTGTAGACCTAAGAATCAGTGAGTGGGTATGTAGTTATTGGTGTTGGAGTGTCTATGGTTTTGCGAATGGCAGTCTGTAATTTAGAGTGGGTGTATCAAAGGTTATATTAGTTTGTGAGGAGGTGCATCAGATTATCACATGGATGATGTCATCAGTGATGTCATCAGTGATGTCACTGACCATGTCATGAGTGATGTAATATGTCACGTCATCAGCAGTGCATTGCGGGGGCGCGAGTTATAGTTAGCTGAACTAACTATAACGGGGGAATTTCACGGGTTTTGTACGAGTGCAATGTCCAACTAACTATAACTGTCCCTAAAACCTATGGTTTTTTCAGTGAATTTGAAAGGTTTTTAAATGCTAATTTCTAACTATAACATGTCTGAAACCTATGGTTTTTTCAGTGAATTTCAAAGATTTTTTAAATGCTAATTCCTAACTATAACATGTCTGAAACCTATGGTTTTTTTCAGTGAATTTCAAAGGTTTTGTAAATGCCAATTTTTAAATGTATTAATTGTTATTTTTATTTTTTCATACTGATTTACTACATTTTTTTAAACTATTTATTTTTAGATATTTTATTTTTAAATTACATTGTAATTACCTTATACATTACATTACAAAATATACTTTCTCAGAATGAATTAATTTACTTTAAATACTTTGCAAATAGGCAATAGACTTTTAAGTACAGTAGTTACAGTTGTTGCAATGGGCAACACAATTTCAAACACAATGCAACATTGAGCTCAATGTGAATTTCTAGCTAAATGCAATTAGTTACTTTATGGATTACTTTTCTAACCACAGGACTGAATCCTAGATTCAGTCCTGGGACATCTCCTGTAAACAGTTGAGTAAAAGCGTTTTGGTTACAGTAGTGATTTTTAAGGAATATTATTGTATTTTAAAAGTTGACACTTAGAAACTTTTTCACATAGAATCACCAATGTTATCCTATGGGAGGAAATTCACTTAGCAGGTAAGTAGTGTTATCGTGACTTTTCTCACTCAGTGGTGGATCCTGGATCCAGCACTGGTGCATCTCCTGTAAACAGTTGAAAGAATGCGTTTAAGTCATACAGGCGATTTTTAAGGAATATTTGTAGTTTGTGAAAATCGACACTTTGAAACTTTTCTGCTGAAAACCAGACAATGGATTCCTATGGAAGGAAATACAAGTTACTGGTAAGTACGGTTAAAATTACTTTTCAGGGTCAGTGCTGGGCTAAAGATGCAGCACTGGGTTCTCTCCTGATAACAGGTGAGTAAATCGGAATTCGTATTTCGGCTGATTTTAGAGGAATATTTGTATGTTTCAAAATCGACACTTAGAAACTTTTTCAGCAAAAAGCAGGCAATGATATCCTATGGAAGGAAATTCAAGTTACTGGTAAGTACGGTTAAAATTACTTTTCAGGATCAGTACTGGGCTGAAAGATGCAGCACTGAGGTCTCTCCTGATAACAGCTGAGTAAATCGGAATTCGTATTTCGGCTGATTTTAGAGGAATATTTGCACAATGGTGAAGGGAGGGGGCGGGGCCTGAGGTGACATCTGTGCAAATGCGCCCCGTGGCGCGTTTTAAGTTGGGGGATTAAGTTCCCTTGAATCATGAGGGTCCCTGGGGGCCAACTAGCCCACCAGGAACCTCCAGTATTCGGCAGGGGGCTGCGTTGCAGAGACGTGTACAGAGGCCACACCCCTTTTTACACCTCTCTGCAAGGCAGCTCTGTGGCGCTTTTTGGAAGTACATGGTGGGCTAGTTGGACTCCAGGGACCCTCAGGATTCAAGGGGACTTAATCCCCCATCTTAAAACACGCCACGGGGCCTGTTTGCACACATGTCACCTGAAGCCCCGCCCCCTCCCTTCACCACTGTGCAAACGCGCCCCGTGGCGCATTTTAAGTCGGGGGATTAACTCCCCTTGAATCCTGAGGGTCCCTGGGGCCAACTAGCCCAACAGGTATATCCAAAAGCGCCACAGAGCTGCGTTGCAGAGAGGTGTAAAAGGGCGTGGCCTCTGTACACCTTTCTGCAACGCAGCCTAGCGCATACTGGAGGTTCCTGGTGGGCTAGTTGGCCCCAGAGACCTCCAGTATGAAGGGGAATTACTTCCCCATCTGCAAACGCGCCAGGGCGCGTTTGCAGAGTGGTGAAGGAAGGGGGCGGGGCCTGCGGCCCGATCGTTTTTTTTTTTCCTGAAGGGGGCTGTGTGGCCCCCTTCCTTTTTCCTATTTTTGGGCCCTGGGGACCCCATCCCCCAGGGCCTTATCCCCTTTTTTTAAATTAAACGGGAAGGGGGCCGCGTGGCCCCCTCCCCTGGCCGAATCCTACCCGGGGACCCCATCCCCCGGGCATGGCCTACACTTTTACATTAATTTTTAAGGAGGGGGCTGCGTGGCCCCCTCCTCAGGCCTCCTTTTGCCCGGGACCCCATCCCCGGGGCAGGCCTTTTCTTTTTTTATTATTTCTGGGGAGGGGGCGCGTGGCCCCCTCCGGGCCACTACTTGCCCGGGGACCCCATCCCCCGGGGCCTGGCCTCTGGTTGGGGACTGTGGGGGTCCCCAAACCCCCACAGTCCTGCCGGCTCCCCGTGTCCTACGGGAGCCGGCATTGCTTTACACATGGGGAGCAGCTAACATGCTGCTCCCGTGTGGAAAGCAATTGTCTTTGGATATTGGAAGCGAGAGCAGGTTTCCTGCTCTCTCTTCCAATATCCAAAGCAGTTTGCAATGACAGGATGGGAGCCGCGAGGCTCCGTCCTGTCATTGCAAACAGCAGTGTCCCGGGGTAGGCACCCGGGACACTGCAGGAGCCGGCCCTGGGGGTGGCGGTCCCCAGGGCCACCACAGGCTCCAGGAGGGGGGCCGCGCGGCCCCCTCCCATCCAAATGCACAGCCCGGGAGGTGGTGGTCCCGGGGCTCGAGAGTCCTTAACGGACCCCCATTTTCAATTCTGTTAGTGCCCCAGGGAGGTGGTGGTCCCCGGGCGTGTGGGGGGCTGGAGCTCCCCCACACATGTTAATTTAAAAATAAGAAGCCCCGGGAGGTGGTGGTCCCCGGGGCTGCGGGAGGGCTCAGAGCCCTCCCGCTACTTTCAAATAAAGCCCCGGGGGTGGCGGTCCCCGGGGCTTGGGAGGCCCTTAGAGGCCCCCATACATAAAATAAACCCCCAGCATGCCCCGGGACTTGGCCCACCCGGGGCAGAGTGCTATCGCAGCGCGGAGACCGCGCTTCGATTTTTTTATCGGCAGGATCCGCGCACCCTGAGCGCATCCTGCCAATTTAAAAATAAAAAAAATGCTTTTTGCCCAGGGGGTTCTTGTGGGACCCCTGAGCAGACCTAGGGGGTCAGGGTGTTTCTACCCTGCCCCCTTTGTGCGCTTTGCGCACTTTTTTACTGCTTTCTTGTTCCTCGGTTCTACCGAGGAACAAGATGACTGCCAACACTTCCTGGTTTGGAGTGTTGACAGCCAATGTAGCAGACAGCTCGTGATCGGGAGGGTGCGCGGATCCTCCGTGCCCATAGATATATATGTACTTTTACTTTTGATTTTCTCAGCAACTACTGAGGCAGTTTACACCATTTAACAAAAGGGTTCTTTCTGAACCAAGAACTACCTCTTTGCCAAATTTGGTGTAATTCCGTTCAGCAGTTCAGGCTGTAACCGTGTCTAAAGTTTCCTATGGAAAAATGAATGGGGAAAACGCGTTTTGGGACCCCCTTTTTCTCGGCCACCGCTTAACGAATCACCCCGAGACTTTCAGGGTAGGAGCGGACCGGAGCGCCCCACAAAGTTTGAAAATTTCGCGAAGATACGTCAACCGGCAAGAGAGTTATTTCAAATAGAATGTTGCGGATTTCCTATGGAAAATAGGTCCTAACTATAACTATCTACTGGCGACCGCAGTAGATAGATATATATATATATATATATATATATATATATATATATATATATATATATATATATATATATAATAAAACAAATGTCATGTGCAGGTGCACGTTGGTGTTACCACTTTGTGTTCCTAATTAAATCGGGCATCTCATCGATTGTTTCCCAGCGGTGAGTCAATCTTGATAGGTACAGTTGTATAAATGAGGATGAATGCGACGGAATAACGAACAATTAGTCTATATGGTGGGAGTATGGAGTATGGATGCGTAAGTGATGTCCCATACATGGGGGAAGCATGTGGAAGTGGATACAGGAGCACTTATTGTCATTGTTTTAAATGTATATATAAAAATAATTGCACTGTTTTAATAGATTGATATTGTATAGATGTATGAGTATATGGATTATAGTTACATTCTTTCTTGAATAGGACCGATGAGAAACACATAGGAGAGGAGAAGATATATGTTTACTGTCCTGAAGAAGGTGGTTTCATCTACTTCAACCCACCGAAACGCGTCGACGCTTTGTTTGTTGTTAAATTCGTGTAATACAGAACCACATTCTGACAAAGAACCTGTATCTTTGCTGTGTGTTTTCTATGTATTTCTCCAAATTAACGTTCTGATGACAAATGGGATTGTCTTTTTAGAGTCTTTTCCATTTTTAAGTGATCAAATGTGTAGGTTTTATGACTTTTTAATGTGTAATTTGATATATGTTCAATTTAGTAAAAACACTAAATTTGATAAAAACAATCAATCAAATATACAAGTGTTTTGATATCCTGTGTATCTGTGCTTCCTTTGGGTTATGTGAGTGGTCGTGGAGTTTGATTTAGAGAATCGGTTCCAAAGGGAATTATATATTTGACATTTAAGTATTACAAATAAGTTAAATGTGCCAATTGGGTGTAAGTCCCTAGTACAGTGGTACTACATGCACCCAGGGCCTGTAAATTAAATACTACTAGTGGACCTGCAGCACTGATTGTGTCATTTCTGTAGCTCATTTAATATTTCTAAGGCCTGCCATTGCAGCCTGTGTGGGCAGTTTAAACTGCCATTTCTCTTCTTGGACACCCAGATGCCTCCTGGGCATGGGCGGAGGGGCTGCCAAATATCTGCTAGGAATTGGCTCGACTATGGTATATATATATAGACTTTATTGTTTGGTTAAAAACCATTACAATTTAAAAACATATTCGATTCATTCATAAAAAGGACCGCTGAGTAAAAACCCTCATAGCATTGTGGACAGATAATGGTCAACTTAAGAAACACAATTGATTCGTTTAAAGAGAAAACCGCTGAATAAAAAAATACAGAGCTTATAAATTGCTTAAAACCTTCAAATACATTGTGGGCAGATAATGTTCAGCTGGGAGGCCAGGGACGGATCGGCTAATATTAGCAGTCTAGGGTTCTGTTGTTGAGCCGGCAGACTGAATGCCGCCCTGCAGAGGTGAGGGAGATTTGGCGGCACTAATGTCTCCCAACAGTTTTGACGCCTTGTTGACAAGTTTGGTAAGCCCAATGTTCAGCTTGATGTTATTTGGGTTTAGGGCAGCTATTATGGCCTGGCGGCATGATCGAACTCCTAGCCTGATCCATTCATCCCGCAATAGTAACCGTCTGTCTGCGAGCATAGCGGGGCATGCACAAACTATGTGTTCCATTGCTTCGGAGTGATAGCTGCACATCCTGCATTCGATGCTATTGCCTGAGCGGCGCCATTCAGGTAGGATCTTTAAAAATGGCCAGTCACCCATCCTCAGAGCTAAAAACTTTTGTTTCCAGTAAAGTGCAAATGTGCTTGATAAGTAGGGCAACTCAACGCCCGGTTTAAAATTGGAAATTACTGCCCAGGCGTGTTTCCTTTTTGACAGTGTTGCCCTGTCTGAATGAAAAGACCACAATCTGACGCTCTTCTTGATGGCAACCTTTAGCACGGGCTGGGAGGGGTTTGTTCCCCAGAGTTCTTTGACTCCCAGTAATTGTAGGCTATGATCCAGATGTTGCCGATACTTATGGCTGGTCTGGAATTTTAATATTTCTTGCCAAAGTCTGGCCTCCAGGGAGCCCTCCCTAGCATGGCGCAGTCTGTTACAGAACTTTATGAACGCGGCAGCCTCTACGCCTTGATGATCCAGTAGGCCCAGTTCGAGTCGAACTTGGGCTGGCGAAGCTGATTTTGGCAGATGA
This sequence comes from Calotriton arnoldi, assembly GCA_963921515.1. NCBI lineage: Eukaryota > Metazoa > Chordata > Amphibia > Caudata > Salamandridae > Calotriton > Calotriton arnoldi. The sequence goes on from CAWUFW010001593.1 coordinate 736,725, forward strand.
AAAGCACGTTTAAAAACTTTAATTGTTAGTTTGTTTATTAAAGTACTTGTTGTGCCCTTCGTGATCTCATGCCCGTACGACAGAGAGTTGGTTATCTTCGCCTTCATCACTTTCAGCATGGGGGTTAGGCTTGGGCCAAGTAGCTGTTTTGACAGTTTCGCGGCGGCGGCCTCTAGTGACAAGGCTTTGATCCTTAACGATTCTTTTTGCTTGACGAATGAACATCTGCAGTCGAGAAAGATTCCCAAATATTTGTAGTAAGATGTTGATTCGAGTTTTGCGTTATTAAAGAACCACCCTCTGCGTGGCCTCTTTTGCTTCCCGAAAGATATTGTTTTAGTTTTTAGCAGATTCAGTTCTAAGGAATTTCTTATTGTGTATGGAACCAGTTCATCGAGAAGCCTCTGTAGGCCCACTTTTGTGTGGCTTAGCAACACCAAGTTGTCGGCGTACAGCAGATTGCTGATGCGGGTTCCATCTAGTTGAGGGGGGTGGCAGTTGACACTATCGAGTGATGGGGATAAGCCTGATATAAACAAGTTAAAAAGGAGTGGAGCCAACACACAGCCTTGTTAAACCCTGGATTTAGTTCCGATTTTCCTGGACACATGGGAGCCTTCGCCCAGCTTGATTCTGATCCATGTTTCCGAATGGAGTTGGACGATAGCATGTAAAAGGGTCGGAGGTGTGCCCCAGGACTCTAATTTTTGCCACAGTAGGCCCCGGGGTACATGGTCGAAGGCCGCTTTAAAATCAACAAAGCAGCAATGCAATGGGGTTTGTTGAGTTGCCGCTTTCTCCATCAGGACAGTTAAGGTGAGTAAGTTAGATGTTGTGCCAGAACTTGCCACAAAACCAGTCTGGTTAAAAGGGAGGCGCTTTGTTGTGTCGGCCCAGGCCTGCAGCTCTTCTAATAAAATACTGGTATAATATTTGGACTCGACGTCTAGGAGTGCTATCATTCGGAAATTATTAGGGTCATTTATGAATTGGGTGAATGATAGCGCCTCGCCAGGACTCTGGGACGGTGTTGTTTAGCCTGCAGTGGAGAAACAGGGGGGTCAGATAAGCTGACCATAGGTCTACGTCGAATTTAAACATAGCCTGAGGAAGACCGTTTGGCCCTGGTGCTCCTTCGGCCCTGGCTTTCCTTATGGAGCATGAGATCCTGTTTTTTAGCTCATCCGATGACACTGTGGTCTCCAAAGGTAAGTCATTGTTTTTCGCTGTGCCCTCGCTTATTGGCACTTCTGTCACGTTAGTAAATGAGTGACTGAGATCAGGTTGCATTGAGCTCTTGGGTTCTGAACATGAAATCACTGTGTTAGCTGAACTGTGGGATTTGAGATGATCATCCTTTGTGTTATTGTCTTTAAAATGCAATGATAAGAACTGGCTCCATTCGTCTGCGCTGATGTTTGCATTACCATCACCACTTCTACCTCGTAGACCCCGGTTTACGAGAGACCAGAATTGCTTTGAATTGGGATTTTTGCTTTCATGAATAAGCTTCAGCCAAAATTGATCCACAGCCGCTTGTTTTTCCCTGCGTATTGCGATCTTGAAAGCTACCTGGGCTTGCTTGTAGTTATTGAATTTGGTTTTGTCGCCTGGACTCTTCCTAGATAGGCGTAGTGCGTGATTTCTTTGTGCTTTTAATTGCTTTGTAGCTAGTGAGATGCGAAATTGCAACGCTTGTTGCCTAATGCTCCGCTTTGGTGGCGAGTCTTCAAATAGTTGAAGCCCAGCTGCTAATAACCGAAGTATCTGACTCCAGTGGTAAGTGTAGTAGAGCTCTACATTTTTCCATCATAGGGAGAGCCGTGGCATCCGACCATTTGATTCGCTTTAGGTTTTCTATTTGACAATCTGAATGGGTGTGAGCGAGTTCCTGGTGACATGGGATATTGGCGGATAGTGTTATAATTTGTGGCCGATGGTCGCTCTCGCCTTGTGGTGCGATGTGATAACTCTCGATCAGGGGAAGTATCTCTCTGCTCCCTAAGGTGAAGTCTAAGAAGGAGTGTGTTCGACCGTCTGAACGGGTCCAGGCAGGGGGAATGTCCGTGTGAAGACGCCCGTTCAGTACGGTGAATCCTACACTGCTAAGCTGAATGACTGCGTACTCCCCCAGTTTCGATGGTCTATTTCCTGTAGGAGTCGACTGGGGAGCGAAATGTGAGGGAACCGTTGGGGGATCAATCCCTATGTCCTCTAAAGAGTTGCAATGGAGATTGGTGTTGCAGTCTCCTGATATTATAGTGGGTATGCTGCCATGCTCGCTTAGTAGATTGCAGACGATGTTGGTTAAACTGTCCATTTTGGGTTTTTTCTCGATGGTAGAGGGGGAGATATAAACATTGAGGAGAAGCAACTGCCTATCAGTAGGTAAACTTCTCAACACTATGCCAGAGAGCCAGTTTTCTTCAAATTTTATCTGTGTGATACGTTGGGATAATTTAGTTGATTCATAAATCGAGAGGCCGCCACTCGGCCTACCAAACTTCGACTGTCTTGAGGCGAATGACGTAAATTCCAGGTAGCCGTCTATAGGGATGCTATCTACTGCCCAGGTTTCCTGTAAGAGAATGATGTCATGTTCCTTTAAAAAACCAAGAGTGGCGGTGGATTGATTTTTCAGCCCAAGTCCGTTGATGTTCCAAGAGCATATTGTTAGTCCATGGTTAGAGATGTTTCAATCGTTCCGGCTTCTTGATAGAGCCCCTGGTAACCATGACCAATCTACCTTCTCAGGGATTTGCTGGTTGAATATATGCTCTGGGGTTGCTGTTGGCAAATGGCTTCTTGCTGACTTTAGAACTGAAAAAGGGGCCTGTCACGTTGGGTTTATCCAGGATCATGAGGACGAGTGCGCTACTGACCAGTTACCTCCTTATGTGTCTCCTGTCCTTTGTTTTCAGTCACTGTGGGATTCCTCCGTGCAGGACTGTCATGTCCCCTTTAACTATGAGCACTGCCCGGAATCCCCCGCCCAGCTGACTCCATCACATGCTCCTATCAGGGCTTGGTATCCGGAAGAAGCGGCCCATTTAAACACCACCCAGGAAGGGAGGAGCGTCGTCATCACGGACCACGGAAGTACAGACTCCGGAGGAAACCTGACCGCGTCCTGGAAGACTCTCTGGGGAGGAGAAGAAGCGACCGTCGCCCCTTCAGGAGCCGACGAGAAGAGAACGCCGGAGACACAGCGGAGGAAATCCGAAGAGCCTCGTGAAAGGGAGCCGGACCCCATCTGGTACTGCGGACAAGCCGGCCACACTCCTGGAGGAGTGTGGCTCCCAAAGGTACGTGCCTGCATACGGGGTTGGTTCTCCAAAGGGGGCATGACTGCGAGCACTCCGCTTTGTAAGCGTGGGGAGGAAGGAGGGTCATAAAGGCTGCCCCACTCGCTCAGAGAGTCCCGACTGGGGTTCACGATCACTTGGTGGCAGTCGAGGTGCTTTTTCCTCACTCCTTTCCCTAAAGGCTGCTAGTGACTCAAGAGTCTGTGGTGAAACCCATATTTCTTTTCTTTGTTTTCTTTGCCACATATGGTTCTCCGCCGCCCGGATCCCAAAGAGAGAGGGAGGAAGAAAAGGAGGAACCAGTCACAGGCTGTTCCCTACCTCTGATGACAAGACGGAAAGGGACGCTTATATCTGCCTAATAGTGGAGTGTTTATCAATAAACTCCTTGTTTCACCACTCAAGCATACTGGTTCATTTCTGGTTATCCACACGTGGTGTCAGAAGTGGGATAATTCCATTGGACTGCAGTAATGGAGAACCTCATACAGCGGCTTATACAGGGTCAAGAAAAACTCGAGTGGGCTATGGAGAGGCACATGTCGTCGGCCCAAGCTGACAGAGAACTGTTTAGTACGTCCATCAACCAACAAATAGAAAGCCTGTACAAAATGTCTGACAGACAGGGACGATTTCGCGAAACAGATCCCTGCGAGACAAGGAAACCAGTCCAACTTTCCTACCATATCCCTACAGAAGTACGCCGCGGGCGAGGACCCGGACGCATTCCTTTTTAATTTTGAACGGGCCGCCAGAGCGTCCGGATGGCCAGAACATAAGTGGCCTTTCTTTCTGGCTCCCCTGCTGACCGGCGAGGCTCAGGCCGCATACCAGGCAGCCAATCCTACAGGTACCTCCTCCTACAATGTAATAAAGGACATCATTTTGGATCACCTTGGGCTGGACGCGGAAGCGTATAGAGTACGCTTTTGGAAAGAGAAAGGAAGCCCTGGAGATACCCTGGAAACGTTGTTCCATAAACTAAAAACGGCTGCAGATAAATGGTAAAAACCTCAGGAACGAACGAAAGAGGAGATAATGTCATTGATTTATCTCGAACAGTTCTTGGAGGCCCTACCCTTCCCTACACAGAGATGGCTCAAACAACATACGAACCTCTCTGTGGAGCAAGCTGTGGAAATGGCTACCACCTACTCCAGAGCCCAACCTAGACCGTCTCCTTGGGAGGCAGAGAAAAACCAACGCCCTGGGCCTGGAAAAACGGAAAAGAAATTCAGCAGAACCCCGGTAGACAACACAAAAATTCGCCCCCCAAAACCCGAACTCATACCGGTGAAAGGACCCCAATGCTTTGACTGTGGTACCTGGGGTCACATAGCCCATTTTTGTCCCCAGAAAAGGAACACCGAAGAACCTATGGATGTCAGTTACCTCCCGAGACATGTCCTGTATACTGAGGAACTGGGTACCGGATTTTATGTAAGTTTAGTCATCGAGGGGATTTGTGTGAAAACGCTCCTAGATTCAGGGTGTAGGCAGTCGGTAATTCAAAGCTCCCTAGTTAGACCAGAAAATCTAATAGAACACCAACACATACCCATCAGGTGTGTGCATGGGGACATTAAGACCTACCCAGCAGCCCAAGTGAATGTAAGATTGCCGGATGGAAGGGTCCTACAGGTCACCGTAGGGGTATTGCCCAATCTACCCGAGAGGCTGATATTAGGTACTGATCATCCGGAGTTCATGAGACTCCTTAGAGAGAAAATAAAGGGGAGACCAAACACCTCTCCCGCTTTCCTAACCCAGGCTCCTTGGGAGGGGGATAAGAACTTTCGGTATGCCCAGAAAAATGAACCTACTCTTCAAGTGGCTTGGCAGAAGGCATCCGTTCCTTCCACCACCTATCCCTCCTTCATAGAGCAAGACCTCCTCTATAGGAAAGGAACCCCAACATCTCCCAAACAGCTGCTTGTCCCACAGAGTTTCAGAGAGCAGGTCATGTTTTTTGCACACAGCCATCTGCTGGCCGGCCATACTGGGACCCAAAAAACCAGCCAGAACATTCTGGAACATTTCTATTGGCCTGGTATACATGCACACATTGAGAAATACTGTAAAGAGTGCGAAATATGCCAAAAGAAGAATCCGTACCGTCCCCCGGCTGTACCCTTATAACCCCTACCAATCATAGGGAAGCCATTTGAGCGTGTAGGTATGGACCTCATAGGACCCCTACCTAGATCACGGAAAGGCAATCAGTACGCCCTTGTCCTCATCGATTATGCCACAAGGTATCCAGAAGCCTTTCCCTTACGGACCCCTAATACCTCTACCATCTGTGAGAAACTGATAGACCTCTTCTCACGTGTGGGGTTCCCCCGGGAGATTCTCACGGATCAGGGCACGCCGTTCGTGTCACATCTGATGGGTCAGGTGTGTAAATCTTTGGACATCACCCAAATAAAAACATCAGTGTACCACCCCCAGATGGGTTGTGCGAACGGTATAATGGCACGATCAAGCTGACCCTAAAAAAAATGATGTCGGCAGAGGGAAAAGACTTGGATGCGTTACTGGCCTTGGCCTTGTTTGTTATTCGCTGTCAAAAACAGAGCAGCCTAGGGTGTTTACCGTTCGAACTCTTGTACGGGAGACAGCCCCGTAATCTCTTGGAGATGACCAAGGAGGCTTGGGAAAGAGAAAGACCAGAAGAGAACCAACCCTTCCTTGACTATTCTGAGAAATTAAAAACTCGGTTGTCCAAATTGCGAGAGTTCGCCCGTGATAACCTTGAGAAGGCTCAGAGGTGACAGCAAGTGTTTTACGACAAGGGCAAGAGGTGGTGACATCTGCAGGTGAATGATTGGGTACTAGTCCTTTTACCATCCTCCCTGCCTAAAGCCAGAGCAGAATGGAAAGGCCCATATGAGATAATTGACAAAATAGGTCTGACAACCTACCGTCTCCGCCTTAGTAAAAACAAAACCCAGATATTTCACATTAACCTGCTAAAAAAATGGTTAGGACCACCACCCAAAGCCACCCTAATGGTAGATCCAAAACCTGAAAAGACGACATCTACCCTTCCCCAACTGGACATAAACGAAACCCTGCCCGAAACACAAAGGGAAGAGTTGGAGATCCTGCTCTCCTCTTTTTCTCCTATCTTTTCTGATAGCCCCGGACGGACCGACCTGATAGAACATACCATCCCTTCTCTGCCAGGGAAAACCATAAGACAATGGCCTTATCGAATTCCCGCAGCCCGTCGAGAGGCCATTGAGGACGAAATACAGAGTATGCTCGCAGCGGGAATCATACGCCCCTCTAAAAGCAACTGGTCCTCACCCGTGGTCCTCGTGCCTAAACCAGACGGGTCGGTGAGATTTTGCATAGATTGCAGAGCCGTGAATTCTATTACCCAGTGTGATTCCTATCCCCTGCCTCGGATAGGCGAGTTATTTGAACAACTTGGGGAAGCCCAGTACATAACCACATTAGATCTAACCAAGGGATACTGGCAGGTTCCCCTTTCCTCACAAGACCAGCCCAAAACGGTCTTTTCCACTCCCTCTGGCCTCTATGAGTTCACTGTTCTTCCCTTTGGCCTTCATGGCGCACCGGCTACTTTTCAACGCCTTATGGACGTGGTATTAAGAGACCATCGGGGGTACGCATCTGCGTACCTCGATGACATCGTAATATACAGTCCAAATTGGGAACAACATCTCTCCCATTGTCGGAAGGTATTTCAGGCCCTACAAGAAGCCGGGTTGCATATCAACTCCAAAAAGTCCAGGGTGGCCTATCATAAAGTCTGCTATTTGGGGTATCTCTTGGGGAACGGCTTAATAGAACCCCAATATGACAAGATAAGGGCCATCGCCAACACCACCTTCCCCACAACCAAGAAGGGAGTCAGGGAATTCCTGGGGTTACTTGGGTACTATCGCCGCTTCATTCCTCATTACTCCCAGATAGCCTCCCCTCTGACCGATCTCCTACGGAAAGACACCTCCTATCACCCCCCTTGTCAGCCGTCCGGGCCTTTCAGGACCTGAAACAAGCCATTACTTCCAGTCCTGTTTTAGTATCCCCAAATTTTAAAAAGCCTTTCATCCTCCAAACCGATGCCTCTGACACAGGTCTGGGTGCCATCCTATCCCAAACGCAAAAACAACAGTTGATGGACAGAATGCAGAACAATGTCATACATTCACCCCAGTACAGAGATCTGGGCCTAAATCCATCGTTTTTTTGCTCACCATGCCATTCCAGTTTGAACCCAGCCATATGCAAATCAGTCTTGACCCTGTGCCTCATGGGAACAGTCCAGCCCAAACTGCCAAGCTAGGTCCTCCCTGGACTGGAAACAAGCATCCTAGGACCGGTTTCGGGGTTTCACCCCTCCTCAGCCAGGATAGCTTGACTCCAGTGGCACGGAGAGCACGGGATCCATGTCTGGGCATACCCGTCCCACTCGGGGTGACAAATGCAAAAACAACAGTTGATGGACAGACGTCTGAGGACGGCGTTGAACAGCCTAGCGCCTTTATCAGTCGCAAACTGTTCCCCAGGGAGAAGAATTACCCTGTCATTGAGAAGGAGTGTCTGGTGGTCAAATGGGCGGTGGAAAAGATGCAATATTACCTTGAAGGATCCCCTTTTATCCTGTACACGGATCATGCTCCCCTTCAGTGGTTAAGCCGCAACAAAGGGAACAACGCCCGGGTCCTGAGGTGGTTCCTCTCCCTCCAGCCCTTTGCTTTTGAAGTCAGGCACCGCAAGGGCAGGCTCAATGCTAACGCTGACTTCCTATCCCGTGTCGGTCAGTTCCCCGATCATGAACTGTCTAGGTGGGAGATGTCACATTGGGTCTATCCAGGATCATGAGGATGAGGACGCTACTGACCAGTTACCTCCTTATGTGTCTCCTGTCCTTTGTTTTCAGTCACCGTGGGATTCCTCCATGCAGGACTGTCAGGTCCCCATTAACTATGAGCACTGCCCGGAATCCCCTGCCCAGCTGACTCCATCACATGCTCCTATCAGGGCTTGGTATCCGGAAGAAGCGGCCCATTTAAACACCACCCAGAAAGGGAGGAGCGTCGTCATCACGGACCACGGAAGTACAGACTCCGGAGGAAACCTGACCGCGTCCTGGAAGACTCTCTGGGGAGGAGAAGAAGCGACCGTCGCCCCTTCAGGAGCCAACGAGAAGAGAACGCCGGAGACACAGCGGAGGAAATCCGAAGAGCCTCGTGAAAGGGAGCTGGACCCCATCCGGTACTGCGGACAAGCCGGCCACACTCCTGGAGGAGTGTGGCTCCCAAAGGTACATGCCCGCGTACGGGGTTGGTTCTCCAAAGGGGGCGTGACTGCGAACTCCGCTTTGTAAGCGTGGGGAGGAAGGAGGGTCATAAAGGCTGCCCCACTCGCTCAGAGAGTCCCGACTGGGGTTCACGATCACTTGTTGGCGGTCGAGGTGCTTTTTCCTCACTCCTTTCCCTAAAGGCTGCCAGTGACTCAAGAGTCTGTGGTGAAACCCATATTTCTTTTCTTTGTTTTCTTTGCCACATATGGTTCTCCGCAGCCCGGATCCCAAAGAGAGAGGGAGGAAGAAAAGGAGGAACCAGTCACAGGCTGTTCCCTACCTCTGACGACAAGACGGAAAGGGACTTTTTCACCGCTTATATCTGCCTAATAGTGGAGTGTTTGTCAATAAACTCCTTGTTTCACCACTCGAGCATACTGGTTCATTTCTGGTTATCCACAGGGCCGAAGTTGTACTAAGGGAATGAACCTGGTTGTTTTCTAATATTGATGGATAGCGGGGGCACTGGGCGTTGTGATTTTTATGCCCCAATTTTTGAATTGTTCGGTTTTTGACTAAACCAATTCTCGAATTGCTGGGGATGCTAATGTGAGTTGGGTTGGTTCACCCGTATTGGATCCTGAACTTGGTATAAATTCAATTACAACTATGTCTTTCGATTGCAAGGTGCTTAAGTCCGGGGATGATTTGAAGAGTCTAAGGATATTCCCTCGATTAAGAATGTCATGGGGGCCTCTTGAGACATATTCTGGGATTAGCAGCAGTTTGGTGGCTGGGCTGTTGGTTGCTTGCGTGAGGACCTCGTCAATCGTTACCGGCTTTGTTTTGAATTTTCTTCAAGGGGCAGCTTGATTGTGGCTATGGCGGGCGGTTGAGGGGACAATTCTCGGTGATAGGTGATTGGAAGTAAAACCGGGGGTCTTTTACTTGTGGCCACCAACTGTTGACGATTTGATAAATTTAAGGGGTTCAGGAAGGCTTGCTCCTTGACTGTGCAATGTGTACCCATGTTGTTGTCCTTCACTATAGGTGGAATGCTGGTGCCGGTGTCCACAAATGGCGTCTGAGGATTTACGGATCCTAGTTGCCCTATATCGGGTGCTGGCGCTACTATTGGGAGTTGATTAAAGCCAGGTTCTACTTGAGTGGGTAGCTGTGAGGAGGGCCGCAGATCTTGAAATGGCCCTACTGATTGACTGTTCTGTTGTGAGAGTTCTTTCTGGGTAACCGGTTGAAGCGCCATTGGCTGCGGGCTCAGATTTGCTCCTGTCGTAGCTAGCATAGCTCGCTCTCCCCGTAGTGACTCTGAATTGGTCTTTGGGGAATAACTAACTCTTGAGCTTTTGGTTTCCGTTATTTGTTTATTTCGGCTCTTCCGCAGTCTTTTTTTTTCCTGTTTTGACAGCCGGTGTGTATTGTGAAGGGTAGATGATTCTCTGGGAATTACATTGCCATCAACTGTCTCCGCGAGGTACGGGGAGAAGGGTCGGGGTTGCACTTCCGGAGGAGTAGGATCCTGGACCAAACTAGAGGTCTGGGGTGAAGAGTCATGAAGCCCCGGCTCTGGTAGCTTCTTAATTTCCGTTAGTACTGAGGAGAGAAATTGAGGTAAGGACGATAGAGAATCAATTATGGGGGAGCAGCAGCATACTGATTGGACCAGTTGGGCTTGGGATTGGACTTTTATGATGAGTGAGTTGAGCGCCTCCAGTTTTGGTCAATCCCGGCGGTGTACACCGCAAGTGTGTTTAAAAGGTGCACCTGCAGGTCCATCTTATCTGAATGGTAGGGAAGTGCTGCGGCCGTGGTTTGAAGGGTTTGCAATAATTGAGACCATAGGTCATTAAGGTCAATTGATGGAGAATTTTCATGCACAGTGGACTTTTTAGGATCATTAGTGAAGAACGATAGATCTAAAGAAGTGAGGATTACATTCTCATTGGGCCGCTCTTGGTTGACCGTTTGATCTCCTTGGTCAGCGTTGTCTTGGGAGCTTTCTGGATGTGATTGGTTGAGATTACTGAAATGGGCACAAAGGTGAGTCATGACCTGTGGTGACAGAACTCTAATATTCCTTGTTTGATGATCCGGTATGGGTGAGGTTAGGAATTTTAATGCTATTGGGGAGAACTGACTTGAGTTCGGGGCAGGCTGAAGAGTTGGCAGAAATCCATCTTTGGAGATGGCTAACTGTTGATCAGAGGCCTGATGTAATCGACTGTCATCTGGAGCATCTAAGGCATCGGTTAGTAGGGACTCTGTTATTACTGGTAGGCTTGTTGGTGTCGGGCTGTCAAGCCCTCCAGCAGCCGCGTGAATCGTGGGCTTAACCAGTATTTGATGCAACGCTGCTTCTATGTCATTAGGAAGGGGAGCCTGAAGCTTGTCAGAGGGACTGGATTTTTTCCTCAAGGTTGTCGCTGGTGCTGAATTCCTGAAGTAATCCCTTAATGAGACCTTTTTTATCATGGAGTTTATGGGCTCTGTCTGACCTGATTCCGGCATGTCAGTAATCAGATGTTCATGTCCTGAGTCGGAAACTGATTTTAGATTTAGATTTGCGGGTGATTGGATTTGCATGAGGGCCATTGAGGATACCGCCTTCGTGCTTTTTTTAGTAGGCCTTGTTGGAGCTTTCCTTACTCGCCCCGATCTCATTCTAAGGGGCTTTTTGCTACTGAGAACGGCCCTGCTTCTTCCTGATGGTTGGCAGCCTTTAGGGCTAATTCGTTTGTGAGGAGGCTGATTGTTTTGCAGTTTCGCCGGTTGAATGTCCCACTTGGGGAACCAATGAATGATGGACGGAGGGTTGGCCGGGTAACTGGGACTACAAGGAACAGCTGAGGGACAGCCTTGATATCTCCAATCCCGCACCCTGGCTTCCCGGCTTTTCTGTTTATAGGTGGGGTTACTGGCAATAGTGGCCTGTGAGCCGAACACAGCGAATTTAATCTGGAGTGAATCTGTGGCAGGTTAGAGTCAGGTTGGAGACATTAGAGTCGTTGCCAAACCTACTTTAAGACTTCAACCGGGGTGGTGTAGGGATGAATACAATGAGGCGGTGTGGCAGTGGAAAGCTGGAGCGAGGTCGGGGGCAAGCGGGGCACTCAAGGCAGAGTTGCTTGCTGCACCTGAACTGATCAGGCCACCTCCGCAAGATGCCAGGGGCACACAATTGCTGCGGCCGCCTGCTAAAGGGCAGCCGCGCTTGCCTCCCACGATCACCGACAGGCACCAGTCATCAGTCACCAGCAATCCCCTGCGACCCCCGGCGAGGGGCTTTTCCGGCGAGAGTCTTTCCCTCTCCAAAGTCCAGAAGTCTTTTCCTCCCCAGGTAACCGAGAATGGTAGTGTTTGGCGGGGGTGGGATGGGGGTTGGCGGGGGTTAAGCAGAGCGAGATAGAACTGTGGCCGGAATGTGGAGGGAGGGGGAGGGGCGGTTAGCGTTTTGCCATGATGGCTCCGCAGGTTTTCTCTGCTCTCACTCACCCGGGCGCCGCACCGCAACCCCTCACTTTCTCTCATCTTTGGTCCGTCTCTAATCCGGTGCTTTCGGTGTTTTCGGCGTTGTTTCACTCGTTCCCCTGCGGCTCGCGGCTCTGGCTCCTGCGGCTCCCGCTGCTCCGCTACTCTGTTACTCCGCCCGCGCTCTGCTCTCGCGACAAGAGATGGGATGTGTGGGAGTATGGGGGAGGGAGGCAAAGCAGACGGGGGCTGGCGAAATCTTCTGCAGCCCTATGAGAAGGCATTGATCCACGGCTAGTCTCCAAGACGGTCCAAAACACACAAGATCAGCCTCTCTGGCTGCGACTGCTATCTAAGGGGGTGCCACAATACTCCAACCTCGAGACAGTGGGGAGATGAGACAATACTTCCCCCAGGACTACAGGACCCTGTGAAAGGGTAAAGCAACGTTCAATTGGTGAGGTTAGATTGGCCTCTCTCAAACTATTGTGTTGGGTTTTCTGTTGATTTAAATAGGGATTGTTTCACGCGACTTTACAGAGTGCCTAATGGGGTACAGGAATATAGTTGGGGAAGCCTTGCCCAGTTGGCAGCTATTCCTAGTTAATACCATGACAGGTGCTTCTGGTTGGTGAAGTATTGGGTAGGATGGTAAGTGTTGTTGTTGTTTCTCTTTTATTTTCTAGTTTGATGTGTTTGAGTGGGTTTACATTTACTACATTACTTACACCACCACTCTCAGACATGGCAGATAATATAGACACATTTCGCCAATACCTTACCCACATCCTGACCTGGAATGTAAACAGACCCTTGGATAGAGTCAAGAGAGGGGCTGTGCTCTGAGACACCAAACGCTTAGCAGTGAATGTCCTCCTCCTCCAGTAGACACACCTGTTGGGGAACATAGGCTCCTTTGTTGCCCGCAGGGGCTTTCTTGGGTGTTTCACACAGGCTTCACAAGGGGATCTAAGGGGGTAGCTATCTTAATTCACGGTAGCTTGCTCTTAAAGTTCACGCAGGTGTGGCAAGACAGATGAGGTACATATGTAGCGATATCAGGCCTTCTCTATGACCGACTCATATCCCCTGTCAGATAGTTGGAGGGCCTTGCACACCCTGGGAATGCTGCTATATGTATTATTCAAGCACCCACAAGCTGTTCTCCTGCTTAGACTATTTATTTCTACGCAATGGTGAGACTCAGGGTTGGGTGGAGCACACATACATGCTCGAGGACTGTCAGATCATTTAGTGGTAGAGCTGCAGTTGCGGGTGAACCCAAAGTTGGTGAGGAGGGGGTAGCAACTGGGTGCATGGTGGCTTCAGGACTCTGAGACAAAGATACACATAAGGAACTTGCTTACTTACTACTTGACCATCAATACGGGTTCCGTCAACTCACCAGGGACATTATGGGAGGCACTTAAGGCCTCCTTTTGGGGAGACATTATCAGTCATATAGTAGGTAGAAATAACCAAAGTCAGCAGGAAATGACATTGTTAGAAGTACACATTCTGGAGCTAGAAAGGGAAGCGGTGACCTTAAACTCAGCCACGGCACTCAGGGGCTCACTGCATGTGCAAACAGTTCTACAACAGACTATCTTGCCTGAAGCCAGATCTGCATAGCAGGCCATGCAGAGTTGCATATACTAATGGGGCGATAAATCTAGTAAAACCCTACACTGGCTCTGCACTAATGCCACCCTTTGAGAGCCGATTGTGTACGATCTGGATACGGATAGGAACAAGAGGTGTGGGGATACTGATGTAGCCCACAATTTTGCACTCTACTATGCGGGCCTCTACTCAGCTAAGGAGTGCTCTAACATGGCTGAGCTTCGGAGGTTTGTGAGGGGACCAACCAACTAGGCCTCTATCGTGGAAAGATAGACAGTACCTGCAGGAAGACGTGACTGGAGATGAATTATCGGGGGCCCTGGCACAGATGCAGTCCAGCTAAACGCTGGGCACCAGTGGACTACTGGCAGACCTCTTTTAAACCGACAGGATTCAACTCCTTGAACTGCTGTCCATGGCCTTTGCAGAGGCCCAGAGAATTGGATGTCTCCCCCCAGATCTGCTATTGGCGGAGATAGTGGACCTGCCCAAGCCTCCTGAATGCTGCGCTTCATAGCTCTCCAATTGGCTCCTAAATATTGAGGTCAAAATATGGGCTAAAGCACTAGCTACTCGCATCAGCAAGGTTACACTTTCCCTGATACACCCGGACCAGGCCACATTTGTGCCCCAACGGGCCACCAGACATAGAGTACAAAACACGTTATCTCAGGCTGGAAAGTTGCCTGGTGCCTATGCACTCTTGTCAGTCGACTTTCATAAATGTATAGTCTGTGACGTTGGTGCCACGTAAAATATCAATCGCTGCATTTTCTAAATTTCTTGCCTCCTGAGCCTGTCCCGCAGTGGTGAAGTAAACAGGAACGGTTGTGCTACATGAGAATTACATGGCTTTACAGGATTGTTATCCTTTTCACAGATTGAATGTATCTACGTTTTTAATTGTTGATATGTGTGTGAAAGTCCTACATACTACCTATTGGTCGATGATGATGTCTAGCGCTGATTTCGTTCATCTAAATGATGGCTTCGTCCTCAGTGAACACCAAAAGATGACATCTGTTGTTCTTGGTCGGGCGGTGAACTTTTCGTTCTCCATTGGCAGGGACTCGTCTCGACTCCACAACGGGGTTTGCACAGGTGACGCCAGGGGCGTAACTTCCCTGGGTGCAGCAGGTGCAGTGGCACCAGTTCCCAGAGGCCCGAGGGCCAGCCGAACCTTCATTATTCCTGTATTTCACAGTTCAAACAGCGGCCAAGGGGCCCAATTCCATCCTTGCACTAGCACCCATGACACATTGGTTATGCCACTGGTGAGCGCACTATTATCTACGAACATCTCAGTTTCAAAACAACACATCCAAAAATGCTGGAAGCCCTTAATGTCGCTAAGACAAAGTATACCCTCTCCACCAGGTTTGGTCACACTTTGCCACACGACATTTGCCACTGGTCATGTTGTCGTGAACCACATTTTATGTGCGTTTATTCCAGCTGTCGCTGATCACGACACGAAGGCTGCTGGCGTGCGTTCTGCCTTGAAATGTGAAGCTTCCCCCACATCACCCTATTACTGTCAATCCTTGACTGACTAGCTTGTCAAACAGCGCATCTCATTGTGTCAAGCAAACAAAGCCCACACTTCACTGTGGTAAGTGCATCATGACGTGTTACATTTGAAGCAGGGGTGAACCAGCGCATATGTTGATTTCTGTTTTAGTTCAGTTTGAAGCCACTGTGTGAATGTACCCTCTTAGGAATCCGTGCGGCATTATTACCAGGGTAAAATGTAGTCTGACAAAAACGTCTTTTAATAGTTGCGTGTAATAACATTTTATTTTTTCATCCTACACGAATGCAAATTTGGATTTAATTGGTTGTCTTTCCTGAGAAAGCTGGTACTTTTCCTTGCTGAACTTGACTATTCTTAATGTGTTAGCACACATGCCGTTATATTTACATACTCCACTTTGATTGTGCTATGCTATTACTTTGGTGAGAGTTTATTAAGTTTAACGCACTAGGTTAAACAATATTTAGCATATTTCGGCATCTAATTGAAAACCTTTGTCCTCAATAACTAAACAGTAGATTTAAAACTCATAGCCCGGATTCCAAATCAAACGCTTAATGTTTATGTGGATTTAGCAGTTCATTTATGTACATTTTTGTTTGTTTATTCAAATGCTTTATGTGTCTACCTCTTTTATCCAAATACATTGATATCGAATGAATAAAGGAGAGAGCAGACGAATGAATCCACGAATTCCTTTGTGAAACTTGGCTCTACAAACTGAATCACTTCAAAGCGCTTTATGTGTGAAGTAAATGTCTGCAGGGAGATATCGGAAATGTGCAATATTTCTAAAAACAGATGGCTTATCGCCATGTTCTGTCAATGGGGCCCTTGGACTGCAAAGATTCTATGTAAGAAATTCCCTGGCAAGAGTGGGATGTGAGATTGTAGAGATACCTTTTATGTAACGTTTATGTGAGCTCCCACTGCAAGCTTGCCAGCAACTCCACACCCAGGCAAAGCAAAGGCCTCATTCAAGTATCCATGGCTAACCTATTTATAGCGTTGGCCAAAGTGAAAACGTATGGGTCATTTAGAGGAGGACGGAAATAAGACATATGTCAAAAATTGGCAAATGTCCTGTTGAGTCATCTCTTGGTTCCACTACCTCATTCAGAATTCAAGGAAATTTGATTTTCCCAATGGTAGATCCGCCACCAGCGACCAGGAACAATCCCTGTGTTGCACCTAATGTGACTGGGAACAGCATTGGAGGGCCACCCTCTTTAGCATGACCACTCCGACTCTATTTACGTCATCTGTTGTCTTAAGGCTAACTCTGGCAAGGGCTCCACAGTGTCAGATGGGTTGAATTGTTAGATATTTTGAACTGAGGAAAAAAAATCAAGCCAGACAAAAAGCACACTTGAAAAAGGATAGTTCTCAGTTTGTAGATTCCCCAGAGCTCAAACCTCTCCAGAGAGTGATATCTGTAGAAGGGTGAGGCCAAGGAGGGTTTCGTGGTCTCTAATCAAAATGTGGTCTTGGTAAAGGATCGTTGTTCCAGAAAAAAATGACAGAAGAGTATTTGGTACCGGTAATGACTGAGAAAGGTGACATTGTTGGATTTGCTCAGAGGCTGTTCCAGTAGAGGTTTTGTGGAACCCTTGGGTTTCTGTAGAATCTGGATCTCATAACCAAATTTTTGTTTCCCCTCTGCTATTGGTATTTAGAGTTGGTTCAGATGGGGTGCACATTTCGGGCAATGCTCAGCTCCTTCTATATAGTGCCTCTATTGTGAGTTTCCTCAACATATATAATACACTCTGTAAAAAGCAAAGCTCAGGTTCAATATATGAATTTTATTACAATTCATTTTTTGATTTTTTTCATTGAACGAATAGGTCAACATAACCAAAGATAACATGAAAAGAAATTTCTTCTTCACTTTCCCAGCCGCTTGTTAGGTCTCGCCTACGCAGTGCGCATGCGCTGCTTAGGAGGAGACCTTTTGAAATCGATTCCGTTTTTCAGGCAAAAACGTGCACGCATTGCATTGCTTTGAATGGCAACGCGCGCACGTTTGGCGATTCCCTTGCGGGAGCGAGCTTTGAAACCATCTGTTTGTAATTAACAGATGGTTCCTGCTCGTTCCCGCAAGGGAAACAGGCGCAGGCCCCCTCCTCTCTCCCCTCCCCCTGCTGCCTCCTCCTCAAACTTGTTTTTGTTACTTTCAGTGCGAGGCGCGCGCGCTTGTTTACCTTCTTTGGCCTCGTCGCGTGTTTGCTTGAAATGTGTCCAATTGTATGCTCGTGTGTGGATGTTTCAGTTACCTTGTATGTGGGTTTTGGGTGTGGTGTATAACTGGGGGTTTTTTCCACACCGTTCTCTTTGTTTTTCAGTGTTTGCTAGTTTGCAATCACTTATACTTAACCAGAATCTGAGGGTCTCCCTTAATCTTCTCTACATTAACCTCTGCTCCAAGTTAAAGTTCGCGCTATCCAGTGAGATATCGAACCCAGCTCCCTAGAGACCATTCTGCATGTGATGACCATTTTTCTGTTAGACCTTAATTTACATGTGTTTTTCTATTTAATACATGTCACTGTATACTGCCCATGTTCTCATTGCCTTTAAGTATTTGAGAGGCTCAGCTGTTTTTTCCAGCGTTTCAGTTGGCATTTTGCCTATGCCCTCTCCAGCCGACCCAGAGTGCGCACACCAGTTACAGCACAGCAGTGTAGATGAAATTAATTCTAAATACAGTAGGTAATTAAATTAAACCTGCTCGGCATTACCACTAAATTTAGCGCCCAGTTTTAAGTGAGGGTCGGGTTTCTCAACTCTTCCTGTTTGCAAAAAAGAGCAATATATTGACCATAACAAAGAAAACCAGCGTAACCACTTTTTACAGCTGCTTATAACCCAACTTTTTCACCTAGAACTAAACAGAGCAATAAATACCAAGCAGTAAAGTCATTACAGCTGCAGGTTGTTACCACTGTTTTGGCACCCAACTTCAAAAGGGAGGCGGGTGTCTTAACACCTCCAATGTGAAAAAGTGCACTGCTTTTTACTGCTGCTGTAACCCAGGAATTTCACCTAGAACTAAATAGAGCAATAATACCATATTGCAGTCTTGTATTTGGGCAATTACAGCTGCTGGCCATGTTGCACTTAGCTCTCAGTGGTAAATGAGAGTCGGATGTCTCAATACCTCCTGTTTACAAATATAAAAGCAACTTCGAAGGAGAACAACATTATTTCATCTGATGTAATTGAAGTGTGTGTAAGTGTTATGACTTCTTCACCCAAGTATGACCACACTTCATCATTCAGTCTTCATGCACTTAATTTTATTTTAACGTCCCTCTGTAACAGCAGAAGTATCGCTGTCCTCTGCTTGGGGTAACTTTAGCCACACACCACACTATTTATAGAGTTGTTCAAGTGATAAGAGAGGTGTCATTTTCACGAGGCCGTTTCTGTGACAACTGGAAAATCAACTGACAGGAGCCACGACACCCCTAGAGAGCTATTGACTTCTATTGTGTAGCAACAACAACTTCAGAGTGCCTTTGAGGAATGGACACAGATCTGAAATGCTGGTGAATGTTTATAGAAATAGTCAATTTGGGCATGACTGACTGCATTTCTAACACGCTGACAAGCCAAGGGCCATTTTATGTCACATGGGGGTGACCGTCTTTGGGTAGGCGCCTTGTAATCTCCTTGTGGTGGAATAGACCTGAAAAGAAGGGCTTTAATTGTTTAATAAGGCCCAGGAACTGACCGTATCATCAGAGGGCAGATCGGCAGCCTTCAGTCCCAGATTGGCCAATCTGTCACTCGAGCATCACAGCTGGATTGGCTGCGATCACCAAACTGTGTCCCCATGACCGTATTCTTGTAAGGACCTCCAGAAGTATGGAAGTGGTTTGAACATTTTACCAAGCATGATTTTGGTTTCCCATCCAGTCCTGGTAGCCCCTGAACTCATGTTAACCCCCAGAAAGAGTGGCTAGTTGATAGTGAAATTTAGTGGTGCAAGTCCGCCATTATCTCAAGAATTCGGGCGGTCGAACTGGCTCCTGTTCAGGATTCTGGCTCAAGGTTTTTACACCCAGGATTCCCTTGTCTCCGATGAAGGATTTCAAGTGAGGACCCTGCTCATCTGCTGCAAAAGTAGTACTGAACAAATAAACTAGATCACAACATTTTCTCAACATAAGACTTGCTACTTCCCAGTGAATATCCCTAGCATGGAAAACCAGGTTAACGCTATAACATATGAACAATGAAATACATCTAACCCCACTCATTGGTTCACTAGAGCATGTATATATTTTACAGGGCAATATCCAGTTATATCCACCAGAGAGCTCAGTAACAGCTCCCCAGTCAAATGTGCTGACAATAAGGAGGTTAAACAGTGGCCAATCACGGCTTACCACGTACATACCAAAATTTGTCAATGAATATGAAAACAGGAATTGTAGAACTGACGCTCCTGACCCTTTTTGGCTGAGCCTATGTTTTTGAGAATAGTGTGTACAGGGAATTTTGTGGATATTAGTTATTCCATGTGATGGGGTCAACGTTCTCACGTAAAGACTGGTGCTTTTGGAAGGCAACGGCTTGAGTCAAGGAGCTAGTGATTGTCTCATGTATGTGTGTGTTGGGAACTTATCTGATTAAATGTTAAAATCCAGACCCCTGACAGGATGATGAAAATTTAGATACCCCTTGAAGAGTCGGGCGCCTTAAGGAGGTGTGCTTGCTTAAGGTGTGACACAACACTGTGCATAACAAGCATTGGCATAGCCAATAGGTCTCGCCTTTGGGACCTTATAAGTGTTTAGTTATCCAGCACAATATCCTTGGTGGAACAACATCAACTGTTGCATGGCTAAACACTTATAAGGTCCCAAAGGCGAGACTAATTGGCTATGCCAATGCTTGTTTTTAATGTTGAGGAGGCTTTACTTTGGTTATTTTATTTAGGGTTTTTCTCAATGCATTTGCCATGGAGACACAGGACTTTGATCTTGGTGTCTTTGCACTGACGCACAGAGCATTCCTAGGTAACTCAAAGAGATGAAGCCCAGGTCATTTTTAGGTCTCACCTAGCGTTGCAGCGCATGCGCTGCTCGCTTTGCGAGGCATGCAGTATACACTATAGCGTGGAAGCTCTGCCTACTCTCCACCCATCTTTTGGATTGGCTTAGATCCTAAATGCTGCCTTCTGATAGGAGGAGGGACTAACGAGCCTAAAACCAGACAGCCATGTTGTGATTTGTATCCTTCCCTGGCTATTGGCCCCTTTACTACAACACTATTTTCTTCCCTGTGTTCCCCACCCCGCCCCCCCGCCGTCCGTGACTTCTCGCCCCCCTCACTCCCCCCCACTCCCGTTCGTGCCTTCTTGGACGCCCACCCTCCCGTTTCCAATGCAATAGGTCTCGCGTAAATACGAGTCCTATTGCATTGCAAATGCTTGTTTGTCGTGGGATTGGCTGGGAGATCGCACTCTTTTTTTGTCTCACGCGATGTTTGCTATGCTGTCCTCGAGGTCAGGAATGCGCTCAATCGCAGTGCGCATGAAAATTGCACTCGGTGTCATGCGTTTTGTTTATATTCAAAAAGAACGAAGGACGTATTAGATTTTAGAAACAACTATTTCTTTTACTTTACATTTGTGCCACTAGACCCTTGCTTTTGGTCCGGAAAAGGCTGTCTCGTAGTGAGCGTGTGCTTACGAGGTGATGTAGAACCATCCCCGAGGGGGAGGGGGACGCAGCGCAGTATTATGGGATGTGCTGCGGGGGGGAATGGCGCTCTGTGCGTGATTTTGAACAAACCGCAATCTGTGTCTGCTGCGCCTGTCCGTCCGTGCAAGAGGAAGACGGCTGGTGAGCGCTGGCGCGCGACGGTGGCAGGCTGGCTTGTGGCGCGCGGGTTTTCACTGGTGGTGACTTTATGCGCCGCACAAACGTGGCCGCTTGTGGGAGGGTGGGGGTGCCAGCAACGGTGTTGACAGTTGGAGGCGGCCAGTGGAGATCGAGGTCGCGTCTGCTGGAGACAGAATGGAGCAAAGTGGGCGCCGATCTCCACGATTAACCCTCCCTCCTCTTGTCAGTAGCGCCTCCCCTGTGCTGTGAGTAATGGGGAAGCGGTATCCGTGTGGAAATCGTTGTCCAGAATCTCTAGTAGGGCTCTATTTAA
The DNA here is from genome assembly GCA_963921515.1 of Calotriton arnoldi. Lineage (NCBI taxonomy): Eukaryota > Metazoa > Chordata > Amphibia > Caudata > Salamandridae > Calotriton > Calotriton arnoldi. Next base: position 758,119 of record CAWUFW010001593.1, read on the forward strand.
CACCTTTCACAGCATGCTAGGAGGACCTGCCTCTTAGGATGCCAACATCAGCAGCCTGATGATGCAATCTGTTTCTCTGTACTCTATTGCAGTCCTCGCTGTTAGACTCCAGCTGAACAGTGGTCCAAAGGGTGCTACATGTTTTCGAGTTTGCTTTTGTTTGCGTGATGCTTAATGATGCATGTCCTCATTTCATTTCACCAACTGCTTTCGAAAGCAGGTAAACAAACGAACACTATAGTCCTAGTGGAGAAGATCGGTTTATTTTGTGTATGCAACAGACTTTTACAGCACAAAGAGTAACATTCATAAAATCCCCAGAAATTAAGTGTAATAGGTTGGATCCATGTTACTAATATTAAGTGACATTGCATCCTACCCAGACTTCAGTATTGCTGGTTTGTAATTAATTTTGCATCTGTCTTGAGACGCTTAACAAAATTACATTCCGTTGGCTAAACTTTTATGTATAGGTAGGAGTTGCCCGTTGACGGTCTCCACAGAGGCATCGCAACAGGTGGCAGACAAAGCAATACACACGGTGGGCTAGTCTTCAAGGGAGGTTCCTTAGTTTCAGACTGGTCTGTTTGTTCTACCATCCTCCATAATACGACAGCCTGCACGTATCTATCAGTCTATATTTAACTTACAAGTCCCGCTTCTGCTCAGCTGTCAAAATGTTGTCCTGTTTGTGTCAGGCTTGGCAACCTCCACTGACCGCTTCCGGTTCAGGTAGTATTACAGCAATTAACTTTGCGCTTGTCAAGAATTTTCTTTTTAGTTCAACCTCTGTTACCTTTGTTGCATTTTCCTTATTAAAAATTCAACCTGATGTACATGCACAAATGAATCTTGAAAGGCTCCGAAAGCAACGGTGACTAAGTAAGAGGGGCGAGGGCCGTAACAGTTTTTAGGTCCTGACTATGACAGCGTAATTGTCAAACAGATCTATTACGAATATTCATAGAGTGTGCTTTTGGTCGTCCACTTCAAACAGTGGCACAGATCTCTCCAGCCAATGCATTGACCTCCAGAGTTAAGTTACCAATAGTATTGTTCCCTGAGATTTAGTGAGCATACAGTGATCCCTGTAGCAGGTGCCTTATCCCCTTATAAGATATTTTAAAATCAGTTAGTCAAGCTTGCTTATGAATTTAGGGGCATATTATCAAGGGCTTTATCGCCGATTTAGCGGCACTTTTTGCCGCTAAATCGGCGATATTTTTAACGCCCTATTAGCAAGCTGTCGCTAACAGGCGTTAGCGACAGCTTTCAGGCGTTAGAGGCCGGGAATTACATCGCCTTGCATGTCAGCGATATTTATCGCTAATGACATGCAAGGTAGGCGTTCCCCACTAAAAGCGACTGTAAACAGTCGCTAACACCACTAACCCCTATTATCAAGGCAGGCGAAGCGATAAAATAAATCGCGCTAAGCGCGTTTATCGCTAGATTTTAACACCTGCTATTGACTATGACTTACCTGTTTAAGGTATAGGAGGTGGATTCTAATGCTGAATCCACCTTAGCGTTAATGCGAGAATATCGCTGGAAAACCAGCGATATTCTCGCATTATGCCGCTATCGCTGGAATAATCATCGCCATAGCGCTAATTGTTGCTAATACAGCGTTAGCGTGGCGATATATTCCAGCGATAGCTGGCGATAAAATATTTCGCGCTAAGCACGCTCTGCGATATTTATCGCATTTTGTTGCTAATATGGCCCTAAGTCTTAAAACAAATGTAGAAGGAGTAGGTGTATTTTACTGGCTGTTGTGCTCACTATACCAGAATCACTTTAGCATTATCTAGATTACAGTCCATAGAAATTGTCTTCCACTAGCACCCGTAGACAATAAGATTTTTTTCAAATCTTGTATTTTCAGTGATATGACCACCGAAGGCCCTGATTTTATATTAAAAACAGAGCTTTGGACCATACCATTTCCTGCTGAAAGGCAATATTTCTCTCCATGTGTTCCCATACCTGGCATGTCACGCAGTTTGGTCCTTACTTTCCCTCCATGTTAAAGAACAGTAGATGTTTCAGCACCCAGGCTAATGTGTTGCATAGCTAAATACATATAAGGTCCCAAAGGCGAGACCGATTGCATTGCAAATGCTTGTTATGCTTACCAGCCTGAGTGGAGTGTTCAAAATAATTTGGAAGCTGTTCATGTTTATTTAAGGGTTGAAGTGGAAGGGATACTGCAGACAGCAGGGCTTGATATTTTCAAGGTAGTTGTTGACTGCTGCCCCCCCAATTGATGTTCTGCTTTCTAGGTTGAGCAAACGAAGTACATTGGTGGGTAGAAGTAGAAGTGAGACATTCTGTACACCAATTGGATCCGGGCTTTAAATTTTGCATTGATTTCAAGAGGACAGCATACGATTTTGGCTTGCAGTTTATTGTTTGATGGACTTAAGATTGATCAGGGAGTTTTGGTTAGAGGATAGGTTGGCAGTGTATTTAGCACTGTGGAATAACAGTTCTGCTTTGCATTCATCAGGATGCAGTTTGTTTGTTTGAGAAATGTCGCTCCAGATCATTGATGGCAATCAGAAGAACTGAGGGTCAGCATTAGAAATGTATTCAAGTTTTATTACACAAGCATAGTCTTGTGAAGACACAAAGTGTGTTTTTCCTTATGCTTACACTGGTCACAGAAATGTCATGAGAGAAATGTGAAACCTGATCATCATAAGGGTTAGGTAAGCAAGATCACTTTCACTTCCAGAACATGTGGTGAAAATAGGCATTGCATATTGAAAAACATCATGAAAAACCAGATTTTCATGCAACCACACACATTCATTTATATGCATAAAACCCATAGTTGTCAAAATCAAATAAATCTTTGTGGATAAAAAATATCCATAATAGAGACACACACAGATACAATTTACAAAGATCTTTATAAAAACATTCATAGTTAAAATTCATACAAAATGATCTGATGACATGAACAAATTAAATATACAAACACAGAACACCAGATATCGAGCTAGGCATCAACTCAATAGAGAACGAGTCAAAAACATTATCAGAAGCATCAGATAGGAGATAATTAATTGACGTTTATTAGCGCTGTTAAGAGTATGGTATCCTTAGCTATTCATTTTCATATCTTAAAATGTCCAGGTATAGCAGCTGTTTCCTTCTTTGGATGGCATATGAAACATAGACAGAGACTCGGTAGCATAGATTCATATTATGAATGTTACGGATAAAATTAAAAGCATCTTTGTGATAAATAATTTTTCCTTTTAAAAACAATGGCTGCAGTATTTGTTTCCTCAGATCCCTATAAATGTAACAAAAGAGTATAAAATGCATTGTGAACTGGTTGGACTTGCCATTGCATGGGCATTTGGGTAGCTTTTGGGAACAAAAGCCCATCTGTGGAAAAGCAACCAAAAGGTGCAGTGTGCCAATTCACAGACATGTTACATAAAATGCGTGTTGAATTTTGATATTAGGATGAGGTAGCTCTGGGTACTTGGTTGTATGAGACATGAGAGGTACATTGACATAGTTGGTTTAATACACTCTCTATTTCCTCTATTAGCCATCCTTTTCCCAATCAAGACCGTTTTAAAATAGTTCTTACTAAATTGTAACACTCCCTCCGGATACTCAATGTTCACTTTCCCATCCACATCCTTTAGCAAACTGTTGACATATACCAACCATGGTATTCTTGCTCTATATTCCAAAGTAAGATAGTTATCAGCTCTTTGGCATAATATATGGAGTAAAGATGGCACTAAATTCACCAAAGTGTGATGGGACTTGTCTGCAATCCATTCTCTAAATAGGGGACTGCTAATTCCTTGTGAGCTATATAAGAGGAGGTTGAAAAGGGCACAGCTAGTAATCTACATAGGAACTTTTTTTCCTGTGTCTGCAACAATTTAGTTTGTTAGGCCCTACAAGTGAGCTCGGTAATTGACACACGGAATACATTTAATTCTGTATCCGGTCAACAGCTCTCTAATTGAATTATTCCCATTTTTTATGCAAATCTAAAAAGGGCTTATGAGGATCTAATAAATTTCAGTTTTGCTGCTTCCACATGTGCTCCCATTGGTCCTTGCTAGAAAAACTCACACCTAAATATGTAAAACTTTCTGTTGCAGCAAGTGCTACTCCCTTGATATGAAGAGTTTTCTTCTTGGCTCTTCCTTTCCCGCATGTCATGGTAAAGGTTTTTTAATATTAATGTTCATATCCCTGTCCTCCATGTACATGGTGAAACCATCAATCAAGAGCTGGATGCCATTACCAGTTCCAGAAATCAAGACTGCTTTACATGCATATAGGAGTACCAGTGTTGGACGTTGGCTGACTTTTGGGACGTCGCATTAATCTTTTACAAAAACTTATCTACCCCATTATTATATAACAAAAATAGAAAGGGGGCAAGGACGCAGCCTTGCCAAATTCCTCAGGGTAATTTTGAAACATGGTGTGACTTCTCCCTTGACCCATAGCATATACACAATGTTAACTGTGCATACAGCTGTGACAAAAAGTTCACAATCTCAATGGGGGCCGCCATCTTAACCAGTGACTACCACAACTTGGCGTGATTAACAAGATCAACCACACTGCTCAAATCAGCAAAGCATAAATGGATGTGGCCCTCTTTCGACAGGGTGTATTTGCAGATGAGCAGATGAAGATTAATAAATTGTTCCATAGTGCCCACATACCTTCTAAAACCATATTGGGCATCTGTTAGGATCTGATTGTCTACCACCCAGGATTCCAACCTTTGTAGTAGTGTCATGTGCCCTAGTTAGGGCTGGTAGGAAATAGTGCCATTTTACATGTACACGGTCTTTTCCTAAAGTTGTCTTCATTTTGTCACATCAACTTTTGACACACATTTGCATTCATGACACTTGGGTTAGTTTCTAAGGAACACCGACCTTGCTGACATAAAGAACTTTGTGAGAACATTATCATACTGCCTTGGCATTATGTGCAAGGCCTTCACATGCGTGATACAAGTGTGTCTGTTATGTCCAAATGGTGACTCAGTTATCTGTGGAATACAAACAATGGCAGCATGATCAAAATCACAGCCTGAGGCAAGGATGCCCTTTTCTATATATTTCCTTTTGATTCTAAATACAATCAAAGGAAACGCTTCCACTGACTTCGAGGGGTCCCTGCATGCTGAAGCTTTTGCCTAGCAGCTGACTGACATCTCTATGAGGGGTGTCAAATTTGTGACCAAGACGGGGTCCTACATTTGTACCCATCGGGTAAAAGGGTTAGATCATCCAGAAGGGGGTTTATTGGCAGACTATACACTCATGCCCTAGACACGTAGGTTATGGTTTGCGTCAAAGGAGTATGCAAGATTGTCATAATACTGTATATGCATGCATAAATAGGTTGTCTCAACAAAATGGTGTGACTCTTTGATCTGAAAGAGACACGTTAGTGATAGATTCCTTACCTTAGAATATCCCCAGGTGTCAGACTGGATCCGGAAAGTTTTTCGTCAGCAGTACCCCTGCGCGTCGGTAGGTGGCGTCATGCGGCTCCACGTTCGTCGCTGGCGTCGTAAGCGCCGAGATGACGTCACGGAGACTACTTAGGCGCCACCCATGCACGCTGACGTCAGTTCTTTCTTTTTCCGCGCCAGCAAGCGCAGATGCGGTTAGAGCACGTACCTTAGTCACTTTTTGACTAGTTATTTTTGGGACTTTTGTCTCTACTTCTCTAAATCTTGACTCCTGGTGCCATGTAGGGATGCCTGGGTTTAAATCCTGCGGGGCCTGCCGCCGTACGATGTCGGTGGCCGCCCCCCATGGCGTCTGTCTCTACTGTCTGGAGCGTGACCATGACTACCGGTCATGTTCCGACTGTCTGGCCATGGCTCCGAAGGCTTTGCGGGAGCGGTCCCGAAAGCTGCTGGAGGCCCGACAGTTGTCTCCGTGCCGTTCCAGGTCCAGGGGTCGCTCAAGGGACCGGCCGCGGAGTCATCATCACTCCTCGGGGTCCAAGTCTTCACCCTCGGAATCGGGTAAGCGACGTCAGAAAAAGAAGTCGAAGAAGCGCGTACGCTCTCCGACCTCACCCCGTCGGTCTTCAGGCGTGGACGAGGGGGCCCGGGGTCTTTCCCCCGCGGCTCCGTTGGAGCCTGTCAGTCCCGCGGCCTACCCGCCATACCCGGGTCCGTCGGCGACTCCAGCCCAGGTGCAAGAGTTTCTTGCTGCCATGGACCGCCTTTTCAGGCCTAGGGCTCCTGCCGGCGCGCCTTCGGGCCCCGCGGTCCCTCTTGAGGGCCCTTGGTTGCCGCCGGCAGCTCCGGCCCTGGCACCACAAGGTCCTCCGCCGGCGGCTCCGGCCCCGGCGCCGCAGGGTCCTCCGCCGGCGGCTCTGGCATCGGCGCCCCCTGCACCTCCCTTCCGGGCGCCGCCCTGGGTTCCGTTCGTCCCACCTCCACCCTTGTCCGAGTTTCCGGGCAATTTTGCTCCGGCTTGGGACCCTGATTGGGCCTTGGAGCCGGAGCGGCGCCGACCGGCGCCGTTCTCGGCGCTGTTCTCGGCGCCGTTCCCGGCGCTGGTGGAGCATTTGTTTTCCCCAGTGCCTCCCCCGCCGCTACAGCCTGTGCCTCGGGCTGTTGTGGGGGGGGAGGACTGGAAGGGGTCGGAGGACCCTCTTGCACGGCAGTGTGAGTCCGAACAGGAGTGGGCAGAAGACTCGGAGGATGCAAGTGGCCTTGACCTCTCCTCTGAGCCTGGGTTTGTGTCTCCTCCCACTGTCATGGAGGAAGGCGCAACATACACTGTGGTGCTCCGTAGAGCAGCTGAGGCTCTTGGCCTTGAATTGCCTACTGTTACCCTCCGGACTAACCTCTTTACTGAAGTGCTTCAGCCGGCGGCAAGTTCTATGGAACCTCTGCTTCCGTTCAATGAGGCCTTGACGGATGTTTTGATGGGTACCTGGTCTAGGCCAGCCACAGGGGTTCCTGTGGATAAAAACGTGGCCAGGCGTCACCGCCCGGCACCGGGTGACCCTGCCTTTTTGACAACTCATCCGACACCGGAGGAGCCTGGTCATTCAGGCTTCCACTTCCCAAACTGCATTCCCTACCGCTCCGCCGGATAAGGAATCAAAGAAGCTGGAGCAGCTTGGCAAAAGTTTGTTTTCCTCTGCCAGCCTGGGGCTGCGGTCAGTCAACACCTCATGCCTCTTGGGCCGCTATTCTCACGCTGTGTGGGACACGGTGGCGCAAACTCTGCCCCAGTGCCCGGAAGAGGTTCGGGCTGTGCTTTCCCCAGCTGTTGCAGAGGGGAAGGATGCCGCGAAGTTCGCCATTCGGTGTGGGTTGGGCACCGCGGACTCTTTGGGAAGGGCCATCTCCACAACGGTGGCCTTGCGGCGACATGCCTGGTTGCGGTCCACTGGGTTTTCGGGGGATGTCCAGAGTTCCCTAATGGACATGCCTTTTGATGGTACTCGCCTGTTTGGCGATAAGGCAGACAGTGCGCTTGAGCGTTTTAAGGACTCTTGGGCTACAGCCAAGTCCTTGGGTCTCTCCACCACACACCCGGCCACGTCTACCTTTTGTTCCTTTCGTGGCCGCGGAAGGGGCGCCCCTACACGTCCGTTCAGCCAAAGGCCTGCGCAGAACCAGCCTCAGCACGGCCGCGGGCGTGGTGGCCGCCGTGGCGGCACAGGGGGCCAGCGTGCGGGTCAGCCCACCTCCGCTCCCGCAGCATCCACCTCAAATCCTTCCTAGTCCACGCTTTGGGGTGCACCCCACGCCGGTGGGCGGCAGGATTCACCATCACCTCCCCCACTGGCGCTCTGTCACTTCGGACAGCTGGGTGCTGCAAATCGTCCGAAGGGGCTACTCCCTCCCCTTTGAGTCTGCCCCCCGTCCATGCAACCTCAGTTCCACCGCATGTCGGGGGATCACTTAGCGCTTCTCCGACAGGATGTCACAACCCTCTTGGCCAAGGGGGCCATCGAGCGCGTTCCTGGGCCAGAAGTAGGACATGGTTGTTATTCCCACTACTTTCTGGTCCCCAAAAAGGACAAGGGGGGCTTGCGCCCCATCTTGGACCTCCGGAACGTCAATCGCTTCCTCCGGAAGGAGAAGTTCAAGATGTTGACTCTAGCTCAGGTCTTGGCTGCCCTCGACCCTGGAGACTGGATGGTAGCGTTGGACTTGCAGGACGCATATTTTCACATTCCCGTCCTGCCGGCCCACCGGCGTTACCTGCGGTTCACGGTAGGCCACCAGCATTTTCAGTTTACCGTGCTCCCTTTCGGCCTTACAAGTGCCCCTCGCGTGTTCACAAAAGTGATGGCGGTGGTCGCAGCTCATCTGCGCAGGTCAGGGGTGTCAGTCTTCCCCTACCTCGATGACTGGTTGTTGAAGGCGGGCTCGCCCCAGGCCATCGTCACCCACCTTCAGACTACGGCTGACCTCCTGCAATTGCTGGGGTTCTCCATCAACGTGCCGAAGTCGCACCTGAGTCCCTCTCAGAAGCTCCCCTTCATCGGAGCAGTTCTGGATTCGACGCGGTTTCGGGTTTATCCTCCCGAGCAGCGAGTCCGGGATATTCAGGCTATGATTCCGATCTTTCAGCCTCTATCCTGGGTTTCAGTCAGGATGATCCTCCGGCTCCTGGGCCTGCTGGCCTCCTGCATTCTGCTAGTGCAACATGCCAGGTGGCATATGCGGGCTCTGCAGTGGGACCTGAAGTTCCAGTGGGCACAGCATCAGGGCAACCTGTCCGATCATGTCCAGATCTCGGAGGGCACTGCACGACAATTGCGGTGGTGGCTCACGAATCGCGATTGGGTCAATGGCAGATCCCTCTCCCTCCCCCAACCGGAGCACACAGTGGTGACGGATGCGTCCCTCCAGGGCTGGGGTGGCCACTTGGGAGAGGCGTATATCAGAGGCCTCTGGTCTCCCGCGGAGTCCCGGCTCCATATCAATCTTTTGGAGCTTCGGGCGATCCGACTTGCACTGAAGGCATTCCTTCCCTCTGTCCGGGGCAGTGTAGTGCAGGTGTTCACGGACAACACCACCGCCATGTGGTATTGCAACAAACAGGGCGGGGTGGGGTCGTGGACCCTATGTCTGGAGGCTCTGCGCCTCTGGACATGGCTGGAACATCAACGCATTACCTTGGTGGTTCAACACCTGGCAGGTTCTCTGAACGCCAGGGCGGACGAACTCAGCCGCCGGTGCTTGATGGATCACGAATGGTGTCTGAACTCGGACGTGGCGCAAGGTCTCTTTCTGCAGTGGGGAGAGCCTTGGTTAGATCTATTCGCCACCGAAGAGAACGCGCAATGTCATCAGTTCTGCGCGTTGGAATTTCAAAGGCGGCACTCGCTCGGCGACGCTTTTCATCGCGAGTGGAGCTGCGGTCTGTTGTACGCCTTTCCGCCTATACCACTTCTGCCCAGAGTGCTGAAGAAGATTCGGCGCGACCGGGCCCAAGTCATCCTTGTGGCTCCGGATTGGGCACGAAGATACTGGTATCCCGAGCTACTCAACATGGCGATCGATCCCCCGATCCGACTGCCTCTTCGGGAGGATCTTCTGTCGCAGCAGCAGGGAACGGTCCTCCACCCGAACCTGTCCAGCCTCCACCTCCATGCATGGAGATTGAGCGGCGACAGTTGACAGCTTTCGATCTTCCTCCCGAAGTCTGTGATGTCATTCTGGCAGCCAGGCGTCCCTCCACTAAAACGGTATACGCCTGCAGGTGGAACAAGTTTGTGGCATGGTGCACAGCGAAGTCTGTGGATCCCCTTTTTGCCCCTCTTTATGAGGTCCTTCTGTTCCTACTATCCTTGGCCCAGCAGGGCTCTGCTCTGGGCACTATCAAAGGTTATCTTTCGGCCATCTCCACCTTTCTCCGGCTTCCAGATCAGCCTTCTCTCTTTAAGTCCCCGGTTGTTAACCGTTTCCTGAAAGGCATTGCACACACGTTTCCTCCCGCGCCTTTCATAATGCCTCAATGGGACTTAAATCTTGCCTTGACCTATCTGATGTGCGCTCCTTTTGAGCCCCTTCATAACTGTCCTTTACGTCTTCTTACTCTAAAGACGGCTTTCCTGGTAGCTATCACCTCTGCCAGAAGAGTGAGTGAGCTCCAGGATCTTTCTTCTAAACCTCCTTTCCTTTCTGTTCATCCGGACAAGGTGGTTTTAAGGACCCGTCCTTTTTTCTTGCCAAAGGTTGTCACGCCCTTCCACATCGGGCAGACCATCACTTTGCCCACCTTCTTTCCGCCTCCGCATCCTTCAAAAGAGGAAGAGAGGCTCCATCGTCTGGACCCAAAACTTGCGCTCTCGTTCTATCTGAAGCGCACACAACAGTTCCGGGTGGATGGCCAGCTCTTTGTTGGCTACGTGGGCACCAAAAAAGGTCGGGCCGTGCACAAACAAACCATCTCTTGGTGGGTCGTTTTATGCATCAAAGCGTGTTACTCGTTGGCTAAAAAGGAGCCTCCTGTGGGGCTGCGTGCCCATTCTACCAGGGCGACAGCAGCCACTACTGCCTTGGGACGCGGCGTTCCCTTGCAGGATATTTGTCAGGCAGCCACGTGGGCCTCGCTGCACACCTTTACCAAGCATTACTGCCTTGACAGTCAAGTCCGGAGAGACGGCTTCTTTGGCCGTTCTGTTCTCCGTGACTTTCTAGTGTAATCTATTCGCAGACCCACCTGGGGTATCTATTCTAAGGTAAGGAATCTATCACTAACGTGTCTCTTTCAGATGCACAAGTTACTACTTGTGTAACGATATATCTGTAAGAGACATTAGTTAGTGATAGATTCCTTACCGCCCACCCATCCTCCCCGTTCTGCGAACTGATTCTAGGGTTAAGGTCATCCCTTTCAGGGCCCTAGTTTCATGGCACCAGTGGTCAGTTTCTTGCATGGCTCTGTGTTCCTGGCGCGGAAAGTCGTGTACAGAACTGACGTCAGCGCGCATGGGTGGCGCCTAAGTAGTCTCCGTGCCGTCATCTCGGCGCTTACGACGCCAGCGACGAACGCGGAGCCGCACGACGCCACCTACCGACACGCAGGGGTACTGCTGACGAAAAACTTTCCGGATCCAGTCTGACGCCTGGGGATATTCTAAGGTAAGGAATCTATCACTAACTAATGTTTCTTACAGATATATCGTTACACAAGTAGTAACTTGTGCTTTATGCACTGTTTTGACACTCAATAAAACTTTTGTCTGCTTCTGTCTGTTAATCATTGCAGCACATATTTTCTATACAAGAATCACTACGGTTCAATAAATATTGAAAAACGTCCCTTCGTGTATTCCTTGTATATTTCTCTGAGCGAAAGAAAGCACAAGGTACTGAGCAAAAAGTTATAGGTCTGTCACCACGGTTTCTGAGGGAACAGAGTTGTCAGGTTCAGTAGTTGCCACAACTGTTTGCTCCCTTTCCAGGTTTAGGGGGCTACCGGTGGCACTGTGAGCTAGTTGGTCCAAGGGACAACATATCCAGCAGGGGTGCATGGAACCAGTCTGGCACCATCCTAAGTTTATGTCCTCCACAAACGTGCAGTTCCTACTGATTTGTGGAAACTACATAACAGTGGGACTCAGCCCATTAGTTTAGCAGAGGAATACAGGAGGCATATTGGGCAATAACACCTTGCATCCCCCATCCCCTTTTAAAAAAATCAGGACTATAATACTTTCTGTTCAAGATGAGGGCAGATATCCTATGGCTGGCACGTTGCATATCTGCGTCAGTATAGGGGCCCATAAATTAATGCATGATTTAAATGTGTCAATTGGGACCCCATCAGGGCCGGGTGCCTTTGCAGCAGTGAACTTTTCCAAGTAGCTAGTAACCTCTTCTAAACTAATGGGTGTTAGATGTGATGATCCTACATAGCATATTGTTCCAGGGGTAACGTCCAGGCCATGATTTTCTGGATTAAAAATTCCTCCATAGTGGCTCAGCCAGTCGGCGTGTTGGACTAGTGCCTCAACCAGAGGAGCTGATGAATCTTTTAAAAAGAGCTGGTTTATTGTTTTCCAGATAAGGGTAACATCTCTTGTTTCAGCTGCCTGTTGTAAATTTGCCCACATTTCCTCCTGTAGATCCGCCCTTCTTTTCCTTATCGCTTGCTTATAAGTGACTCTCAGGGTTAAAATCTCATCCCTATTTTTGAGATGGTCTGGACGGCTTTCATTAGGTTCCCGTTTGCACTCGAGCAGTCCCAGTTAAACCACCTAATGGATTTATTATAAGGCCTCTTTCTAATAGATCTCAAGTTAACCGCAATAGCTGTTAATATTTTGCTGAAAGCATCTATAATTTGGCGAGGCAAAGAACTTTGGTTAGTGCAAGTGGAAAACTCAATGGGGTAGTCCTTAAACACTTTATCTAGTAGGGCAACTCGGTTTGCCATTTGTCCATTTGAGGCTAATACCATTTGTGCAATGGATTTCTATTTGTTCCGCCAGTTGTGGTCCCTTAGTCTACTGTGTTTTAATATTGAGTGACATCAACAATGGGTGATGATTGCTAAAATGGTTTGGAATGATTTTAAAGGAGTCTACCTATCCAAGTCCGGCTGCAGAGACCAGGATGTGGTCAATAGTAAAATCAGAACCGTTCCCCTGGAAGGAGGATATCAATTTTCCCTCACTATCCAGAGTATATTCCATGAACTCAAAATTATAGCTGAAGATCAGTTCATTAAGGGCCTCACCATGTGGGTTGTGTGGAAAGTGTGCATGGTTACCCCCATGGATGTTTGTGTATCCACACATCTTACTACAGGGCTTATCACAAATTTCAGTATTGAAATCCCCAACCCATATGTAAATGCAGCTATCTGAAACATGTCTCAAAATATTCCAGTTCTCTCCCCAGGTCATAGATAACCCTATTCCTCGTGTTATCAAAAAGGTTATTGTAAAAATGAATCAGAATAAAATTGTCTTTCTCGATGGTCTGGAGATGACATATTTGGAAAAAAGGTGAACTGAAGAGGCCCTTTGTCACCGTTAGTGGGAAGGTGGTGGAAATTAGTAAAACAAGACCCCCCTAGGCTCGTTCCTTAGCTCGTCCATGGTTGGAGGGGATGGCTGGGGCACTAAAGGTCTAATACCCATCTAGATGGAAGTCTCCAATATGCCAAGTATCCTATAAGCAAATCAATTGGGATGACTTAAGTCTACCTAATCCTTATTTCTAAATTAGTTTTTATAACCTGCAATATTCCAAGGGATGTTTAGGCTTGTGCCCGATGGGTTCAAGGGAAACCCCCTGGTACTGTGCTTTTAAGGTCTTCGTGTCACTTTCCCTTTCTAGATCATCATGACCATCCAGTCATCAAGAAAAGTCAGAGGGGCATACCTATTTAAGAGGTCCAAATCCCTCAGATCTGGATGGAGGCCACCTCTGGCCAGGGCTGAGCACCTAGTTAACTGCCACTGACTCAGTTGGGGGAACTGTACGATAAGCAGAGCTCTATGAAAGAAGCCTAGCGGTAGAGCCCGAAGAGATTGAGGAGACATGTTATTATCCGGTTGCCTAAGTCAAGCGAGGATTCTCCCCACCACTGATGGCCTATTAAAATTTATAATAACACATTCTCCATCCAGGGACTTGGCTTAATTGCCTATCCAGTTTACTCTTTGTACCATATTAATCCAACCTGTGTGATAGTGTTTGATGAGAGAAAACTTGCTGCCCAACTGACAGGCATAATACTTTGGGCAACTTCGGGCAGACCTTTCCGGGCGATTTGTGGCTGACTACTCCCCCACTGTTTATCCCTACCCTTTTTAACATCTTTCGCTCCTAAGTTGTGCATGACTCGGGGGGCTTGTCGGGTGTGCGGTAGAATTGGTGTATTAATGACCTGTTCACTTAAAATCACTACTCTAACTAATTGCAAACAACATGTGAAAATGTGGTGTTTGGGGGAGGTAGTGGGGTTGTAGTCAACCCTTGTATACCTGTGGTGGGAGCCGGCTTGTTAAAGTTTGTCAGTGCTAATTCTATTGCAACTAAATGAGCACAAATTGGTTCCAAAATTAGCATCCAAAACACCAATACATTTATTGTACAATGAGTCCATTAAACTCACTAAGCTGTCTTTTTCCCTAGGCATGATATTTTTGGGTGTTGCGGAAGCTGTGAGTTGGGTGGTATTTGCCCTGGCACATTTGGGTTTGGATTTGCCACCTATCTCAAGTCGCTTCCTTTTTCCTGCAACCCCATGGTCCTTAATTGTACCCACAATAACTTTAGGCTCTAGGGGGATGGGCACCTTCTGGGGCCTGGGTTGTGGGAAAGGTTCCTCCACAGATGCAACATGTAAAGTTGATGAGTGTCCTTCCATGTCCTCTGCAATTAAGGGGGGACACATCATTGGACACACCGGGCCTGAGTGGAAAAAGTCTCCAGAGGTGGCAAAATGGAAGATGAAAGGGATAAGTGAAGTTCAACCAGTTCAATCTCTTTGTTAATGACACATGGCGCTTTGCAGGAATGTGTAATAGTGGTTTTGGTATGGGGTGCAGGAACCCCAGCCTGTTACTTCTTTTTACCATTGATCTCGTTTCCATATATTGAGAGGAGGTCAAGTAGAGAGCACTTTAGAACCATAAGACCATGAATCAGGGCTGCTTCAGGATCCAATGCCAATTCAATATAGCGCCCCTCAGTACCCCGCCCAAACACAGGAAGTACCCACTGCCCTGACACACGAAGGACCTGATATGCTGGTTCTTCAAGAGGACAAAGGCCAAGGTTGTCACACAGCAGCAGTAAGAACCATCTCTAGGCTGCTCTAGGAATTAAGCCATATAGCCCTATGGTGCAGCAGCAGACAGCAAACTGCAAACAGCAATCACAAATAATCCTGACGAATCCACTTACCTCCTCCCCCCGGCCTTGTTGGCCACCGCCTCCACCTCACACCCAGGTCTGTTTGCTATTGAACAACCAATAGTGACCTGCTGACTCCGTTTAGGCTCAGGAGCTAGTAGTTGGAGGGTAGGGCTGGGGCCAGAGTGCGAAACTGAGGGCTAAGGGTTGCCTACTCAGCTCTACCTTCAGCAGATGCCCCAGCACCACTGCAGACCCTGCAAGAACCACAAAGAAAGCCATGGTGAGCCCAAGAGTACAGGGCCCCACAACATGACACATGACAACACTATGCTACCGTCACTGCAACCACCAGACCCGCCCTGCTGAACACCCATGCCTACCTGCATCAATGAGCCAGCCGGGTACAGTGACGGTGGTGGGAGCAAAAAAACAGCAGCGATAGTGCTGGCGGTCATTGTTGTAGTATTGCCTTCTCCACTCCACTCGCAGCTGCAGCCTTGAGACAACAACAGTTCGGGGCAAGATGAAAGCCAAAGCAGAGGAAAGGAGCATCCCCCACAACAATATTCTGTCCAGTCTCTCTCCTGCCTCTCTGTATGACGCTATGTGGTGAGCACGAGCACGACGTCGGGGGGAGGAGTTTCGCAAGTTAACAAGAAGTGTCATCAGACCTACAAGCAACATAGTTGTCACAAGAATTGAGCGTGCTTCATGAGAAGAATATCTATGCAGCTTTTCCTACCTCTAGACAGAGGTGGTCACGTATTATTAAAGAACTGACACCAATGGCATTGCACTTGTAAGCTGTTTAAGCCACTATCATACTGACATTTTTCAGATCTATGATCATTCACCATATATAATATTGTAATCGCAGGATAAGGCTGTGCACTGCTGCTTTGTTAATGCCATCTCTCTGAACAGCCCTGCTCTCTTAAAGCTTTTTAGGGGAAATAATTTAATTTATTACAAAGGTAATGCATAATGGCTGCACAGGCAGAAGAGAGTTATAGGGTAAATGAAGTGAGCATGTTCTAATATTGTTACTAGTGCAGCCTAGAGCTATGGAGGAACAGCTATAGGAGAACCATTCTGCAAGTGCACATTGCTAATTGTATAGCAGACATATTTACAGTCTGTGAATTTGCTAAGCCACAATGTGAGTTCAGTCACTGATAGTACACTATTGTAGATCACTAGGGATACACAGCATTGAATGCTTAAAATATTCTGTGTGCAGTGCAACAGGTTGAAGTCTGCTAGCATTGCATACATAATTCAGAACTAGCGGCCTTTAAATGTGAAATGCAAAGATCATGGATATTGAGGTGGGTGTGGTGAAATTGGTTAGACAAAGAAATGTCCCCAGCACACGTAAGGAGTAATACAGAAAATTAAAATGCACGTTGTGAGCATAAAATATACACAAGTAAGTGGGTTCTTGTAGTTTTCTTTCTTTATTCTCTATTTCTTCAGACAGCCGACACGTGTTTCGTCGCAAACAGGGTAATAATCCCGCGACTTTATCAAGGCTGTACAAAAACAAACAAGAGCAAGCAATGTACCACCTTACAGAATAACAGGTGTACAACAATAGTATCACTCAATAATAAATACGAGTGTCCAAACAATAGATCTGTGCAAGCATGCACAAGGTGGAGATTGGGTGTGACTACCCGATAGGTTCCGAATAATCAAAAGGGTATCAACGTACCCAAAGTACCAAAAGGATGGAGGAGAAAAGTGTATTTACTGTTGACTATTGAAAGGCATCCAATAAATATGTGCCGTGCAGCCAGTGTATCCAAACACAGACGAACAATCGTGACTAGGAAATCACTATGCTAAATAAAATTGGATGTCGATACGTCGTGAATGAAAATGAAAAGACACCACCTTGTATCACCCAAGTGGTAGTGAGGAAGAAAGAACCACGATAAATACCTATGTTCCTGTTGTCGTCAATTCTGTGAAACAAATAACAAAACGGCTAGAATCTACCTTCTAGTAAGTAGAGCCTATCCAGGCGACAGAAAAACCTTTACTAACTTGAAAACCTACTTATTTTGTGGTGATAATTCCAACCCACAAGTGGGGTTCAGTATCTCGCAACGTCTCACTTCGTAGTTCAACCGTCAGAGGGATCCAATTACGTCCCAAACTCCAAAGTATCAGTTCCTACAACAGATGATACCAAGACTTGATAACAAGAATGTTTCTCACTGTAAGCATATGGTGAATGACATATTCGCGCTATATTCCTTCAAGCGTTGTTAGCTCTAGATAACGTATTAAAACTATCATTAACACATATGTGTTCCATATGTTCATGACGTTAGTGAACCCCTTATCTATAAGAGTGCCTCATGCGTAGACCATAACGCCTAAATTATCTCCTATATCAAACGTAAATGTTATAATATGCCGCAATCTTATCTCTAGTCGGTATTCCTGTAATCTAACACGCTGTGTAACAGCAGACTTCTATTTCCTTATTACTTGCCCCAGCGGTGTAGCATAAACAATCTGCCATCCCCCTAAGGTCCACAGAAAGTGGAGAACCTGTTAACTTCCTCGCATAACTCCACCACTCCTTACCGGTTTCTTGTGTATTAAATCTCAAGACGTCGCTCAACGTGCCATTCCGAGTACAGGACACGAGTCTAATGCCGGGTGAGCCCGTGAATATAAAGGCTACCGTCAGAACGCCTCAGACATAAACAAAGGACTCCAATTCTGTCAGCCTCCAATACGGTCATCAAAACAGAAAACAGACTCGCCCCATAACCTCTTATGTGGCGGCCATCTTGGAATTGCTAGAGTGTATCAAACACATAGGTAAAGAATCTCTTACAGAAAAAAGGCCCCTCTCCTCAATATGAAAGAAAGCCTAAATAATTGACAATAGTCAAAATCATAGAAACCATCGTGGTTCTGGCATGGGAAAAGGGTTAAAAATAAGAAAGGTCCTCTAATGGGCTGAAAATCGAGATGACGGTGTACATCTCTAACTATTATTAGCTGAGGTAAATCAGAGAGAGCATATAGAGGAAATAGTGCACATATCCGTAATGTTCTCAGTGTGAATAGTCTCGTGAGTATCAAATATTTGAGTGTCATTACCAGTAGACTACATTCATAATCATCCATCTCTCATGGTGAAAATTATTAATCATAAAGGTATTAGATTTTGCGGTGTAAACGCACCCGATTACAGTTTGGCTCCGGAGAAAACACTTCTTTTAAAACAGTTTATGCAAAATGCAATACACACTAGGAATGCATGTGTAGTATCATGTAAAGATCACTAGGTACGTGACAGGTAAACATCATTTTCTGTACATCTTCATTGCGACATCAGTAGTCGTGCACATAGTGTGGCAACTCTGCGCACTCATTTACCCAAGAAGTAATGCAGTTCATGGTCCAAATTAAGCCCTAGTTCAGTACTGCGCAATCTAAGAATCCAGAGTGCTTCCCGTCTGCGAAGGGCCAGCTCTCTGTTGCCCCCCCTTGGATGTCTGTAGGTCTGTTCTATACCAAAAAACTCAAATTGTTTGTGTGTCGTCTGAACAGGGCATTGTGTTATATGTGCGGCAATGGGATATCTGACGTCACCTTGCTTCACTGCTCTTATATGTTCTCCCATTCTTTCACGTAGTATCCTGATCGTGCTGCCGACATATCTTCTTTTACACCTACACTCTATTATGTAGACAACAAATTTGGTTAAGCAATTGATATTCGATTCTATCCTGTATGTCTCGTTCCCAGGGCCCTGGAATTCTGTTTTGTGGTTGCATGCCCACTTGCAGGCACTGCAGTTATTGCATCCATGGAATCCCTTTGTCCGTTGTGTCAACCAAGTCTCCTTTCTCTCTAACTTCGCCGCCACTCTTAAACAGTACATTCGAGTCAAACGCATTCCCAGGGGACTGCGGTCACACATCATACCTACGTATGACGACCTGGAGGCCGACCTTTTAATTGCTTGGGAAAGGGAACTGACTGAGAATTCTAATAAACTAATGGGAATCCTAATAGAGAACTGTGAGAGGAAAGTTTCCCAATTTCAAAAGGATATTGATCTCTTAGAATTAGAAATTACACAACTTAACTTAACTGAGGCTACGGAGAAAAATTATGTTATCCTCAATGATGTTCTACAACGTCACCTGGCAGACATCAAACAACGTAAGACCAGGAAATTAAAAGGGACGAACGTGATTATTCGTGTGGCAGAATCTTCACGTTCGCCCAAAAATACGATCACCTAGTTCCCAAAGGGAGCCAGTCAGTTGCCAGTGATGGCAAATCAATGAGTTCTAGCTCGACTTCTTTGGACATAGCACAGACCAGTGGCAGTGAATCGGATAGAGGAGAGGTAATCAATAATGTTTCTAACAATGGGAGCGGTTTTTTAACAGAGGTCCAAAGAATAAAACGAGGGAACCGGGAGAAAAGACGACCCGTACCTTCAGAAAAATCAGGAGGGGAAAGAGAGGTAGCGCAGGGAAACGACCGCCCAGGTGTGAGGACCCGATCCTGGAACCACAAGAAATGAATACAGTGGATATTGTTAATGTTGTCAATTTGTCAGATAAATGTCTTTCGGATGATACATTGTCTGTTCTAACGAAAGGTATGAGTTTTTGTCCGAATAGCAATGGCAACGTATGTGAAGCAAAAATAGATTTGTATAAATTTGTAAGAAAGCTAAAAATTAAGAAACACTTTGAAATGTTAGGGTGTGTAAATAAAAATCTGCAACCAAACCATGGGGTTTTTGCTTCAAGTGAACACACTATACAGGACATTTTGGACACGAGATTATTACTGTCCCTTACTGACTGTGAGGATGAAGTGGTGACTGCAGAAATGGTTATGCGTGATCTAAATGTATCAAGTGACTTTAGCATCACAAGTGAATTGAAAGCAAAATCGAAATGGACCCCACCACTATTTTCGGGGAATAATATAGACATATTTCACAAACTAGTGATTGCAGACCTTGACAGACAAACTGACAACAAGAAGACACGGGCCAGGGCCAAGAGAGACAATCTAACACAGGGTGAACGCAGGGCCTTGAGAGATCTTATGAGTGACAAGGATGTCACGATTAAAGAAGCTGACAAAGGGGGTAACATTGTTGTGATGCGCAGTAGCGACTATGATAATGACATCCTATCACAACTTAGCGACCAACAATGTTATGAGCCTCTCACTAACAATCCGACTTGGGCGCTCACAGACCATATCAACAGACATCTGAGACAGTGGCATGGGCAGGGGTTACTTGATGATAATGAATTAACATACATGAGAGTTGATAGACCAAGATACCCCTGTATATACACACTACCGAAAATACACAAAGACTTGCCTTTCCCACCAGGCAGACCCATAATATCTGGGAATGAGGGTCCGACTGAGAGAATCTCAGAATATGTAGACACTTTCTTGCAACCCATGGTCAAGAACCTGCCGTCATATATACGCGACACGAAACATGTCCTAGGTATCATGGCGGATCTCAATTGGGATGAAAACATGACTCTGGTGACTCTTGATGTGACTGCCCTGTACACTAGCATCAGGCGAGACTCTGGCCTGGTGGCAATCAGGAAGACTTTGAATACTAGATCAGCAAGTGCATGGAGTCATACTGAAATGCTGATGGAAATGATTGAGCTAATACTTGACAATAATATTTTCCTTCACAAAGAAAAATGGTACAGACAGAAGCAAGGAGTGGCCATGGGCTCCAGATTTTCTCCCTCGTACGCGAACCTCTTTATGGGTTGGTTCGAGGAGATGAGGATCTGGGGTCACATGGGGTCACAATGGAACGATTCCATCTTGTATTGGGGCAGATATATAGATGATTGCCTGATGATCTGGACTGGCTCCTCACATAAACTGACGGGATTTTTTGATTACCTGAATGATAATGATCTAAATATCAAATTCACATTTGAGCATAGCACGAGCAGGATTGCATTTTTAGATGTTGAACTATACATCAGAGACAATACAATACACAGTAGGCTTTTTCGTAAAAAAACAGCTTGCAACGCGGTCTTACATGCGTCTAGTGCACATCCTTTCCACCAGATCAGGTCGATTCCCTATGGTGAACTAGTCAGGTTAAGACGGAATTGTAGTTTTGACCCAGAATTTGAAGAATGCAAAAGAGTATGATGTCCCGCTTTCAGAACAGAGGCTACAATAGTCACATACTTAAGAAAGCTGAACAAAGGATACACAGGGTCAGGAGACAGGATACACTCAGAGAACGCACAGCGCGTACAAACAAGGGGGATAGAGTACGAGTGATAACTGGATTTAACAACTGGTCAGGCATATTGATGCGTAGCCTTAAGAGACACTGGCATTTGCTCAGGGCGGACAGATCTCTCAATGACCACATCACGGACAGACCGACCATCACATACAGACGAGGGGTAACTTTAAGGAATATGTTGAGCCCGAGCTACCCGAAGTTAGTGAGAAAGGAGACTTGGTTGACACAACGGACAAAGGGATTCCATGGATGCAATAACTGCAGTGCCTGCAAGTGGGCATGCAACCACAAAACAGAATTCCAGGGCCCTGGGAACGAGACATACAGGATAGAATCGAATATCAATTGCTTAACCAAATTTGTTGTCTACATAATAGAGTGTAGGTGTAAAAGAAGATATGTCGGCAGCACGATCAGGACACTACGTGAAAGAATGGGAGAACATATAAGAGCAGTGAAGCAAGGTGACGTCAGATATCCCATTGCCGCACATATAACACAATGCCCTGTTCAGACGACACACAAACAATTTGAGTTTTTGGTATAGAACAGACCTACAGACATCCAAGGGGGGCAACAGAGAGCTGGCCCTTCGCAGACGGGAAGCACTCTGGATTCTTAGATTGCGCAGTACTGAACTAGGGCTTAATTTGGACCATGAACTGCATTACTTCTTGGGTAAATGAGTGCGCAGAGTTGCCACACTATGTGCACGACTACTGATGTCGCAATGAAGATGTACAGAAAATGATGTTTACCTGTCACGTACCTAGTGATCTTTACATGATACTACACATGCATTCCTAGTGTGTATTGCATTTTGCATAAACTGTTTTAAAAGAAGTGTTTTCTCCGGAGCCAAACTGTAATCGGGTGCGTTTTACACCGCAAAATCTAATACCTTTATGATTAATAATTTTCACCATGAGAGATGGATGATTATGAATGTAGTCTACTGGTAATGACACTCAAATATTTGATACTCACGAGACTATTCACACTGAGAACATTACGGATATGTGCACTATTTCCTCTATATGCTCTCTCTGATTTACCTCAGCTAATAATAGTTAGAGATGTACACCGTCATCTCGATTTTCAGCCCATTAGAGGACCTTTCTTATTTTTAACCCTTTTCCCATGCCAGAACCACGATGGTTTCTATGATTTTGACTATTGTCAATTATTTAGGCTTTCTTTCATATTGAGGAGAGGGGCCTTTTTTCTGTAAGAGATTCTTTACCTATGTGTTTGATACACTCTAGCAATTCCAAGATGGCCGCCACATAAGAGGTTATGGGGCGAGTCTGTTTTCTGTTTTGATGACCGTATTGGAGGCTGACAGAATTGGAGTCCTTTGTTTATGTCTGAGGCGTTCTGACGGTAGCCTTTATATTCACGGGCTCACCCGGCATTAGACTCGTGTCCTGTACTCGGAATGGCACGTTGAGCGACGTCTTGAGATTTAATACACAAGAAACCGGTAAGGAGTGGTGGAGTTATGCGAGGAAGTTAACAGGTTCTCCACTTTCTGTGGACCTTAGGGGGATGGCAGATTGTTTATGCTACACCGCTGGGGCAAGTAATAAGGAAATAGAAGTCTGCTGTTACACAGCGTGTTAGATTACAGGAATACCGACTAGAGATAAGATTGCGGCATATTATAACATTTACGTTTGATATAGGAGATAATTTAGGCGTTATGGTCTATGCATGAGGCACTCTTATAGATAAGGGGGTTCACTAACGTCATGAACATATGGAACACATATGTGTTAATGATAGTTTTAATACGTTATCTAGAGCTAACAACGCTTGAAGGAATATAGCGCGAATATGTCATTCACCATATGCTTACAGTGAGAAACATTCTTGTTATCAAGTCTTGGTATCATCTGTTGTAGGAACTGATACTTTGGAGTTTGGGACGTAATTGGATCCCTCTGACGGTTGAACTACGAAGTGAGACGTTGCGAGATACTGAACCCCACTTGTGGGTTGGAATTATCACCACAAAATAAGTAGGTTTTCAAGTTAGTAAAGGTTTTTCTGTCGCCTGGATAGGCTCTACTTACTAGAAGGTAGATTCTAGCCGTTTTTGTTATTTGTTTCACAGAATTGACGACAACAGGAACATAGGTATTTATCGTGGTTCTTTCTTCCTCACTACCACTTGGGTGATACAAGGTGGTGTCTTTTCATTTTCATTCACGACGTATCGACATCCAATTTTATTTAGCATAGTGATTTCCTAGTCACGATTGTTCGTCTGTGTTTGGATACACTGGCTGCACGGCACATATTTATTGGATGCCTTTCAATAGTCAACAGTAAATACACTTTTCTCCTCCATCCTTTTGGTACTTTGGGTACGTTGATACCCTTTTGATTATTAGGAACCTATCGGGTAGTCACACCCAATCACCACCTTGTGCATGCTTGCACAGATCTATTGTTTGGACACTCGTATTTATTATTGAGTGATACTATTGTTGTACACCTGTTATTCTGTAAGGTGGTACATTGCTTGCTCTTGTTTGTTTTTGTACAGCCTTGATAAAGTCGCGGGATTATTACCCTGTTTGCGACGAAACACGTGTCGGCTGTCTGAAGAAATAGAGAATAAAGAAAGAAAACTACAAGAACCCACTTACTTGTGTATATTTTATGCTCACAACGTGCATTTTAATTTTCTGTATTACTCCTTACGTGTGCTGGGGACATTTCTTTGTCTAACCAATTGGCACAGGCCGATACCTTGGGGAGACTGGTGGTGCTCCTCACCTTTCAGCACCGTTATAAATACAAAACAATCTTACTGATCTGGATGGTATTTTCCTGAGTGGCGCCATTATTCCTATACTCCAAACCACTGCCCTTTATTTCGCATTAAGTCCGGTTAGGAGGCAGCCCAGGAGTCATCATGACTACGTTTACTAAAGAAAGACTCAATAGAGATAGAGAGGCAGATGACCTTTTCAACAATCTGTCGGGAAACAGTACAAATACTACAGCAGCGCTAGGTGGACAACCCTCCAGACAGGAGGGATTAAGAGAGAAATTTATTAGACTAGAGAGATTAAGGAGAAGCGAGATGTCTAGATGGTGGGACGCCGCCACTCTTAAACAGTACATTCGAGTCAAACGCATTCCCAGGGGACTGCGGTCACAGATCATACCTACGTATGACGACCTGGAGGCCGACCTTTTAATTGCTTGGGAAAGGGAACTGACTGAGAATTCTAATAAACTAATGGGAATCCTAATAGAGAACTGTGAGAGGAAAGTTTCCCAATTTCAAAAGGATATTGATCTCTTAGAATTAGAAATTACACAACTTAACTTAACTGAGGCTACGGAGAAAAATTATGTTATCCTCAATGATGTTCTACAACGTCACCTGGCAGACATCAAACAACGTAAGACCAGGAAATTAAAAGGGACGAACGTGATTATTCGTGTGGCAGAATCTTCACGTTCGCCCAAAAATACGATCACCTAGTTCCCAAAGGGAGCCAGTCAGTTGCCAGTGATGGCAAATCAATGAGTTCTAGCTCGACTTCTTTGGACATAGCACAGACCAGTGGCAGTGAATCGGATAGAGGAGAGGTAATCAATAATGTTTCTAACAATGGGAGCGGTTTTTTAACAGAGGTCCAAAGAATAAAACGAGGGAACCGGGAGAAAAGACGACCCGTACCTTCAGAAAAATCAGGAGGGGAAAGAGAGGTAGCGCAGGGAAACGACCGCCCAGGTGTGAGGACCCGATCCTGGAACCACAAGAAATGAATACAGTGGATATTGTTAATGTTGTCAATTTGTCAGATAAATGTCTTTCGGATGATACATTGTCTGTTCTAACGAAAGGTATGAGTTTTTGTCCGAATAGCAATGGCAACGTATGTGAAGCAAAAATAGATTTGTATAAATTTGTAAGAAAGCTAAAAATTAAGAAACACTTTGAAATGTTAGGGTGTGTAAATAAAAATCTGCAACCAAACCATGGGGTTTTTGCTTCAAGTGAACACACTATACAGGACATTTTGGACACGAGATTATTACTGTCCCTTACTGACTGTGAGGATGAAGTGGTGACTGCAGAAATGGTTATGCGTGATCTAAATGTATCAAGTGACTTTAGCATCACAAGTGAATTGAAAGCAAAATCGAAATGGACCCCACCACTATTTTCGGGGAATAATATAGACATATTTCACAAACTAGTGATTGCAGACCTTGACAGACAAACTGACAACAAGAAGACACGGGCCAGGGCCAAGAGAGACAATCTAACACAGGGTGAACGCAGGGCCTTGAGAGATCTTATGAGTGACAAGGATGTCACGATTAAAGAAGCTGACAAAGGGGGTAACATTGTTGTGATGCGCAGTAGCGACTATGATAATGACATCCTATCACAACTTAGCGACCAACAATGTTATGAGCCTCTCACTAACAATCCGACTTGGGCGCTCACAGACCATATCAACAGACATCTGAGACAGTGGCATGGGCAGGGGTTACTTGATGATAATGAATTAACATACATGAGAGTTGATAGACCAAGATACCCCTGTATATATACACTACCGAAAATACACAAAGACTTGCCTTTCCCACCAGGCAGACCCATAATATCTGGGAATGAGGGTCCGACTGAGAGAATCTCAGAATATGTAGACACTTTCTTGCAACCCATGGTCAAGAACCTGCCGTCATATATACGCGACACGAAACATGTCCTAGGTATCATGGCGGATCTCAATTGGGATGAAAACATGACTCTGGTGACTCTTGATGTGACTGCCCTGTACACTAGCATCAGGCGAGACTCTGGCCTGGTGGCAATCAGGAAGACTTTGAATACTAGATCAGCAAGTGCATGGAGTCATACTGAAATGCTGATGGAAATGATTGAGCTAATACTTGACAATAATATTTTCCTTCACAAAGAAAAATGGTACAGACAGAAGCAAGGAGTGGCCATGGGCTCCAGATTTTCTCCCTCGTACGCGAACCTCTTTATGGGTTGGTTCGAGGAGATGAGGATCTGGGGTCACATGGGGTCACAATGGAACGATTCCATCTTGTATTGGGGCAGATATATAGATGATTGCCTGATGATCTGGACTGGCTCCTCACATAAACTGACGGGATTTTTTGATTACCTGAATGATAATGATCTAAATATCAAATTCACATTTGAGCATAGCACGAGCAGGATTGCATTTTTAGATGTTGAACTATACATCAGAGACAATACAATACACAGTAGGCTTTTTCGTAAAAAAACAGCTTGCAACGCGGTCTTACATGCGTCTAGTGCACATCCTTTCCACCAGATCAGGTCGATTCCCTATGGTGAACTAGTCAGGTTAAGACGGAATTGTAGTTTTGACCCAGAATTTGAAGAATGCAAAAAGAGTATGATGTCCCGCTTTCAGAACAGAGGCTACAATAGTCACATACTTAAGAAAGCTGAACAAAGGATACACAGGGTCAGGAGACAGGATACACTCAGAGAACGCACAGCGCGTACAAACAAGGGGGATAGAGTACGAGTGATAACTGGATTTAACAACTGGTCAGGCATATTGATGCGTAGCCTTAAGAGACACTGGCATTTGCTCAGGGCAGACAGATCTCTCAATGACCACATCACGGACAGACCGACCATCACATACAGACGAGGGGTAACTTTAAGGAATATGTTGAGCCCGAGCTACCCGAAGTTAGAGAGAAAGGAGACTTGGTTGACACAACGGACAAAGGGATTCCATGGATGCAATAACTGCAGTGCCTGCAAGTGGGCATGCAACCACAAAACAGAATTCCAGGGCCCTGGGAACGAGACATACAGGATAGAATCGAATATCAATTGCTTAACCAAATTTGTTGTCTACATAATAGAGTGTAGGTGTAAAAGAAGATATGTCGGCAGCACGATCAGGACACTACGTGAAAGAATGGGAGAACATATAAGAGCAGTGAAGCAAGGTGACGTCAGATATCCCATTGCCGCACATATAACACAATGCCCTGTTCAGACGACACACAAACAATTTGAGTTTTTTGGTATAGAACAGACCTACAGACATCCAAGGGGGGCAACAGAGAGCTGGCCCTTCGCAGACGGGAAGCACTCTGGATTCTTAGATTGCGCAGTACTGAACTAGGGCTTAATTTGGACCATGAACTGCATTACTTCTTGGGTAAATGAGTGCGCAGAGTTGCCACACTATGTGCACGACTACTGATGTCGCAATGAAGATGTACAGAAAATGATGTTTACCTGTCACGTACCTAGTGATCTTTACATGATACTACACATGCATTCCTAGTGTGTATTGCATTTTGCATAAACTGTTTTAAAAGAAGTGTTTTCTCCGGAGCCAAACTGTAATCGGGTGCGTTTTACACCGCAAAATCTAATACCTTTATGATTAATAATTTTCACCATGAGAGATGGATGATTATGAATGTAGTCTACTGGTAATGACACTCAAATATTTGATACTCACGAGACTATTCACACTGAGAACATTACGGATATGTGCACTATTTCCTCTATATGCTCTCTCTGATTTACCTCAGCTAATAATAGTTAGAGATGTACACCGTCATCTCGATTTTCAGCCCATTAGAGGACCTTTCTTATTTTTAACCCTTTTCCCATGCCAGAACCACGATGGTTTCTATGATTTTGACTATTGTCAATTATTTAGGCTTTCTTTCATATTGAGGAGAGGGGCCTTTTTTCTGTAAGAGATTCTTTACCTATGTGTTTGATACACTCTAGCAATTCCAAGATGGCCGCCACATAAGAGGTTATGGGGCGAGTCTGTTTTCTGTTTTGATGACCGTATTGGAGGCTGACAGAATTGGAGTCCTTTGTTTATGTCTGAGGCGTTCTGACGGTAGCCTTTATATTCACGGGCTCACCCGGCATTAGACTCATGTCCTGTACTCGGAATGGCACGTTGAGCGACGTCTTGAGATTTAATACACAAGAAACCGGTAAGGAGTGGTGGAGTTATGCGAGGAAGTTAACAGGTTCTCCACTTTCTGTGGACCTTAGGGGTATGGCAGATTGTTTATGCTACACCGCTGGGGCAAGTAATAAGGAAATAGAAGTCTGCTGTTACACAGCGTGTTAGATTACAGGAATACCGACTAGAGATAAGATTGCGGCATATTATAACATTTACGTTTGATATAGGAGATAATTTAGGCGTTATGGTCTACGCATGAGGCACTCTTATAGATAAGGGGGTTCACTAACGTCATGAACATATGGAACACATATGTGTTAATGATAGTTTTAATACGTTATCTAGAGCTAACAACGCTTGAAGGAATATAGCGCGAATATGTCATTCACCATATGCTTACAGTGAGAAACATTCTTGTTATCAAGTCTTGGTATCATCTGTTGTAGGAACTGATACTTTGGAGTTTGGGACGTAATTGGATCCCTCTGACGGTTGAACTACGAAGTGAGACGTTGCGAGATACTGAACCCCACTTGTGGGTTGGAATTATCACCACAAAATAAGTAGGTTTTCAAGTTAGTAAAGGTTTTTCTGTCGCCTGGATAGGCTCTACTTACTAGAAGGTAGATTCTAGCCGTTTTGTTATTTGTTTCACAGAATTGACGACAACAGGAACATAGGTATTTATCGTGGTTCTTTCTTCCTCACTACCACTTGGGTGATACAAGGTGGTGTCTTTTCATTTTCATTCACGACGTATCGACATCCAATTTTATTTAGCATAGTGATTTCCTAGTCACGATTGTTCGTCTGTGTTTGGATACACTGGCTGCACGGCACATATTTATTGGATGCCTTTCAATAGTCAACAGTAAATACACTTTTCTCCTCCATCCTTTTGGTACTTTGGGTACGTTGATACCCTTTTGATTATTCGGAACCTATCGGGTAGTCACACCCAATCTCCACCTTGTGCATGCTTGCACAGATCTATTGTTTGGACACTCGTATTTATTATTGAGTGATACTATTGTTGTACACCTGTTATTCTGTAAGGTGGTACATTGCTTGCTCTTGTTTGTTTTTGTACAGCCTTGATAAAGTCGCGGGATTATTACCCTGTTTGCGACGAAACACGTGTCGGCTGTCTGAAGAAATAGAGAATAAAGAAAGAAAACTACAAGAACCCACTTACTTGTGTATATTTTATGCTCACAACGTGCATTTTAATTTTCTGTATTACTCCTTACGTGTGCTGGGGACATTTCTTTGTCTAACCAATTGGCACAGGCCGATACCTTGGGGAGACTGGTGGTGCTCCTCACCTTTCAGCACCGTTATAAATACAAAACAATCTTACTGATCTGGATGGTATTTTCCTGAGTGGCGCCATTATTCCTATACTCCAAACCACTGCCCTTTATTTCGGTGTGGTGAAATTGCCCTACAGTACTATTGACTTCTGCACAGGCAGAAACCATGTAATAATCTGTTCTTTGATCATCCAATTATAAAACAAAGGACAGTGGCCAAATTTGAGAGCCAATTCATCTGCATACGTGTTGGTTGTCTTGTAGGATGCTGTTAGTCATGTTATTAAGAATTTGATATAAATTTACTGTAAAAAGAGGTATGAGGGAAAAAAAATATAAAAAAATAATGAGACCACAATGAAGAAAAAAATATTTGTGATCAAATTGTGCCATTTGAGTCTGGTGGAACTCATCCACTCCAAAGGGTTTAAAATATCATGTTCACCTTAAGGCAGTACAATGAGTGCAAAACATTTTATAGGTCTTAAGAGTAGTATGTCTTTAGGTTTGTATAAGGTTTGGATAAACAGGCTTCAAAAATGTCATATTTTTCACAATATTTTGCTGCATTGAAAATATTCTTCTCCATGCAGTAATCTGACAAAGAATGCTTTACAATGCTCTAATCTTGAGGTTGCCTGTTTTTTAATTGTGTGTTATCACTAGGAGTGTGAAAAATTCACATAAAAATGTTTTGTGTTTGTTAGACTTCGCTTTTTCAGCGGGGTTACCCCCAGACTTTTTGGTTTTTGGCCTCCTGTTTTTGACCCTGTTGTTGTTGGTTTTAGGACTCTGGGCACTTTAGCACTGAATAGCAGAGGTAAAGTGCATATGCTCTCCATGTAAATTGTGTTATGGATTGGTGTTTCCATGATTGGCATATTTGATTTACTAGTAAGTCCCTAGTACAGTGCACTGAGAGTGCCAGGGCCTGTAAATCAAATGCTACTATTGGGCCTGCAGCACTGATTGTGCCACCCACAGAAGTAGCCCTGAAAAGGTAACTCAGACCTGCCACTGCGGTGTCTGTGCGCAGTTTGGTACTGCCATGTCAACCCAGCAAGTGCACCCACTTGCCAGGCCCTAACCCTCCCTTTTCTTACATGTGAGTCACCCCTAAGGTAGGCCCGAGGTACCCCTGTGGGCAGGGTGCAGTGTATGTGAAAGGTAGGACATGCCCTGATGTGTGTGGCTTGTCCTGATAGTGAAATACTGCCAATTTCACTTTTCACTATTGAAAGGCTTTCTGTCCATAGGATAGAATGGGAGTTTATTTATATCATCTTATAAATATAACTTCCCATTGGTACAAGATAGAAAGATGGAGTTTATTATGCCTGAACTCAGAATATAAAAATGCATCTTTTAGTAAAGATGATTTTTAAATTGTATGTTTGAAAATACCACTTTTAGAAAGTGGGAATTTTCTTGCTTAGCCATCCTGTGTGCCTTTGCTGGTTTGTGGATTGACTGTCTGGCTTTTGAATGACAGGGGCTGGGGATGGGCATTCTCTCAAACGGCCATGGAGGGGGGTGGGGGTTGATGTGTGTTCTGCCTTTCCTGGATGAGTCAAGGCTGGGCTGAATAGACCTGGGCTGCATTTAGAGTAGGGGGGAGGATATTTCTTTCACACTTGAATGGGCCTTGTCTGCCTTGGACAATGCTATCTTCACCTCCTGCCGGGCAGCTGCACCAGAGAGGACAGAACTGGTTTTGACTGGGCAAAGACCTTCTCTGCCACCAGTGAACAAAGGAATTGGTGCTATAAAAAGTGGGGACCAGACCACTGAACTTTAGATTACTGCAGAACTAAGGAACCTGCCAGGAAGAAGAGCTGGGAAAGCTGTCAGGAGGAACTGCCACTTTGCTGCGTGCTCTGCTGTGTTGGTCTGCTGCTTGCTGCTTCTGTCTTGGGCAGGGAAAGGACTGGATTGTACTTTCATCATACTGCTGTTAAGTTTTCTCCAAGGGCTAGAAGTAGAGCTTGCCTCCTGTTGGAAGTCTCAGGGAGATAAAATACTTTAGAGAACTCTTTGGGACTAAAAAGACTGCCAAGAAGAAGAGCTGGAGAAGCTGTGAGGAGGAACTACCACTTTGCTGTGTGCTTTGATGTGTTGGCCTGCAGTGGCTGCTTCTGTCTTGGGCAGTTAAAGGACTGGATGAACTTTCTGCAACCTCTTTGCGTGAGTTTCTTCAAGGGCTTGAGGTAGAGCTTGCCCCCTGTTCAAGAAGTCCCAGGAAAAGCATAGACTTCAAGTTCAGCTGCTACCAGCACTGGGGACTGTGTGTTTTGTGCTGCAACAGAAGAAAAGCAACCCGACGCCGTCAACAACGCTGCTGCCGACTCCGTGTCCTGAAGGCACCACAGAGGGCACCGCCACACTTCGCACCGCAACTCTGGTCTCACCAACTATGCCACCTGACACCGCCACCGAGCCGCTGCTTGCATTGCGACCTGTGGGCACTGCACTCCGCACCACCTTGCTTCACGCCGCTGCCCTGGTACCACCGACGACGCTGCTTCCCGCTGACATCGACGCCTCTGCTTGCACTGTGGTTCTGGAGCACCACTCGTAAGTTACACAACGCACTGCCCTCATCCCGCACCGCAGCCTTGGCCTACCAATGCCGGTGCCATCGACTCCAGTTCGTCAGCTGACGGCAGCGCTTCCGCAACGACGACACCGCTACTTGCACCGTGACCTGCCCGCAGCTCGATGAGCACTGCATCACTTTGCACCGTAGCCCTGGTCTCACCGACGCCGCTGGACGAACGTCACCGAGCCGCTGCCTGAACCACGACCTGAGGGCACCACACGCCACACCGCTGCATTTCACACCACAGCCCCGACGCCTGCCGGCGCTCCTGACTTCAACCGCGAGGAGTTTGATGAGCAATGCGTGTAACTTCAAGGGTCCGACGACTCCTGCACCGACTTCCGGAACCGACGCCTGGTGACGCCGGCTCTTTGGAGCTCAATGAGAGGTCGCCGACGCCCTGCATTTCTAAAGGTACTGTTTTGCAGGTCTTCCCGACACCGAAGCTGGCCCACAACGCCGCGGTCATACAGAACTGTTTGGATTTGTTGTTCACGATGGCGTGATAGCCCCGGACGGAGCTATCAACTTCAGGGAACTGTATTTTAAGTCTACTTTTGATTATTGAGAATTCTGAGAACTGTATGGTGGATTTTTATCTTTTTTGGTCTTGTTTGCACAGATAAAATATTGGTTATTTTTCTAAAATTGGTGTGGTGTCCTTTTGCAGTGTTTTCACTGTTTTACTGTTGGTTATGTGCAAATGCTTTACACACTGCTTCTGAGATAAGCCTGACTGCTCGTGCCAAGCTACCAAGGGGTTCAGCAGGGGTTATTTTAGGAGTGTAACTCCCTTGCCCGGACTAGGAAGAAGGGTCCCTACTTGGATAAAGGTACCTACCTCTGCCAACTAGAGACCCCCATTTCTAACAGTTTGCATTTTGACAACGTTTTGTGTATTCACACTGTCATTTAGTGCTATATTCTAATGTATCAAAAATTGATACAAGGATTCATTTTACAAGGACGCTTTTCACATTAAATATAGCACCAAAAACACCAGTGCCACAAGTAGCAGCCACTCATGCTCTAGCCTGCAGTGTTGTTCCCAAGCGCTTATGGTAAGATTTTGCCATGAACGGCGCATAATTATGCAATGTGGCATAATGGCATAACAACCGTAATGTGAAATTCCCCAAATTATGTGAATTATGTGGAATAATTTAAATTTAACCCGGGCCAAGTTATCACCCCAATAGCAACTGTCTCCATTTCATCAAGCAATGTGGCACTAATAGTATCTAGGTCATTCAACACAGCCGCCACTAACATGACAATGTGGTCTTGAGATACTCAGACCTTTAAGCGTTCAGCCAAAGGCCTCTCCGGACTGGACAGTGGGAAACATCTTAAGACCTGCCTTGATCAGCCTTGCAGAACCAGCACTTGCCTTTTTTTAAGAGCATTGTATTGAACAGAAGAACTGAATCCCATCTAATCTGATTGTACAAAAAATGTCTAGATAATTGATTCTATCCTTGATGTGCCATTACCTTTCCACCAAACCCTACTCAATCACCCCTGTTCCAGGCAGATCCCATCTAGACAACCAAGTTTCTCTATATATGTAATTTTGCGTGCTTAAAGCATCTCCTACAGATTAGTGAGTGGGTAATGTCTTCCTTTTTCATTAGATACCAAAGCAGGGATAATATTGACACTTTGTCTAGTGGAGATGGACAATATCTTTCAAAATGAATAGAAACTGCTGAAAACTCTTGGGAAAAATGTTTACATGGGCCATAAGCAAAGAATAGTTCTGTTTGAGTTTGAGCCATTGCCCTCATTATAGCCGCTCAAGATTGTTTGATTTTAGAAATACCCTGTGTCCCTTTGAATGAAGGTAATAACCTGGTAACACTGAGTTATTTTTGACATAATCTAGATCCCATCTTTGTCCAGTTAGTCTTATTCAAGAACTCCCTCCTTCCATTTAAGTCTTTGAGGAGGTTCAGTCCACTGTGAAGGTATCTACCTACTAGTTTGGGGAGAGGATGCTGATGATGAATCATGACACTATTATGTGTGTAAGGCTTCCTCTTCCATAAAGGATGACTTTCTTCACAAACACAGCATAAGTCCAAAAATGTCTTTGGTTTCCCGTCTTTTCCTACAAATTGTAAGGTAACGAGACAGAGATTTGAGTTTCTCTCAAAATTAAATTGATGCTTCCGTACTCATTTATGTGGTAGGTTTCAGTTCCTAGAGGGACATACGGTGGCTTACCCCCCTCCTCTCTCTCTTTGTGATTTGCATTGAGTACCAATTGTGTTATCTGGTTAACTTCAGTTTGTGACTATTGGTAACAGGATCTTTCAAGCACCCGGGGCGCTGAAGAAATATAAAAATTCATATCAAAGTACTATACAAACACCTAATTACTAGGTCAATTTCTGTCAGAAACTCCATGGTCAGCACATTTCTTGAAATCTTCGGTGGGGCAAGAAGAGAAGCAGTAACTAGATAGAGCATCACAACCAAATAAGTTAGATGAGTGACCTTACTGTGATTGTGAAATGTCCACCACAAAAGCTCTGAGCAGGAAAAACGCCTTGAACATGCTTATGATACATATATATAGAATTTGGCTGATCAAGAAGCAGTAAAGGAATTACAACTTAAAATGATGGAATGCCTGCGAAAACATGAAGATGAGGTGAAAATAAAAAACAACAAAAATTTCAGAGATAAA
This sequence comes from Calotriton arnoldi, assembly GCA_963921515.1. Lineage (NCBI taxonomy): Eukaryota > Metazoa > Chordata > Amphibia > Caudata > Salamandridae > Calotriton > Calotriton arnoldi. The sequence continues at coordinate 792,894 of CAWUFW010001593.1, forward strand.
CGCGATTACGCGGAGGGACGTATTTTAACCTTTGTAAGGAAGTATGACATTTATAGAAAGGAGATACTTCAAGAGGACTCACAGAGAAGGCAAGACCTCATATCTACTGGGTCCAGCTCCGATGTCAGCACAGAGAATGATGATGGTGACAACCCAATGGGGAGAACTGGCACCTCAGGTTTTCACAGCAAATATCGCTTGTTGAGACAAGCCGAAAAACCAAAGAAGGACCGACCCCCCCCTGAGGAAGAGGGAGGGGCAAAGGAAAAGAAGCAAACCAAGACGCAGGATCAGACGAGGCGACAGGAGCAACCCCACAGATTGAGCTCACTGTGCGGCAGAAGAAGAAAATCGAGAATAAAAATTGACAGTGCTTAATCTATCCCAAAGGAATCTAACCGACGATGAAATCTCTCTTCTAGAATTAGGACTTTCATTCTGTCCAACCTCGGGATTTAATTATGCACAGGTCAGGATTGACTTTTATTTGTTTATTAAAAAAATTAAAATTAAACACAACGCATAAATTATCTAAGACCCAACCAAGTATGATTTCTAAAGATATGTCTACTTGTGATTTACAGATTGGGGAAGTTGAGGGACTCCTGGCATTGGAAACCTTATTTCGGGAAAGTGAAGGAGGGGTTCCCAATATAGGGATAAACTAAATAATGGCAAATTTGGGGATTGATACCAGATCTGCTAGTGGGAGTGGCTTTAAATCTAAATCACGGGCCATTCCTAATATTCCCCCTGATAATTTGGATGTCCTCCATGAATTAGTGATCAAAGATTTGATGAGGCTAAGGAGAAATGGTGGAATGCATACGGATAATCTTGCGGTGAAGCAAGAAAAGGCATTACAATCCCTCAAAGGAGATACTTCCATTGTAATTAAAAACAGTGATAAGAGAGGAATTGTGGTTATCATGGACTCCGATATCTATGAGCAGGAGGTAATGAGACAATTGGGGGATACCGATTGTTATGAGGTGATTTCCATGGAAGAGTATAAAGTCTCTGTCAGTACATATCAGTCTCGGCTGAAACAGTGGATGGATGAAGAAATTCTAGATCAGGATGAATTCAATTTCGTAAGATCAGAATATCCAATAATTCCTTCATTTTACATGTTGCCGAAGGTGCATAAAAGGTTGACCAATCCCCCTGGGAGACCAATTGTCTCGTCAAATGATAGCTTTCTAGAAAATACTGCCATTTATATTGATTCCTATTTATTTCCCTTCGTGAAAATACTCCCAGCTTATGGCAAGGACAGTGGTGATTTTCTTACTAAGATCCATAATCTAGTTTGAACAGATACCTATATAATGATAACATTGGATATGACTGCATTATATACTTCGATTGAACATACATTTGGTGTGCGCGCGCATGCAAATATTTTTTGAAAAGTAGACCAGCGTTTTTTCTCGAACATAACCGGATGCTTATTGAGATGATGCAAATTTGTCTTAAGGACAACATATTTATGCATAACGGAGTCCTGCATCGACAAAAGATGGATACTGTCATGGGCACCTGCTTCGCTCCCAGCTTTGCCAATTTGGTATTGGGCTGGTGGGAGAAGCAGGTGGCCTGGGCTGAAGAAAATCTGGAATATGTGCAAAATGTTTTAATCTGGACCCGATATAGCAATGATTTATTTTTATTATGGAATGGATCTAAAGAAAAAGCATATGAGTACATAGGAAAACTGTACAAAAATCATTTTAATTTAAAATTCACTGCACCTGTTAGCTCTAGCGAGATAACCTTTCTAGATATATTGCTTAAAGTCAGTGAAGGGAAAATAAATACATCGGTTTACCGTAAAGAGACAGTAGGCAATAGCACTTTGCACTTTAAAAATCAACATCCCAAAAATTTAAAGGGCAGTATTCTGTATGGGAAAATACTTAGATTGAAAAGAATTTGCAGTCAGAAAGAAGAATATATAAAAAAAATTGGAGCAAATGAAAGGAAGATTCTTGAAAAGGGGATATAATTCCAAAACAAAAAATATGGCTAAGGAAAAATCTAAGAATATCACCAGGAATCATTTACTGTACCAAAATACAAGGTCTGAGAAAGGGAAGCCTGTAACAAGATTCATCACATGTTTTAATTCCATGTTGCCCCAAGTGTACCAGGTGATTAAAAGACATTGGTCAGTAGTGAAAGGGGATGCAGTAATAGAAGAAGAGTTGCAACGGTCACCGTCCATTACAAACAGAAAGAGGAGGACCTTGGGAGATAATTTAACTCATAGCTACTTTACTAGTAGTCAAAAGCCAGACACTTGGTTATCTACCACAAAAGGGTTTTTCTAATGTAACCATTGAAAAGCCTATAGGATGGTGAAAAATACCCCAGAGTAGTCTTCCTCTGATGGTCAGAAGAGAAGAATGAATGGACTTTATAATTGTAACACAGATCATTGTGTGTATGTGTTGTCTTGCCCGTGTTCCTAATGTATGTAGGCAGTACTATTTTTCCGCTGAAGAAACGCATATTAGAACATTAGCGTGTGATTAGGAACCATGATTTTAGTTATTCAGTGGTGAGACATTTTTATGATAAACATGAGTGATCCGGGATTGCTTAATTATTTTGCAGTGGACAGAGTTCCCCCGAATGTGAGGAGGAAATAGGGTGATGAATCTTAGAAGCCTAGAATCGAAATATATCCTTGATCTCCATACAAAATTCGCTGCAGGCTTGAATAGGGATGAAGAAATGGAAGTGCATCTGGGTTAATTATGTGCAGTGTGATGCTGTTTCACTTCTTATAGAAGAACAATTGAGGTCTCCAAAACTGTGATTGATTATAGGACTTTTAGTGGTACAGTATGAAGTACATGAATTAGTCATTGTAGTCCTATGTATATATTCCCTGTGAGATATATGCTTATTTATGAATAACTGTTGGATATCAAATGATTGGTCAACTAAATGGAAAAGATTTATGATATTGAAAGCTTGTTTATATTTTGCTACATATATTTGCACACAAGGGTGATGTTCGTTCAGAGTGAAATCATAATGAAGATACAAAGTGAATAGGAATTTTTTTCTTCACCCTCAGTAGGGCATAGTGCAATAAGCTGTACATACTGATTATGTATGAGCCTCCTATGGATGTTTTTATATATAGTAATATTTATGTATTTATTCATATTTATTGATGCACTTTATATCTGGTATGTTTGACTTTCTTTTGAGGACAGGCTATGAAGACTAAGATGTATAAGGTGAGTACTAATTGCGGCGCCTCCGTGAACAATACATGATAATATGTGTTTGATAAATGAAATCTTTAACATCAGGAGCCTGAAATTATATTTATGAGCTCCATCCCCTCATGACTTGAAAATTATGCAGTGAGTAAAGTATTTTTGTTGCGATTATATATAAAAAAAACTTTTAAAAAGAGCAAATATAGAAAAATGTCAAAAATGTAAGCTAATTTAACATCTGAAAATGTATATGATTTTTGTACATCATGGATTTTGGCTCCAGGTAAAAAAGGAAAAAAGAGAGACAAAATGCGTTTTAAATAGTATGTTGTCTATTTCCATGATGTTGATGTTTAAAGCTCGAACTGGCTTGTGAATCTTGTATACTTTGAGAAAGGCTGGGATCAGACGAAACGCATCAGTACAGACATACTGCAATAAAGAAAGGTGACTTGTTTGCCTTGTCTGAAGTGCCCACCTCTTTTTCGCTTTGCGAGGAGAAAAATTGGAATAAAAAAAAAAAATATATATATATATACACACACACGAACTATACATTGGTAGTACCATCTGCCCCCTCAAGAAAAGAATACTAGAACATATTAGTGCTGTACAAAATAAAGATGCCAACTATGCCATGACAAAAGATCTTGAAACACGTTAATTTCACATGGAAAAACATGAAATACTGTGGCATTGCACACGTTGCCAAATTTAGAGGGGGGTGACAGAGCATTAAAATTGAGACATTTGGAATCAAAAATGATCAACCGGTTCAGAACGAAACTGCCACAAGGCTTGAATGCTGATGAAGAACTTTACGTACACCTATGATCACCTGACAGACAATTTTGGATTACTGAAACATGAAATAAACATGGACAAAAATGCAAGTCAAAAAGACAGTTAAATTTATGGACATCCAAAAGGAGAATTTGTGTTTGTAAACAATCGAAAAAGTCATGTCAATGAATTCCCTGCCACTTAGGCGTGATTGTTTTCTGAAACAACGACGAATTATACAATTGTGTTTATCAGCAACTGTGAGGTCACTAAGACATCTATTGACAAATTTTCCATGTTAACATTACATAAGTATTTTCCGAAACAACAATGAATTATACAATTGTGTTTATCAGTAACTGTGAAGTCACTTAGACATTCAGTGATAAACTTTCAATGTTAACATCACAAAAATATTTTTTGATCAAATTATATAGATTTACCTGAAATAATCTACCAGATACGTAATTTGGTAAATTATTAAGTAAATAGGCACTGTGCCATTTTTTTGCATAATCCATTATTTCATGACTCGGAATAACACTATATCACATTTATGGAACAATATAAATTGTATATATTTATATATATTATGTCCTTTACTACAAATCCCAGAATGCCTCATAATGTGCTAGTGTAGGAAATGAGTATATAATGGCAAAGAAAACAGGACTTACCCAACCGTGAACAAGCCCTTGTGGTGAAACCCGTCGTTGGTAGTGGTGGTGTAATAAATAACCCTTGAACTATATCTCTGGAGTGGGGCAAATCTGTTTTTGCTCATTAAAAAACACACATATATATATATATATATATATATATATATATATATATATATATATATATATATATATATATGTATATATATATATATATATATATATATATATTCACTGAAAAACCATAGGTTTCAGGCACGTTATAGTTAGAAATTAGCATTTAAAAAACCTTAGAAATTCACTGAAAAACCATAAGGTTTTAGGGACAGTTATAGTTAGTTGGACATTGCACTCGTACAAAACCCGTGAAATTCCCCCGTTATAGTTAGTTCAGGTAACTCATAACTCGCGCCCCGCAATGCACTGCTGATGACGTCACATATTACATCACTCATGACATGGTCAGTGACATCACTGATGACATCACTGATGACATCTCAAATGACATCACTGATGACATCATCCAGTGACTGTGTGTTTCTGTAAAGTTTAAATATGTTTAATATATATAGGGAAAGGCGTATTGAAGAATGAGTGGGTGTAGAAGCGCCTGAATGGATGATTTAGTAGGTGCGTGACTGAGTCTATAAGTGAGTGATTAAACGTATCTTACTGGATGCATGGGTGAGTGACTAAACTGTGTGAATGTCTGTATCCGTCTGTTGTTGTGTAAGCAGCTGCATGGGTTTCTGACTAGCTAAATGAGTGTCTATATGGGTTATGGATTGGTTCTCTGTGTATCTGTATGGGTGCCTCAGTGTTTGTGTGGGTGGGGTGTGTGTGACTCTGTGCATAGATGTGTGAGTGGGTGATTCACTGGGTGCATGGTTTCAAGAGTGCGTCTGTGATGGACTGTATGGGTGGGTGAGTGTGTGTATGGGTGTGTTAGTGATTGAATGTATATCTCAGTGGTACATGTGTGAGTAACTACATATGTGAACGGCAGTATATATGTGTGTTGGAGTATATAAATGGCTATAAGTGAGAGTGTGTGATTGTGAGAGTGGCTATATGGATGAGTGTGTGCTTGCATCAGTGATTGCATAGGAGCGTAAGAATGTGCTAGTATTTTTATGAGTAAGTGAGCTGGTGTGTATAACTGTATAGGTGAGTAAATTGGAGTGTGATTAATTATTTGCATGACTGACTAGGTGTGTGAGTACCTCTATGGATGAGTTGCGTTGTGTGAGTGTTTATATAGGTGTATGAGTGCATATGATAGTCCTGTACTGAGTGACTGTAAGTATGAGTGACTGTACGGGTGAGTGAGTAGATGTGTGTGTGTAGACCTAAGAATCAGTGAGTGGGTATGTACTTATTGGTATTGGAGTGTGTATGGTTTTGAGAATGTCAGTCTGTAATTTAGAGTGGGTGTATCAAAACTTATATTAGGGTGTGAGAAGATGCATTAAATTCTCACATGGATGATGTCATCAGTGATGTCATCAGTGATGTCATTTGAGATGTCATCAGTGATGTCACTGACCATGTCATGAGTGATGTAATATGTGACGTCATCAGCAGTGCATTGCGGGCGCGAAGTTATAGTTAGCTGAACTAACTATAACGGGGAATTTCACGGGTTTTGTACTGAGTGCAATGTCCAACTAACTATAACTGTCCCTAAAACCTTATGGTTTTTTCAGTGAATTTCTAAGGTTTTTAAATGCTAATTTCTAACTATAACGTGCCTGAAACCTATGGTTTTTTCAGGAATTTCAAAGGTTTTTTAAATGCTAATTCCTAACTATAACGTGTCTGAAACCTATGGTTTTTCAGTGAATTTCAAAGGTTTTTTAAATGCTAATTCCTAACTATAACGTGTCTGAAACCTATGTTTTTTTCAGTGAATTTCAAAGGTTTTGTAAATGACAATTTTTAAATGTATTAATTGTTATATTTATTTTTTTGAAACTGATTTACAACATTTTTTAAACTATTTAATTTTAGATATTTTATTTTTTAAATTACATTGTAATTACATTATACATTACATTACAAAATATACTTTCTCAGAATGAATTACTTTAGTTTAAATACTTTGCAAATAGGCAATAGACTTTTAAGTACAGTAGTTACAGTTGTTGCAATGGGCAACACAATTTCAAAAACAATGCAACATTGAGCTCAATGTGAATTTCTAGTTAAATGCAATTAGTTACTTTATGGATTACTTTTCTAACCACAGGACTGGATCCTAGATTCAGTCCTGGGACATCTCCTGTAAACAGTTGAGTAAAAGCGTTTTGATTACAGTAGTGATTTTTAAGGAATATTATTGTATTTTAAAAGTTGACACTTAGAAACTTTTTCATATAGAATCACCAATGTTATCCTATGGGAGGAAATTCACTTAGCAGGTAAGTAGTGTTATCAGTTACTTTTTCTTACTCAGTGGTGGATCCTGGAACCAGCACTGGTGCATCTCCTGTAAACAGTTGAAAGAATGCGTTTAAGTCACACATGCGATTTTTAAGGAATATTTGTAGTTTGTGAAAATCGACACTTTGAAACTTTTCTGCTGAAAACCAGACAATGGATTCCTATGGAAGGAAATTCAAGTTACTGGTAAGTACGGTTAGAATTACTTTTCAGGGTCAGTGCTGGGCTAAAAGAAGCAGCACTGGGTTCTCTCCTGATAACAGGTGAGTAAATCGGAATTCATAGTTCAGCTGATTTTAGAGAAATATTATAAAGTTCCAAAACTCCACACTTAGAAGAATTTCCAAGTGAAACCAGTCAATGTTAGCCTATGGAAGGAAATTCAAGTTACTGGTAAGTACGGTTAAAATTACTTTTCAGGACCAGTACTGGGCTGAAAGATGCAGCAATGAGGTCTCTCCTGATAACAGGTGAGTAAACCGAAATTGTATTTCGGCTGATTTTAGAGGAATATTTGTATGTTTCAAAAATCGACAGAAACTTTTTCAGCAAAACCAGGCAATGATATCCTATGGAAGGAAATTCAAGTTACTGGTAAGTACGGTTAAAATTACTTTTCAGGATCAGTACTGGGCTGAAAGATGCAGCACTGAGGTCTCTCCTGATAACAGGTGAGTAAATCGGAATTCGTATTTCGGCTGATTTTAGAGGAATATTATAAAGTTCCAAAACTCCACACTTCGAAGAATTTCCAAGTGAAACCAGTCAATGTTAGCCTATGGAAGGAAATTCAAGTTACTGGTAAGTACAGTTAGAATTACTTTTCAGGATCTGTACTGGGCTGAAAGATGCAGCACTGAGGTCTCTCCTGATAACAGGTGAGTAAATTGGAATTCGTAGTTCAGCTGATTTTAGAGGAATATTATAAAGTTCCAAAACTCCACACTTAGAAGAATTTCCAAGTGAAACCAGTCAATGTTAGCCTATGGAAGGAAATTCAAGTTACAGGTAAGTACGGTTAGAATTACTTTTCAGGATCTGTACTGGGCTGGAAGATGCAGCACTGAGGTCTCTCCTGATAACAGGTGAGTAAATCGGAATTCGTAGTTCTGCTGATTTTAGAGGAATATTTGTATGTTTCAAAATCGACACTTAGAAACTTTTTCAGCAAAAAGCAGGCAATGATATCCTATGGAAGGAAATTCAAGTTACTGGTAAGTACGGTTAAAATTACTTTTCAGGATCAGTACTGGGCTCAAAGATGCAGCACTGAGGTCTCTCCTGATAACAGGTGAGTAAATCGGAATTCGTAGTTCGGCTGATTTTAGAGGAATATTTGCCAAATGGTGAAGGAAGGGGTTGGGTCCTGAGGTGACATGTCGGCAAACACGCCCTGTGGCGCGTTTTAAGTTGGAGAATTAATTCCTCCTCAATCCCGAGGGTCCCTAGGGGCCAACTGGCCCACCAGATACCTCCAGTATGCGCCAGAGAGGTGTTCAGAGGCCACGCCCCTTTTTACAACACTCTGCAATGCACCTCTGTGGCGCTTACTGGAGGTACCTGGTGGGATAGTTGGACCCCAGGCCCCCCTTCCTTTTTCCTTTTTTTGGGCCCCCCTCCCCACATCTGCAAAGCCCCGGGGAGGTGGTGGTCCCCGGGGCTTCGGGGGTCCAAAACGGAACCCCATTTTAAATTTGTTAGTGCCCCGGGAGGTGGCGGTCTCGGGCGTGTGGGGGCTGGAGCCCCCACACAGGTGATTAACTTTTAAAAAGAAGCCCCGGGGGTGGCGGTCCTCGGGGCTGCAGGAGGGCTCAGAGTCCTCCCGCATCATTTTGTTTAAAGCCCCGGGGGTGGCGGTCCCCGGGGCTTGGGGGCCTTAGAGGTCCCCCATATAATAAATAATAAAGCCCCGCATGCCTCGGGACTTGGCCCACCCGGGGCCACTATCTACGAAGCGCGGGAGTCCGCGCTTCGCTTTTTTTTATCGGCAGGATCCGCGCACCCAGCGCGTTTTCTGCCGATTTTTTTTAGGGCCCTGGGGGTCCTTGTAGGACCCCTGAGCAGGGCTAGGGGTCAGGGTGTTTCTACCCTGCCCCTTTTGCGTTTTGCGCCCTTGTTTTTGTCTTTTCTTGTTCCTCGGTTCTACCGAGGAACAAGATGGCTGCCAACACTTCCTGGTTTGGAGTGTTGACAGCCAATTAGCATGTAGCTCGTGGTCAGGACGGTGCGCGGATCCTCCGTGCCTCTAAATATCGAAACTTTTATTTTGGATTTTCTCAGCAACTACTGAACGGATTTACACCATTTTTAAAAAGGGTGCTTTCTGAACCAAGCGCTACCTTTTTGCAAAATTTGGTGTAATTCCGTTCAGCAGTTCGGGCTGTAGCCGTGGCTAAAATTTCCTATGGGAATTAACATGGAGAAAACGGAGAAAACGCGTTTTGGGACCCCCCTTTTTTCTCGGCCCCTGCTTGACGAATCAACGCGACACTTTCAGGGTAGGAGCGGAGCGCCCCAACAAGTTGGAAGCTTTTGCGAAGATTCGTCAACCGGCGCAAGAGTTATTTCAAATAGAATGTTGTGGATTTCCATGGATAAAGGTCCTAACTATAACTATCTACTGGCGACCGCCAGTAGATAATATATATATATATATATTATCTACTGGCGGTCGCCAGTAAATAGTTATAGTTAGGACCTTTATCCATAGGAAATCCAGCAATATTCTATCTACTGGCGACCGCCAGTAGATTATATATTATCTACTGGCGGTCGCCAGTAGATAGTTTTAGTTAGGACCTATTTTCCATAGGAAATCCGCGACATTCTATTTGAAATAACTCTCTTGCCGGTTAACGAATCTTCGCGAAATATTCAAACTTTATGGCCCGCTCCGGTCCACTCCTACCCTGAAAGTCTCGGGTGATTCATCAAGCGGGGGCCGAGAAAAAGGGGGGTCCCAAAACGTGTTTTCCTCATTCATTTTCCCATAGGAAACTTTAGACACGGCTACAGCCTCGACTGCTGAACGGAATTACACCAAATTTGGCAAAGAGGTAGTTCTTGGTTCAGAAAGAACCCTTTTGTTAAATGGTGTAAATCCGCTCAGTAGTTGCGGAGAAATTAAAAAAATAAGAGTCAAAAATCAATTTCCCATAGGAAACTTTTATGCAAGGCTACAGCCTCGAACTGCTGAACGGAATTACACCAAATTTGGCAAAGAGGTAGTTCTTGGTTCAGAAAGAACCCTTTTTGTTAAATGGTGTAAATCCGTTCAGTAGTTGCTGAGAAAATCAAAAGTAAAAACACATATATATCTGGGCGGAGCCTAACCACACATGTCATCGTGAGATCTGATTGGCTGTCAGCACTTCATCCTGGAATTGCTGGCAGCCATCTTGAGACCAATATACATGATAGTACCCCATTGAAATGCCTTGTAGTGAATCAAAGATTTTGAGGGTTACCAAAAGGAGAACTATTAAGGGTGATAACAGACTTTAGTTACATTAGAATTCATTTGTTGATGGTACCATACTAATTTCAGGAATTGTGGTGTGTTCTAAGGTGATTTTACCCTGTGAAAAACCTTCTGCTGGGATATCATGAATCATGTTTGAGAGAAAACTATTTTCACATGCTTGTCCCATACAGTTTTGGAAGGTGCTCCAGAAGCTAAAATGAGAGCATATTTTCTGTAAATTCACATGATCTTTCTCAGTCATGTGAGAATGAAGTCTGACATTCTCAGTAAAACATGTACATCCAACAAGGGCAGAGACTGTCAGTTGATTCCTTTGTGTTCTACTGCAGCTTCCCAGAGTGTTCTAAAGAACAACTAGAGTGCTAACAGCCTTACTTATGACAAAAGTATGGCACACCTGAAGCCATCTTGATTGGAATAAACTGGTAACACTTAAAACATTTAATTTAAAAAGGAACAAAATGATGGGGTTAATTTTGTCATAAAAATTATGGGTAGTGCTGTAGAAAGAAAAATTAGGACATGTTTCAAGTGTGATCTCAAATATCTTCCTGTTATATTTCAACAGGAGCAGCCTGCCAGGTGATGCCTTTGTGTTCTACTGCAGCTTCCCAGAGTGTTCTAAAGAACAACTAGAGCGCTAACAGCCTTACTTATGACAAAAGTATGGCACACCGGAAGCCATCTTGATTGGAATAAACTGTTAATACTTAAAACATTTAATTTAAAAAGGAACAAAATGAGGGGGTTCTTTTTTAAATAGAAATTATGGTTAGTGCTGCAGAAAGAAAAATGAGGGCATGTTTTAAGTGAGATCTCAAATCCTCTTCTATTTCATTAGAAAATTCTGACATGCAGACTGAAACAATCACTTTCAATACCAGCAGCAGACTTCCAGTTAACTCCCTGGTGAGCAGTAGCTTTAGTACAGTGATCTAATGAGCAACTAGAGTGCTAACATTCTGAATTTATGGCAAATGTGAGACACATCTGAATGCCTTCTTGATGGAATCAAAGTAAAAACTGAAAGCATTTCCTACTGAGGAGACTGCAGTAAATGAGGAAATTAGGAAACTTCATAACAAAGAAGTCTTCCAAGATGGCCACTGTGAGAAGTTGGCCTGGCATATGCTGTCCACTAATTATAGTGGGCACCTTGCACCAGTCCAAATCGACTCTTATGGTAGGTAGGTTAAAGACAACCTTATTGAAAGCTATCCTAGTGGTAGCTGTGGAGAGCAGCCTTCAGGCTAAGTCTTGAAGGAATGTAAAGCAGCTTGTTTTACCAGTCTATAATCTCTTGAGTGACCAAATGAAAGAGCACCACACCAGGTATATATTCAAAATATATGTATTTATTACTAAACACACCCCTCTAGTCTCTTTATGAGGCTAGAGTTCGAAGTACATAGGTTATAAGATCTTAAATCACAGTAATAGCACAAATACACGTTTGAGCCCTAGGGGCGTACTCAAACCATATACCAATAAAGTGGTATGCGAACCACGACTGAACTAGACACTAGGCCTAGAGCCTCTAGAAGTGCTTGGACCACAAGGAACCACCCAAGGTAGTGACACAGGGGACCCACGGGAGACGCGTGCAGTGTAAATACACAACCGCGATACGCCGTTAACTTCTATGGAGAAAGTCGGGATCGGGAAAATAGAGGAAAGGGACACTTAAAAGAGGACTAGGACAAAACCCTTTGAGATCTAGGACTTTGAAGAGTCTCTACCCACGGGAGCACCGGAGTACTCGTGTTACCTCACCCAGGGAAGCCGGGTGCATAGGTGCCTTTCGGGGTCGGGTTTCGTCGTCGTTTCTTATGGCGATCTGCTGCAAAGTGCTGCTGGCGACCAGGAGAAAAGTGTCCGGGTGGATCCAAGAGTGGATCGGAGTTCTGAAGAACCTGAAAGCAGAGGGGACAGAGTCTGGGTCACTAGCCAGTGACCAGGAGGGCGATGGACAGATGCCCACCGATGTCGAGTGCTTCAGATTCGTTGACGGTCGTCTTGACTCTTCAGCCACGAGGTCCGGGAGGCGTTGTCGGCGACCAGGAGCAGGATTCGGGCTGTTGCTCGATGTCTGTCGAGTGCAGAGGTGTCGGCGACCAGATTGGACCCAACAGGCCTTGGCAACGGCAAGTCTCGAGTAAGATGTAGATCGTCGATGATGCAGACCAGCAAGGTCTGGGGAACTCACCCAGCAAGGGTAAGTGAGGGCAGGCCTGGAGCAACCAGACTGCCAAGTAAAGAAAAGATTGGCCTTCGGTAAGGGCTACTAGCCAACGGGCTAGCGACCGCGAAGGAGCCTCGTGACGCCGCACGTGGAGCTGGCTTACAGGACACTCGTGGAGTGGGGGCCAGTGATCTTCGGTGCAGGTGGTGCTGGAGGCTAGGGCTACTCGGAGCCCAAAGCACGACTTCTTGGGAGACCCAGAAGATGGTGCACTTGCAAGTGTGCTCGGTGTCCAGGGGTCACGGTCTCACGTTACCCACGATAGCCACGGGCCTCAGCTTTGCTGGGGACTCAGGGTAGCCTCGGGAAGTCTGAGAATCCACCTCTGGTGATGCGATGACTTCGGCGTCCGACGGGAGCTTCAGTGATGCGAACCGGACAGATGCTTCTTTGGTGCCTGCCAAGCAGGGGAGTCACTCCTTGACCCCAAGGGAGATTCTTCAGTCCTCTAATCGTGAGTAGAGCGTCGAAGGTCCAGGATTCTGTTTCAGAGTTTCGTCCAGGTATAATCTAAAGTCCTAAGGACTGGGTTCCTACCTTTATTCCAAAAATAGGGGATGGACTACTCTGTGGCCCCACCTATGGGTGGGTCAGGGCAGAGGGGTGGCTACACCCTTTCCCTTTGTCCAGTTCGCGCCAAAGCAGGGGCTGCAAGCCCCTGATCCGGTTTGAACTGGGGTATGCACAGGGACACCAAATGTGCCCCCAGTGCAGGACTTCAAAGCACCCGAAAGTGCTCCCGCCCAGCCCCAATACACATTGTCCTGTCTGGGGAGGTGGTCACACCTCCCTGGGACAGGAAACCTATTGTCCAGGCCTCCCCTGCCGGAGTTTCGTCCAGCAGCAGGAGGCCAGACTCGTGTCTGTGGCAGCAGCATCCATTTTGTGATGCCAGGGCTCTGGAAAGAAGTTACCGGACTCGTCAGAGTTAACATGCCTTTCCCTCTAGAAGGGTGGAATGCTACCCCCGCCGCCAGGATTGGCGGGGGGTAGTATTCCAAGATGTTTGACACCAAACACGACATGTTTTGGTGCAGCCATTCCATAGTTAGCATTTTACCGCGAGGATATAATGCGTTTAAGAGTATATGGTCAGGCTGCACTACAAACAGCATCAGAGATGGTCTCCGAACGCTGCAGAGGGGCCCTGCTCATGCAGGGGCACCCTCTCACATAAGAACCACGCACTCTGCCTTTAGGATTGATAAGGCCTGCCTTAGGAGTGACTTATAGGTTTATATGTGTGTATGCTTTTAGTGATATAGGTAACCTATACCACAGCAAGGGGTGCATGCACCACCTTACCCAGGCTGCAGTAGCAGACCTGTGGTGTCAGTTTGGATGGCCTACCAGGGGTGGCATAATACATGCTGCAGCCCCTGGCAGGCCTCTGAGGTACCTATGCCCTTGGTACATAGTATACCATATACTAGGGACTTACAAGGGCACTCCAGATCCCAATCAGTGATGTGCCTAAGGCACATGGAGACCCTTTTAAAGAGGAAACAGCTAGGCTGGGGTTCTGAATAGCAGGGCCCCAGCCAGACTAATGTCGAAAACCAGTGAAGTATCAGCAAAAAGTGGGGGTACCCCTGTGAAGCAGATCCTACTCTCCTACACAACCCCCCAAACGTAGGGACATTAAACTAACCTTGCCCAGTTAAGTCTTCATGTTCTAAGTGGAAATACCTAGAGAGTCCATCTGCATTCGCATGGTTACTCCCAGGCCTATGTTCCACTGTAAAGTCCATCCCCTGTAGGGAAATGGACCACCTAAGCAGTTTGGGGTTTTCACCCTTCATTTGTTTTAGCCATAAGAGGGGCTTATGGTCTGTCTGAACCAGGAAGTGTGTACCAAACAAGTATGGCCTCAACTTCTTCAGAGCCCAGACCACAGCAAAGGCCTCCTCTCTATGGCTGACCAACGTTTCTCTCTAGGGGTCAGCCTTCTGCTAATAAAAGCTACTGGCTGATCCTGACCTTCTTCATTCAATTGTGACAGTACAGCCCCTACCCCCAATTCAGATGCATCTGTTTGAACAATGAACTTCTTGGAGTAATCAGGACTCTGCAGAATTGGAGCAGTGCACATGGCCTGCTTGAGGTCATCAAATGCCTTTTGACAGCTAACTGTCCACTGAACCTTTTGGGCATTTTCTTAGAAGTTAAGTCATTCAAGGGTGTCACTATTGATCCATACCCCTTGACAAATCTCCTATAGTACCCAGTCAGGCCTAAGAAGGCTCTCACCTGAGTCTGGGTAGTTGGAGCAGTCCAGTCCATGATGGTCTGGATCTTGCTCTGCAAAGGTTGAACCTGGCCTCCACCCACAAGGTGGCCCAGGTACACAACCTGACTCTGCCCTATCTGGCACTTAGTGGCCTTGATAGTCAGGCCTGCCTTTGCAGGGCCTGTAAAACATTCCTGAGGTGGACCAGGTGATCCTCCCAGGTGGAGCTAAAGACAGCAATATCATCTAGATAAGCTGCACTATAGGCCTCCAGTCCTGTGAGAACTGTGTTCACCAACCTCTGGAAAGTGGCAGGTGCATTTTTCAGACCAAAGGGCATCACCACAAATTGATAATGCCCACTAGGGGTTGAAAATGCTGTTTTGGGCTTTGCAGCATCAGCTAGTCTGATCTGCCAGTAGCCAGCTGTTAGGTCAAATGTGCTGAGATATTTGGCAGAGGCCAAAGTATCTATGAGCTCATCTGCCCTGGGTATTGGATGGGCATCAGTCCTAGTGACTGCATTGAGGCCTCTGTAGTCTACACAAAACCTCATCTCTCTTTTCCCACCACTGGTGTGAGGTTTAGGTACTAGGACTACTGGACTAGCCCAAGGGCTATCTGAGGGCTCAATCACTCCCAATTCCAACATCTTCTGGACTTCAGTCCTGATACAGTCCCTGACATGGTCAGGTTGCCTATAAATCTTGTTTTTAATAGGCAGACTGTCCCCAGTGTCCACTTCATGAGTGCACCAGGTGGTCTGACTGGGTGTCAGAGAAAACATATGTCTAAACTGATTGAGGACTTGCCTGCAATCAGTTTGTTGCTGGGTAGTGAGGCTGCCTGCCAAGGCTACACCATCAACTGACCCATCGTCAGGGTTCTGTGAGAGCAGGTCAGGGAGTGGGTCACTCTCTTCCTCCTGCCCTTCATCAGTAGCCATGAGCAAGCCCATGTCTGCCCTGTCCACATATGGCTTAAGTCTGTTGACATGGAGAACCCTGTGGGGACTCCTGGGTGTTCCCAGGTCTACTAAGTAAGTGACCTCACCCTTCTGCTCAACAATAGTGTGGGGTCCACTCCATTTGTCTTGGAGAGCTGCTGGGGGCCACTGGCTCCAACACCCACACCTTCTGTCCTGGCTGGTAAACAGTTAGGACAGCTCTTTGGTCATGCCAGGCCTTTTGAAGTTCCTGGCTAGCCTCAAGGTTTTTGGTTGCCTTTTTCATGTACTCAGCCATCCTGGAGCGGAGACCAAGTACATAGTCCACTATATCTTGCTTTGGGGGCTTGAGAGGTAACTCCCATCCTTCCTTCACCAAGCACAGTGGACCCCTCACAGGGTGGCCAAACAGAAGTTCAAAAGGGCTGTAACCAACCCCTTCTGAGGCACCTCCCTATATGCGAATAAAAGGCAGGGCAAGAGTATGTCCCATCTACGCCTAAGCTTTTCTGGGAGCCCTTTAATCATGCCCTTCAAGGTTTTGTTGAATCTCTCAACTAAACCATTGCATTGTGGGTGATAGGGTGTGGTGAACTTATAAGTAACTCCACACTCCTTCCACATTGCCTTTAAGTACCCAGACATGAAGTTTGCACCCCTGTCTGATACCACCTCCTTAGGAAAGCCCACTCTTGAGAAAATTCCCAGGAGGGCCCTTGCCACCACAGGTGCTGTAGTGGTCCTAAGGGGTATAGCCTCTGGATACCTGGTGGCATGATCCACTACCACCAGTATAAATCTGTGCCCAGATGCTGTTTGGGGATCCATGGGACCAACAATGTCAATCCCTACCCTCTCAAAGGGCACCCCCACCACAGGTAGTGGTATCAGGGGGCCTTTGTAGTGCCACCTGCTTTGCCACTGGCTTGGCAGGTTACACAGGAGCGACAAAACTCCTTACTGTCTTCAGACATGTGGGGCCAGTGAAAGTGAGGGACAATTCTGTCCCAAGTCTTGTTCTGGCCCAGGTGTCCTGCTAAGGGAATATCATGGGCTAGGGTCAATAGGAAGCCCCTGAACTTCAAAGGTATTACCAACCTCCTGGTAGCACCAGGCTTGGGGTCTCTACTCTCTGAGTACAGGAGTCCATCATCCCAATACACTGTATGGGGACCACTAGCTTTCCCAGCAGCCTCAGCAGCAGCTTGCTGTCTGAGGGGTTCAAGGGAGGGGCAGCTCTGCTGCTCCTGGCTCAGATCTGCCCTAGAAGGTCCCCCTGTCCCCAAGAACTCAACCTGGTCAGGCTCAAGTTCCTCTGGGACAGTTCCTTCTTCAGGGCTGAGATCATCCCCCTCAAGGGACTGATCTTCCTCCTGAGCCAAGGGGAAGGCACTGCCTTAACCCTACTACTCCTCCTCTTGGAAGGCACTTGGTCCATTCTTCCAGAATCCAAGGCCTGTTCAGTTTTAGACAGTTTAGCTTGTGACCTGGTCACAGCAAACACATCTGCAGGGATCCCCAGCATTTCTGCATGGGTCCTGAGCTCCACTTCTGCCCAAGCAGAAGTCTCTAAGTCATTGCCAAGCAAGCATTCGACTGGTAGGTTTGCACTTACCACAACCTTCTTAAGGCCAGTTACCCCTCCCCAGGAGAAGTTAACAACTGCCAGAGTATGGTCTGTTCTGACATTGCTAGCATTGGTCACTTGGTACATTTCACCAAGTATAACTTGCCCAGGTAGCACAAGGTCTTGTGTCACCATTGTGACACTTGCCCCTGTGTCCCTAAATGCCAAAGCCTCTCGTCCATTGATTAAAGGCTGTTGTCTGTACTTGCCCAGATTACTGGGACTCACAGTGGAGGTCACATCCATGCCTCCATCACAGACTAACACAGCCTGAGTCAGTTCCCTGACTAAGTCAGAGCCCAACTCAGTTCCCAGGGTGAACCCTACTAAACCCTTTGCTGGAGCACTTCCACCAACTGTACTAGGGGGAACAGGTGCCTTAGGGGCATTGGTGGATGCTGGACTGGAGTCTTTGGACTTGGTGCAATCACTGGTCCAGTGGGTCTTTTGCTTACAGACCTTGCACCATGGTTTTCTTTGGCCTTTACCCTTGGTAGACTGGGAATCCCCACCAGAAGAAGATTTTTGGGGGCCTGATGAAGACTTTTGATCTTTACCCTTCTCCCCACCCTTGTCAGAGTTCTTAGCATCTTGCTTCTTGGTTTCCCCACCTTGGTTCTGTACCTTCTGCTTCACCCTGGTTCTGACCCATTTGTCTGCCTTCTTTCCCAATTCTTGGGGAGAGGTCAGATCAGAGTCAACCAGGTACTGATGCAACAGCTGGTTTTGACAGTTATTAAGAATCTGCTCCCTCATTATCAGATTATACAATCCTGAGAAGTCACACACCTTACTGCCCATCAACCAGCCTTCCAGAGCCTTGGCAGAACAATCCACATAGTCTACCCAGTCTTGAGTCTGTGCTTTTTGGGTGTCTCTGAACTTCAACCTGTACTGTTCAGTGGTTAGGCCAAACCCATCAATAAGAGCACTCTTCAAGACCTTGTAATTGTCAGCATCCTCCTCTCTAACAGTGAGGAGCTTGTCTCTACCTTTGTCAGCAAAGGAGAGCCACAAGATTGCTGCCCACTGCTCCTGAGGGACCTTCTGTACTTTACAGGCCCTCTCTAAAGCAGTTATCCATTTGTGGATATCATCCCCACTCTGGTAGGGAGGGACAATCTTGCTCAGGTTCCTATGGTCATAGGACCTTTCCCTATCTCTAGGGACATGGCTGCCACCATGGGACTCTAGTCCCAACTTTCTTCTCTCCCTAAGGAGATCTAGGGATTCTCTATCTAAAGCCAATTGCTTCTTCCTGATCTCCAGTTGAGTTTCCTCATACTGGACCAGTCTCTTTCTTCTCTCATGAGAGGATTCCCTCCTGTGAGAAGAAACAGAGCTCCCTATTGAGGTGCCAGAGTGGTTAGACTCCTGAGAAGGAGACCTAGACTTTCTGAGCACACTCATAATCCTTCCTGGGGGACAAAGGTGTGGTTCTCCAGATCCTCATCTTCATCTTCCCCAGAAGGGATTGGGTTTTCCAGGTCAGGGTCATTGTCACCCTCCTGGTCAGTTTCAGAGGGGGCTGGGGGTAGTAGTACCCCTGGCCCCTTCCTCATCTGCTGGCCCACCCTCTGCTCCTACCCCTTCAGTCTCTGAGGACTTACTAAGATCATAAGCCACCAACATCTCCTGGAGGTGTTGGGTGGTGGGACTTTGGCCTGTCCTTAATTTCCTCACGTTACACAAAGCTCTCAGTTCCAAGAATGGGAGTGTGTCATACTTGGAGGGGGAAGCTCAATGGCTTCCTGCAGGGCATCTCTAGATCCTGCTTTTAAAGACATTACTAGTGTGGTGTGGTGTATGCACTACCTACTCTAGTGTGGCCTACTAAACTCTCTTGAGTTGTAGAAAGGGTTGTGCTATCCCTTAACACACAACTCTAAGTTCAGTAGAACTTACTGATATTCTAAGCTTAAATTATATGTACCTTAGGTACCTTTAGTGGTTTTCAGTTGATCAATTCAATTGAGATTATCTGGTAAAACAATAGCAAGCTGGAATCCCACACGCTGCACACCAATGTGAGAAGTTGGCCTGGCATATGCTGTCCACTAATTATAGTGGGCACCTTGCACCAGTCCAAATCGACTCTTATGGTAGGTAGGTTAAAGACAACCTTATTGAAAGCTATCCTAGTGGTAGCTGTGGAGAGCAGCCTTCAGGCTAAGTCTTGAAGGAATGTAAAGCAGCTTGTTTTACCAGTCTATAATCTCTTGAGTGACCAAATGAAAGAGCACCACACCAGGTATATATTCAAAATATATGTATTTATTACTAAACACACCCCTCTAGTCTCTTTATGAGGCTAGAGTTCGAAGTACATAGGTTATAAGATCTTAAATCACAGTAATAGCACAAATACACGTTTGGGCCCTAGGGGCGTACCAAACCATATACCAATAAAGTGGTATGCGAACCACGACTGAACTAGACACTAGGCCTAGAGCCTCTAGAAGTGCTTGGACCACAAGGAACCACCCAAGGTAGTGACACAGGGGACCCACGGGAGACGCGTGCAGTGTAAATACACAACCGCGATACGCCGTTAACTTCTATGGAGAAAGTCGGGATCGGGAAAATAGAGGAAAGGGACACTTTAAAGAGGACTAGGACAAAACCCTTTGAGATCTAGGACTTTGAAGAGTCTCTACCCACGGGAGCACCGGAGTACTCGTGTTACCTCACCCAGGGAAGCCGGGTGCATAGGTGCCTTTCGGGGTCGGGTTTCGTCGTCGTTTCTTATGGCGATCTGCTGCAAAGTGCTGCTGGCGACCAGGAGAAAAGTGTCCGGGTGGATCCAAGAGTGGATCGGAGTTCTGAAGAACCTGAAAGCAGAGGGGACAGAGTCTGGGTCACTAGCCAGTGACCAGGAAGGCGATGGACAGATGCCCACCGATGTCGAGTGCTTCAGGTTCGATGACGGTCGTCTTGACTCTTCAGCCACGAGGTCCAGGAGGCGTTGTCGGCGACCAGGAGCAGGATTCGGGCTGTTGCTCGATGTCTGTCGAGTGCAGAGGTGTCGGCGACCAGATTGGACCCAACAGGCCTTGGCAACGGCAAGTCTCGAGTAAGATGTAGATCGTCGATGATGCAGACCAGCAAGGTCTGGGGAACTCACCCAGCAAGGGTAAGTGAGGGCAGGCCTGGAGCAACCAGACTGCCAAGTAAAGAAAAGATTGGCCTTCGGTAAGGGCTACTAGCCAACGGGCTAGCGACCGCGAAGGAGCCTCGTGACGCCGCACGTGGAGCTGGCTTACAGGACACTCGTGGAGTGGGGGCCAGTGATCTTCGGTGCAGGTGGTGCTGGAGGCTAGGGCTACTCGGAGCCCAAAGCACGACTTCTTGGGAGACCCAGAAGATGGTGCACTTGCAAGTGTGCTCGGTGTCCAGGGGTCACGGTCTCAAGTCACCCACGATAGCCACGGGCCTCAGCTTTGCTGGGGACTCAGGGTAGCCTCGGGAAGTCTGAGAATCCACCTCTGGTGATGCGATGACTTCGGCGTCCGACGGGAGCTTCAGTGATGCGAACCGGACAGATGCTTCTTTGGTGCCTGCCAAGCAGGGGAGTCACTCCTTGACCCCAAGGGAGATTCTTCAGTCCTCTAATCTTGTCGTAGAGCGTCGAAGGTCCAGGATTCTGTGTCAGAGTTTCGTCCAGGTATAATCTAAAGTCCTAAGGACTGGGTTCCTACCTTTATTCCAAAAATAGGGGATGGACTACTCTGTGGCCCCACCTATGGGTGGGTCAGGGCAGAGGGGTGGCTACACCCTTTCCCTTTGTCCAGTTCGCGCCAAAGCAGGGGCTGCAAGCCCCTGATCCGGTTTGAACTGGGTATGCACAGGGACACCAAATGTGCCCCCAGTGCAGGACTTCAAAGCACCCGAAAGTGCTCCCGCCCAGCCCCAATACACATTGTCCTGTCTGGGGAGGT
This sequence comes from Calotriton arnoldi, assembly GCA_963921515.1. Taxonomy (NCBI): domain Eukaryota; kingdom Metazoa; phylum Chordata; class Amphibia; order Caudata; family Salamandridae; genus Calotriton; species Calotriton arnoldi. The sequence goes on from CAWUFW010001593.1 coordinate 814,484, forward strand.
GGTCACACCTCCCTGGGACAGGAAACCTATTGTCCAGGCCTCCCCTGCCGGAGTTTCGTCCAGCAGCAGGAGGCCAGACTCGTGTCTGTGGCAGCAGCATCCATTTTGTGATGCCAGGGCTCTGGAAAGAAGTTACCGGACTCGTCAGAGTTAACATGCCTTTCCTCTAGAAGGGTGGAATGCTACCCCCGCCGCCAGGATTGGCGGGGGGTAGTATTCCAAGATGTTTGACACCAAACACGACATGTTTTGGTGCAGCCATTCCATAGTTAGCATTTTACCGCGAGGATATAATGCGTTTAAGAGTATATGGTCAGGCTGCACTACAAACAGCATCAGAGATGGTCTCCGAACGCTGCAGAGGGGCCCTGCTCATGCAGGGGCACCCTCTCACATAAGAACCATGCACTCTGCCTTTAGGATTGATAAGGCCTGCCTTAGGAGTGACTTATAGGTTTATATGTGTGTATGCTTTTAGTGATATAGGTAACCTATACCACAGCAAGGGGTGCATGCACCACCTTACCCAGGCTGCAGTAGCAGACCTGTGGTGTCAGTTTGGATGGCCTACCAGGGGTGGCATAATACATGCTGCAGCCCCTGGCAGGCCTCTGAGGTACCTATGCCCTTGGTACATAGTATACCATATACTAGGGACTTACAAGGGCACTCCAGATCCCAATCAGAGATGTGCCTAAGGCACATGGAGACCCTTTTAAAGAGGAAACAGCTAGGCTGGGGTTCTGAATAGCAGGGCCCCAGCCAGACTAATGTCGAAAACCAGTGAAGTATCAGCAAAAAGTGGGGGTACCCCTGTGAAGCAGATCCTACTCTCCTACAGTCTGTCCAGATTTTTCCGCCTTAGTGATGAGAACTCCCTAGAGGTAGGATAGTTCTCCCCACATTTCAGCTGGAGGTGACACGTGTTAGACCTGGCATCCTTGGCGTGGGTCTCCCTTCCATTTTTTTCATAATGCCTCCACTGTTGTCGATATGTTTTTGCTGGACTAGATGCTCATGGGCACTTTGCCACTGCTAATCAGTGCCAAAGTGCAAGTGCTCCTATGATAAATTGTGTTGTGTATTAGTGACTCCATGATTGGATGATTGGTTTACTTGTCAGTCCCTAGTACAGTGCACTGAGTGTGCCCAGGGCTTGTAAATCCAATGCTGCTGGTGGGCTTGCAGCACTGGTTGTGCCACCCACAGGAGCAGCTTGTAAAGTGTGTCTCAGGCCTGCCATTGCAGAGCCTGTGTGCAGCCTAGGGCTGCCATGTCGACTTGGTAAGTACACCCACTTACCAGGCCCTAAACCTTCCCTTTACTGCATGTTGGTCACCCCTAAAGTAGGCCCTAGGGCAGGGTGCATTGTAAGTATAAGGTAGGACATGCCCTGGTGTGTGTGGCATGTCCTAATAGTGAATTACAGCCATTTTCGTTTTTCACTATTGCAAGGCTACCTGTTCTCCATAGGCCAGAATGGGCAGTTAGATTATTACATTTTATAATCCTAACTGACTCAGGGAACATGGTGGAAATTCGAGTTTAGTATGCCTGAACTCAGAATGATAAAATACATCTTTTAGTGAAGTTGGTTTTAACATTCTGTGTTTGAAAATACCACTTTTAGAAAGTAGGTATTTTCTTGTCTAACTATCCAAAGCCTGCCTCTGCTAGGTTGTGTATTCCTTGTCTGGTGTTTTTGAGTGACAGGGCTGGGGATTCCAGGAGACAGAATGAGTCAGCCCAGTGGTGAATAGAGAGATCTGCATCTAGATGGGTGGGAGGAGTTGCACCTGGGACCTAAATAGGACAGTGCCTGCCCCCCACAGTGCTGGCTCCACCCCCTGTGGTGCGTCTGATGTCTCTGCCCTGCACAGTGAAAGAAGAGAAGGAATCATGTCAACAAAGTGCTGCAGGGCTGGGCTTTCCCTCCACAATGCTGGCTCCACCTCCTGTGGGGTGGCTGATGTTTCTGCCCTGCACTGTGAAAGGAAAGAAGGAGTCATGTAAACAGAGTGCTCCAGAACTGGTTTGGACTGGGCAAAGGCCCCTCTGCCCTCAGAGGACAAAGGATTTTGGGGTATAAATATTGGGACCCTGATCCCAAGAAATTTGATCACTTTTGGGAACAAGAAGAAACCTTTGCTGAGGAGCGAAACCAAGAAGAAACTGAGGAGAGACTATCCCTAAGCCTGAAGTGCTGCTTGGGGGATTGGCCTGCAGTGGTTTGCCTGACTGCCAAAGAAAGGAGAAAGGAACTTTTGCTTTGCTGTGACTTTCATCAAATTGTGAAGGATCTCCAAGGGCTTGGAAGAGAGCTTGCCCCCTGATCGAAGTCCCAGGACCATTGGACTTCACCCCCTTTGTGAATTGCTGCTGGAAACTCTGTTTCAGTGGCTACAGAGGTAGGGAGCTGTGACCGACTCTACGACCGGCTCGGTGTCCTGTTGGCACCGCATCGAGCAACGCCTGCATCTTGCAACGCACGGCCTTGGTCTCACCGACTCCGTCAACGAGCCGCTGCCTGCACCGTAACCTGTGAGCACCGCACCTTGCAACGCCTCGCTACACCGAATCCATCTGGTCCGACCGGCACGGTCACTGTTGCTGAGTTCGAGTCCTGTGACCGCACCGGAGTTGGGCACCGCCTCGCAAGCTTCGCGACGCACCGCCCGACTCGCACCGCTGTCCGGACTGATCGACGCCAGCTCCTGAATCCGGCTCCGTCGCCGCACCGCAACCTGCCAGCACCGCATCGAAGCACCGTCTCGCCCTGCAACGCACGGCCCTGGTCTCACCGACTCCGTCTCGACGACGTCAACGAGCCGCTGCCTGCACCGCGTCGAGGGACAACGCGTCCTGCAACGCTTCCATTTTGCATCGCGACCGCGACGTACAGCCATCCGGCTCGCACGCTCGTGCCTGCCGCTTCAAGTAAAAGGTACTGTGACCGAGTCTGTCTACGCTGTGTTGGCCCGTCTCGACGCGGTCAGCTGGATTTGTTAGACTCTGTTTGTTCTTGACATCGCCGTAGCCGGAGGAGGCTACCGACTCGCACAGAACCTTGAATTAAGTCTTTTTAATCAGAACTAAGCATTCTTGACAGTATTATGGATTATTTTTGTCGTTTATGGTCTTGTGATAAATCTATATAAAGTATACCTATTTTTATAAATATACAACCTGTGTGGTGTCCATTTGTAGTGTAGTCACTTGATTACTGTATGTGTTCACAAATGCTTTACACACTGCCTCTGAACTAAGCCTGTCTGCTCGTGCCAAGCTACCAAGAGGGTGAGCAGGGGTTATTTCAGGAGTGTACCTACTTTCCCTGACTAGACTCAAGGGTCCCTATTTGGACAAAGGTACCTACCTCTGCCAACTAGAGACCCCAAATCTAACAGGGACATTGTGAATCATCCTGTGCATCTGATTCTACCTGGGGCTAGGAGGCACATTGCTGAATCATCCTGTACAGCTGATTCCACCTGGGGCTGTGAGGCACATTGCTGAGTCATCCTGTGCTACTGATTCCACCTGGGGCTGTGAGGCACATTGCTGAATCATCCTGTGCTGCTGATTCCACCTGGAGCTGTGAGGCACATTGCTGAATCATCCTGTGCCGCTGATTCCACCTTGGGCTGTGAGGGACATTGCTGAACCATCCTGTGCTGCTGATTCCACTTGGGGCTGTGAGGGACATTGCAGAATCATCCCGTGCTGCTGATTCCACCCGGGCTGTGAGGGACACTGCTGAATCATCCTGTGCATCTGATTCCACCTGGGGCTGAGAGGCACATTGCTGAATCATCCTGTGCATCTGATTCCACATGGGGCTGTGAAGGACATTGCTGAATCATCCGGTGCATCTGATTCCACCTGAGGCTGTGAGGGACATTGCAGAATCATCCAGTGCATCTCATTCCACCGGAGGCTGTGATGGACATTGCTGAATCATCCTGTGCTGCTGATTCCACCTGGGGCTGTGAGGGACATTGCTGAATCATCCTGTGCTGCTGATTCCACCTGGGCTGTGAGGGACACTGCTGAATCATCCTGTGCAGCTGATTCCAACTGGGGCTGAGAGGCACATTGCTGAATCATCCGGTGCATCTGATTCCACCTGAGGCTGTGAGGGACATTGCAGAATCATCCGGTGCATCTGATTCCACCTGAGGCTGTGAGGGACATTGCAGAATCATCCGGTGCATCTGATTCCACCTGAGGGTGTGATGGATACTGCTTTATCATCCTGTGCAACTGACTCCACTTGGGCCTGTGATGGTCATTGCTGTATCATCCTGTGCAGCTGATTCCACCTGGGCTGTGAGGGACACTGCTGAATCATCCTGTGCAGCTGATTCCAACTGGGGCTGAGAGGCACATTGCTGAATCATCCGGTGCATCTGATTCCACCTGAGGCTGTGAGGGACATTGCAGAATCATCCTGTGCATCTGATTCCACCTGAGGCTGTGAGGGACATTGCAGAATCATCCGGTGCATCTGATTCCACCTGAGGGTGTGATGGATACTGCTGAATCATCCTGTGCAGCTGATTCCGCCTGGGGCTGGGAGGGACATTGCAGAACCATCCTGTGCAGCTGATTTCACCTGGGGCTGCGAGGGACATTGCTGAATCATCCTGTGCTGCTGAGACCACCTGGGCTGTGAGGGACATTGCTGAATCATCCTGTGCTGCTGATTCACTTGGGGCTGTGAGGGACATTGCTGAATCATCCTGTGCAGTTGATTCCACCTGGGCTGTGAGGGACCCTGCTGAATCATCCTGTGCATCTGATTCCACCTGGGGCTGTGAGGGACATTGAGAATCATCCGGTGCATCTGTTTTCACCTGGTGCTGTGAGGGACATTGCTGAATCATCCTGTGCATCTTATTCCACCTGGGGCTGTGAGGGACATTGTGAATCATCCTGTGCTGCTGATTCCATCTGGGCTGTGAGGGACATTGCTGAATCATTCTGTGTAGCTGATTCCACCTGGGGCTGTGAGGGTCATTACTAAATCATCCTGTGCATCTTATTCCACCAGGGGCTGTGAGGGACATTGTGAATCATCCTGTGCATCTGATTCTACCTGGGGCTAGGAGGCACATTGCTGAATCATCCTGTACAGCTGATTCCACCTGGGGCTGTGAGGCACATTGCTGAGTCATCCTGTGCTACTAATTCCACCTGGGGCTGTGAGGCACATTGCTGAATCATCCTGTGCTGCTGATTCCACCTGGAGCTGTGAGGCACATTGCTGAATCATCCTGTGCCGCTGATTCCACCTCGGGCTGTGAGGGACATTGCTGAATCATCCTGTGCTGCTGATTCCACTTGGGGCTGTGAGGGACATTGCAGAATCATCCTGTGCTGCTGATTCCACCCGGGCTGTGAGGGACACTGCTGAATCATCCTGTGCATCTGATTCCACCTGGGGCTGAGAGGCACATTGCTGAATCATCCTGTGCATCTGATTCCACATGGGGCTGTGAGGGACATTGCTGAATCATCCGGTGCATCTGATTCCACCTGGGCTGTGAGGGACACTGCTGAATCATCCTGTGCAGCTGATTCCAACTGGGGCTGAGAGGCACATTGCTGAATCATCCGGTGCATCTGATTCCACCTGAGGCTGTGAGGGACATTGCAGAATCATCCGGTGCATCTGATTCCACCTGAGGCTGTGAGGGACATTGCAGAATCATCCGGTGCATCTGATTCCACCTGAGGGTGTGATGGATACTGCTGAATCATCCTGTGCAACTGACTCCACTTGGGCCTGTGATGGTCATTGCTGTATCATCCTGTGCAGCTGATTCCACCTGGGCTGTGAGGGACACTGCTGAATCATCATGTGCAGCTGATTCCAACTGGGGCTGAGAGGCACATTGCTGAATCATCCGGTGCATCTGATTCCACCTGAGGCTGTGAGGGACATTGCAGAATCATCCTGTGCATCTGATTCCACCTGAGGCTGTGAGGGACATTTCAGAATCAACCGGTGCATCTGATTCCACCTGAGGGTGTGATGGATACTGCTGAATCATCCTGTGCAGCTGATTCCGCCTGGGGCTGGGAGGGACATTGCAGAACCATCCTGTGCAGCTGATTTCACCTGGGGCTGCGAGGGACATTGCTGAATCATCCTGTGCTGCTGAGACCACCTGGGCTGTGAGGGACATTGCTGAATCATCCTGTGCTGCTGATTCACTTGGGGCTGTGAGGGACATTGCTGAATCATCCTGTGCAGTTGATTCCACCTGGGCTGTGAGGGACACTGCTGAATCATCCTGTGCATCTGATTCCACTTGGGGCTGTGAGCGACATTGAGAAACATCCGGTGCATCTGTTTTCACCTGGCGCTGTGAGGGACATTGCTGAATCATCTTGTGCAGTTGATTCCACCTGGGGCTGTGAGGGACATTGCAGAATCATCCTGTGCAGCTGATTCCACCTGGAGCTGAGAGGGACATTGCTGAATTATCCTGTGCCGCTGATTCCACCTGGGCTGTGAGGGACATTGCTGAATCATCCAGTGTAGCTGATTCCACCTGGGGCTGTGAGGGACATTGCAGAATCATCCTGTGCATCTTATTCCACCTAGGGCAGTGGGGGACATTGCTGAATCATCCTGTGCAGCTGATTCCACCTGGGGCTGTGAAGGACATTGCTGAATCATCCTGTGCAGCTGATTCCACCTGGAGCTGTGAGGCACATTGCTGAATCATCCTGTGCTGCTGATTCACTTGGGGCTGTGAGGGAGATTGCTGAATCATCCTGTGCAGTTGATTCCACCTGGGCTGTGAGGGACACTGCTGAATCATCCTGTGCATCTGATTCCACCTGGGGCTGTGAGGGACATTGAGAATCATCCGGTGCATCTGTTTTTACCTGGCGCTGTGAGGGACATTGCTGAATCATCCTGTGCAGCTGATTCCACCTGGGGCTGTGAGGGACATTGCAGAATCATCCTGTGCAGCTGATTCCACCTGGAGCTGAGAGGGACATTGCTGAATCATCCTGTGCCGCTGATTCCACCTGGGCTGTGAGGGACATTGCTGAATCATCCTGTGTAGCTGATTCCACCTGGGGCTGTGAGGGACATTGCAGAATCATCCTGTGCATCTTATTCCACCTGGGGCTGTGAGGGACATTGTGAATCATCCTGTGCTGCTGATTCCACCTGGGCTGTGAGGGACATTGCTGAATCATCCTGTGTAGCTGATTCCACCTGGGGCTGTGAGGGTCATTACTAAATCATCCTGTGCATCTTATTCCACCAGGGGCTGTGAGGGACATTGTGAATCATCCTGTGCATCTGATTCTACCTGGGGCTAGGAGGCACATTGCTGAATCATCCTGTACAGCTGATTCCACCTAGGGCTGTGAGGCACATTGCTGAGTCATCCTGTGCTACTGATTCCACCTGGGGCTGTGAGGCACATTGCTGAATCATCCTGTGCTGCTGATTCCACCTGGAGGTGTGAGGCACATTGCTGAATCATCCTGTGCCGCTGATTCCACCTCGGGCTGTGAGGGACATTGCTGAATCATCCTGTGCTGCTGATTCCACCTGGGGCTGAGAGGCACATTGCTGAATCATCCTGTGCATCTGATTCCACATGGGGCTGTGAGGGACATTGCTGAATCATCCGGTGCATCTGATTCCACCTGAGGCTGTGAGGGACATTGCAGAATCATCCTGTGCATCTCATTCCACCGGAGGCTGTGATGGACATTGCTGAATCATCCTGTGCTGCTGATTCCACCTGGGGCTGTGAGGGACATTGCTGAATCATCCTGTGCTGCTGATTCCACCTGAGCTGTGAGGGACACTGCTGAATCATCCTGTGCAGCTGATTCCAACTGGGGCTGAGAGGCACATTGCTGAATCATCCGGTGCATCTGATTCCACCTGAGGCTGTGAGGGACATTGCAGAATCATCCGGTGCATTTGATTCCACCTGAGGCTGTGAGGGACATTGCAGAATCATCCGGTGCATCTGATTCCACCTGAGGGTGTGATGGATACTGCTGAATCATCCTGTGCAACTGACTCCACTTGGGCCTGTGATGGTCATTGCTGTATCATCCTGTGCAGCTGATTCCACCTGGCCTGTGAGGGACACTGCTGAATCATCCTGTGCAGCTGATTCCAACTGGGGCTGAGAGGCACATTGCTGAATCATCCAGTGCATCTGATTCCACCTGAGGCTGTGAGGGACATTGCAGAATCATCCTGTGCATCTGATTCCACCTGAGGCTGTGAGGGACATTGCAGAATCATCCGGTGCATCTGATTCCACCTGAGGGTGTGATGGATACTGCTGAATCATCCTGTGCAGCTGATTCCGCCTGGGGCTGGGAGGGACATTGCAGAACCATCCTGTGCAGCTGATTTCACCTGGGGCTGCGAGGGACATTGCTGAATCACCCTGTGCTGCTGAGACCACCTGGGGCTGTGAGGAACATTGCTGAATCACCCTGTGCTGCTGAGACCACCTGGGGCTGTGAGGAACATTGCTGAATCATCCTGTGCTGCTGATTCCACCTGGGCTGTGAGGGACTCTGTTGAATCATCCTTTGCAGCTGATTCCACCTGGGGCTGGGAGGGACACTGCTGAATCATACTGTGCTGCCGATTCCACGTGCCCAGGAAGGGATGTAGTTAAATCTTCTTCCTGGGCATTTGATTTTGCTTGCTACTCTGAGAGATACCACTGCACTATCCTGACATCTCTTTCTATTTACCTCTTTGAGGTTTGTGGTTGAATAATCTTGCAGAGGCTTCCCATACGTTTGTGAGTTATAGTAAAACAAACATTCTTGGCCTTGTGTAGGTTATAGTGAAATAATTCAGTGCCACTGTTTGTGCCAATTGCGGTGATATAATTGGTGCGTTCAGTGTTCCTAACTGCTGTGAGGAATGTATCTGAATTCCTAGTTAAGTCGCCACCCTTGTTGCCTTAGCTTATGCTTGTTTATTTAACAAGAAGCACCTGATTCCCGGTTTCATGACGTAATCACTCTTGCCTTAAATTCTTCCATTTGCTCCCTAAGGTAAGGGTCCTGTGGAGGAGCCCAGGCACAGCTCCACTAGGCTGTCATTTCCACAAACACGAGAGTACTTCTGTGATGGGCACTTCCATGAAGTGAGATAAGGCAGCGGCGTCAGGGCATCACTTTGGTACCATGATTTCGGGCCTGAGGTGCAACAACGTGCCTGTGAGGAATTCTACTCAGCGCCCAGTCACGGCTGGACGGAGTTCTGGCACCCGGATGTACTGCGTGTGGGGCCACCGGAAACCGGGACCTGATTTTACTGCCTGGAAATTCCAGACACTAAAATCGCTTGAGGCTTTGGTTACAAGCGCAGCCGGGCCTCGCCCCTCAGCCCCTTTCCTCTGGCAAGGGATAAGCATGAGATGCTCTTCCTAACCAGGAACTACTTCTCCTTCTCCCCCTTCACCCCTACCCTCCACATTTGCCCCACATAGAAGCCCCTGTGCACCTTTAGCGCCTGCTAAGGGCAGAAGATATATGTTACTGTTACACTCCTTAATATAGGGAATACAAGGTGGAATGCAGCACAGTAATCAGTGTCCTCTCCGTTATTCCCCCATTCCGAGGGCTTTAACCCGTAATTGCACGGCACTCGCAGTTTGCTACTGCATGTTTATATTTATTACATGTGCAGAGTTTGCACTCCACCAATACTAGCAAACTCGTAATAGAGTCTTAGTGGTGGTGTAAAATTTTTAGAAAAAAGCTTTTTTTTTTTTGCAGTGTACGCACTGGGCAAAACTCGGGGCATATGTACAAGGAGTTAACGCCGCCGTAACGGCACTTTTTTGACGGTTCGGCGGCGATTTTTTTATCGCCATATGTACAAGCTGTCGCTAACCTCAGTTACCGGCAGTTTTCTGGCGAAAACGTGCATTTTAAAGATCGCCACTTCTGTAACCTATAGTTAACGAAAATGAGATGCAAGGTAGGCGTTCCCCGTGCAAAAACGGCCGCAAACCCCACTTCGCGATATTTACAAGGAATTCCTTGTTTTGAGCAAGATCAAAAAAACGGCCTCTAACTGCAGTTAGAGGCAGCTTTTTAAGACCAGCAAAAAGCTGGTCTTAAAAATGGTGCAAAGACTTGGGGCCTCATTTCCGCCGGTTTTGGTGCTGGACAGCGCTGCAAGGAATGTTGCTGCGCTGCCCTGCGACAAAACTACAGGGCAGGAATGCGCACCATCAATATGATAGGGCGCATTTCTGGGCCTCATTCATGAAAAGTGTTGCAGAGCTGTGACAAAACAGCGTTGCAACACTTTTCACTACGCCCTTCTTGCGACACCATGGATGCTCTGTATGCACTGTACAGCGCTCCATGTCGCAATTAATGACAGATACGTCTGGAATCCTGACGTATGTTTCAGCGCTAAAGTCACGCATTGTTGCAGTTGTGTCACAAGCATGACGCAACTCCAGCAATGCATGGGGCCAGCCTATCCCTGTGGCACTGCGTCACCCTTACGCTTGCCATGAGGCAGGCGTAAGGTACTGACGCAGTGCCATCCTACAATTGTCGCAGTGAAATCTGATGGATTTCACTGTGCCAATCCTATGAGGCTTTGATGCGTGGGAATGCACACCCTGCATACATCATACCTGATGCAGGTATAATGTGGCACAGGGCTTCACAAGGTCACGCCTATGCCTACATGCATCAATTTGCAAATACGGTGCAACGTGGTACAAGAATCACGCTGCAAGTACATCAAGAAACTGACGTACTGTCGGGGTGACACTGTCAGAAGGGGCTCATGAATAAGCCCCCCTGTCTTTTTCACCTACGTTGGCACACAATGGCTGCCATGCGCCAACGCAGACACCCTTGCGCCATGGTGCGAGTGTGACTGTGTTGCGGAGTTGATTGATGTTGTGGCTTCATAACTTCTCAAGACGTCTGCAGGGCATCTGGACTAGTAGAGGGCGGGAGTGAACCAGTTGGCCTTCTTGGAGTGTTGTTTGCCTGGTCTTTTTTAGAGTTGTGCCAGGGTGTCGGTGCAGTTGGAGATCCATCGGTGGAGGTTGCGCACTGCGGTGTTATAGTCTATAAGTGTTGGCGGAGTGATGGTGCTGAGGGAGTTGACGAGAAGTTCTTCCGTGGCCTTGATCCAGCTGCGAGGGGGGGCGATGATGGCGGTGGTGTACGGTGGGTATGGTGAAGACATGATGTATACAATGATAGTTTGTCCAGGAGAGTACGGTGGTGTGGATGTAGTTGAAGTTCCCGCTGGTGGAGGAGACATGCTCGAGCGTGTGTCCTGCTATGTGGGTTGGTGTGGTGACTAGCTGCTTGAGTTTGATGTTGGTGAGCTTCCCCAGGAGGGGGTAGTATTCTGGTCACTGGGGTTGTCCAGGTGGAACTTGAGGGTTCCGAGTAGGATGGGAGAGCCTGGGGTGCAATGAGGTCTACAATGGTATCGGTGAATGGGGGTCCATGGCCAGGGGGGCCTGCAGATGAGGGTGCCTGCAGACGATGGGGTTGGGGTTGGTCCGGATCGGGAAGTGGAGGTGTTCCATGGTCACTGTTGGGTCATTAGCGTGCGTGGTCAGTCGGAGTGTGCTTTTGAAGTAGATGGCAATGCCTCCTCTTAGACGGTCGGGGTGGTCCTTGCGGGTGATTTAGTAGCCGTCAGGAATGGAGATGGCGATGTCCGGCCCGGAGAAGAGGTTGGTCCAGGTTTCCGTGAAGAAGGCGATGTCTGAAGAGGAGGCGTCGAGGAGGTCCCAGATTTCTGTTGCGTGTTTGTGGAGGGACCGCACGTTGAGGAGGATGCAGTTGAGCCGGTCGGGTGCACTGTTGGTCGGCTGGGCGGCACGAGGCACTGGTGTGCTGATGTGGCAGAAGGTGCATTTTTTGTTTCAACAGGCGCAGGCTTCAAGAGAATTCCACAGTGTTGCTAGATGGCAGGTGATGTGGCGTCCAGGGTTGATGGCGAGGAGGGTGCTGGCGTTGTAGCGGTGGAGTGTCTGAGAGGAAGGGTCCTTGGTGCTGGGCGTGGTCAAGGGGTGGACGGATGCAGACGGGCTTGCCTTTGGCACGGGAGACGTCCATTACAACGCGGGCATCACATCGCAATGCCTTTACAACGCAACTTTTACAACGCAAGGTGCCTTTACAACGCATGCCATTACAACGCATTGTAAGGTTAGTAATGGAGAATTTTGAATTTCAGGGTGGGTATGGGTTTTGGGGTGCATAGATTAATTTGAGGGTTCAGGGTGGGTTTTGGGGTGCAAGGGTTAGTTTTAGGGTTGCACTCACTGGAGTGGGAACAGTATTTTTTTACCCCTCTGCTATCCAGCACTTTCCCCACTGTTGCAATATGCGTAGTATTAGTATGCATTGTAATGGAATATGATGTAATGGTATGCATTGTAACGTAAAAATTCCTTTGGCACACCAGTGGTACGCCCGCTGCGCATGGGAGCACAGCGGTCACCATTGAGAGGTGCTGCGAGGGGGACTGGGAGGCAGGAAACGTGGAAAAGGACACTGGAGGGGGCGGGAACGTGGCGGGATGGGTGTGAGCGGGGGTTGTAAATATTTGTTTTAAAGATTTCTTACCTCGAAGCTGGGTCCGCGTCTTCTGTGCTCCTGCTCTCTTGAGTCTGCTTCCAGGAACAGGAATCAGGCAGCCAGGCTCCCTCCCCTAAGCCAATCACAACACTGCAATGCAGCGTTGTGATTGTTCTTCAGCGCCGCGACAAGGCGTTCAGACCAGGGGCTGGAGGGGTGGGCATGTTTTTTATGCAGGCTGTAATGCAGCCTGCATTACAAACAGGGAAGTGCGCATGACTGCTTTGGGCGGCTGAGAGGGCCGACCAAACAGTCATTGTACACTTGAGTGGGTATACCACTCCACCCCTGCCCTGCTCCATGAGTGGAGCAGCCCTACCCACCCTCCCGCCCGCAACGGAAACATAGCATGAGTGCATCAAAAAGTTATCATCATGTTATTATTTTGCCTCTTCTTGCACTGCTTGAAAGCAGTGGGGCGATGCTCTTCCGCCATAGAGGATGAGCCGCCACTGGGGGTGCATCATCCACAGGTGCTAGGCCTGGGCGACTTGACCCCCGGGCCTCCTCCGCTACACGTCCCACCTTCTCCTTACCTGGACATTGACACCATGGCGCAATCCGCTGCACTCTCTCCTAATCTGTGACTCAGCCAGCAGGAGCCTCAGCCAGGTGGGATTTCACATGCCTGGGTACAGCAGACGCTGCCAAGTCCGCTGGGGATCCTCCCGATGCAGGTGATGCAACTCTTAGGCATGAAGTTGCAGCGCTCCTGCCACACAAGTTCTGCGCAGCTCAGGGGCGTCACCCTCCACAGCGTCCGGCCAGCGCAACATCATACGGACAGTGATGCAGAGAGGCGCCGCCCACCATTGGTAGTCTCCTCCATGCACCCCGGTGTAGTGGTAGATCGTAGTATGCGATGCAGACCTCCCTACGTTGGTGTGCAGGAGCGCCTCTACCACTCATCACATCTTCAAGGGGCTCAAGGCGGTCTTCTCATATAGATCAGCAACGTGTCTCCATGCGACCTGCCAGACTTCACCACCAGGTAAGGGCGATCGCCGCACCTCATTGTCTACTGCCACAGCCCAGCAACTCCACAGCACCTCTGCATCCCATTCCGGGTCCCAGACGCAGGCCCTGCGAGGCCTCCAGGCCTTGGGAACTGTCTGCGCTTTCAAGGTTTTGGATGCCATGGTCAGAGACGTTTTAAGGCATGGGCAAAGTGGGCTCTGGCCCAGGGCCCCAGCCTTTCAGGGGGCCTCATGATAGAGCCAGATCTGTTCTGCAGAGAGTCTTGCACTGATGACCTTTAATAATTCTTAAATAGATTGTTTTAAATACAGTTTTCCTTTAATCTATTTTGTAATGTGGGTGAATTTATTACAGACATTTTGAGAAAGTGTGTTTATGTTTCTTGCAACATCCATAAAAAAGTTTCTTTTAGATCAAAACAGGACCTCACATATGAAAAATGGGAGGGTGTCACATAGATTATTTGCAGTAATATTAGTGAGCTGCTGCTGTGGTACAATATTGGAAACACACGTCACTATCCCTGAATATTAGATGTAAACACATTTAGAATTTGGACGAGTCTTCCTGTGCAGTGTCAGTGACCTGGTCATAGACGACATGAAGGAGCTAAAATTGGATAATAAATTTAAAGGTGTTCTAAAGAGGGGCCCCCAAAATGCATCTGGCTCAGGGCACCCAAAATTCTTAAGATGTTTCTGGCCATGGTGTTGCAAGGAGTGCGCAATGAAAAGTGATGCATCACTGGTTTTGCACAGCGATGCGCCTCTTTTCATAGATGTAGCCCTGAATTTCCTCTTCCCCTGGGACTCTGGCTGGTCATCCTAGCTGTTGGGGGGCTTGAGGGGGTTGTTGATCTGTGCTGCACTTGGCCCTGACTGCTCCATTCTGCATTCCATTGGTCTTATTTCCTATTTTTCATTGGAGGTGGACTGATATAGAGGCAAAAACAATCACGTTGGGCTGACTAACGTGTGTTTTTTTGCCGCTAAAGGGCCTTTCGTTAATTTTCGCCCGCTAACACCAGAATTTCTATCGCCTTCACACTAGTGGTACCGGCAGTTTTCACCGTGGCTCCATGAAACTATCGCCATGTAGCGACGTCTTGTAAATACGTCGCTAACAGGGCGATAGTTTTCAGCGGTAAAAAAATTGCCGCTAACCAACATTAGCGTTAGTTAACGCCAGTCCTTGTTCCTATGGCCCTCTATCTTTTGCTGAGAGTGCTGAAAATTCATGCACCGTAACTGCATGAATCACGAAGCTTTTTTTAATTAGTGAAAAGTGAAAATTAGCCCTGGTAATTCAGAGTTAAGTCACCCCTAAGCCTGAAGTGAGTCAATCCGGCTAACAGAAAAATCATTGTGAATTGTCTTGCAATGCCAAAAGGCAGGAGCATAGCTTCCCAGTGCTTAATTTGAGCAGGTGGTCCCAGGTGGAGCCCATCAGCAATTATTTTTTCGGGGCCGCCACTTTCTTTTCTTCAACAGACTTTGATCCAGAGAAAGAGAGAGAAAAACACAAAAGGTGAAAAGGAGGAAGAGAAAGACAAAAAAACTGTTAAAAAGGGATAACACAGAGATGGAAAGAACCTGCAAGAGTCAAATAAAGAAGCAGGGAGTTCCTGGGGTGGAAGAAAGACGCATGAGGTGGAGTCAAGATGAAGCAGCCTTGGTATTGGCCAGTCCTGACATTCGTCAGTGCCATCTGCGGGCTCATGAGAAAAACTCTGGGCACCGGCACTTATCAGTTTACAGACTAAGCGCCGTCGGCACCGTCGCCTCCATTGCTGTTTTTTCAAATTAACACACTGTTGTGTGCCGCAAGCTTGGATACCACACAGTTTTAGGATGTTACAAACAAAACAAAAAATACCATAAAATCAATAGCACCCTGGCTGTGGTAGTTAAATCTGTGAAGGGCACAATGTTATGCAAAAAAGTAGTAATACAGAATGAGTTTCTACACGCTGTTCGGAAGGTCCAAAATGTACTAGTATGGATCATAGGCACACAAGACATTCTCATGACTTTCCAGTGGACTTGTGACATCACAGACCAGAGCACCTGGGGGCAGATTTACAAGCCCCTTGCGCCACTTTTGCGCCGCCGTTGCGTCACTTTTGTGACGCAGCGGCGACGTAAACCATGCGCCACGTTGCGCATTATTTACAACGTGACGCATCTAGGGAGATGCGTCACGTTGTAAAGCCCTGCGCCACATGAAACCTGCGTCAGGTTTCATGTGGGCGTTCCTCCGCAGGGTGGGCGTTCCGTCGAAGGAAGCCTCGTAAAAGTGACGCAGTGAAATCTACAAGATTTCACTGAGTCACTTTTCCGACTGCGCTGCGACGAATCCTTACGCCTGCTTCAAGCAGGCGTAAGGAGTGGTGCACCACGTTAGGTATGGGCAGCCCACGAGCATTGCTGGAGTTGCGTCGTGCTTGCGACACGACTCCAGCAATGCGCCGCCCTTGCGCCACAGGATGCGACACGCATCGGCCTTTCCTTGCGCCACGGTGCGCCGCATTGTAAATGCGGCGCATCCGTGGTGGCGCAAGGAGAGAATTGCGTGTCGCAACTATTCTGGCGCATCCCTGCTGATTTGCAGGGATGCGCCAGAAGTTGTAAATCTGCCCCTTTGTATTTTGGAAACTGCCAGGGTATGTTTAAATATCCCTGCCAGCCAGTGCTTCATTGTTCATATAAGAAGTAAAATAAGAAGTACTGGAGCCCAAACATTTGCTCAGAAGCTACCGCCAGCGCCGCAGAAGGTTGTGGGGCCAAATAGGAAGGCTGCGTAGACTTGGTTGAAAGGAACACCATGGACCGTCAAATACTCGCCACAGGTAAATCTCTGAGTGCTCAGAATGCGATATCCCACTGTGACATTATAGCTTCCGAAGTGAGAATTACCGGTGACCCCTACTCTGGATTTTAGGCTCAGAGTGCTATTGGATTGAACTCACGGATTTCATATATTTTTTTATTTTACAGAGTTTTATATAGCGCAAACTTGACCCGAAGGTATCGGGTATCGGAGCGCTTTACATAGCACCAGTTGCGTTACATGAGGACACATTCATTTTTGTTAGGCACGGGGAGATTAAGTGATTTGCCCAGAATCACAGGATGTTCAGCGTCATTGCCGAGACTAGAACCCAGTTCCCCAGATTCGAGTTTGACCGCCCTAGCCGTTAGCCCAACTCCTCTCCCTATATTAACTAGGAACTCGTTTTTGATAATTTGAAGATATCGACAATTTTTTCTTGGGTTGACAGTGGACACATCAATGGAATTAGTACCTTTAAAAGACGCCGCCTATACAGATATGAAGCCCGGATGAAGTTGTGAATGCGACGAAACACGTGTTGACTAAGGCGGATAAAGCTGATCCCTGAATAAAGCAACTCATAAACGCTAAAGATCAAGTACAAGGCTGGAAGACTGGACTTTTTCTTTTTTGCACCGTGTGCTATAAGGCTGAATTTAAGTAGTCATGATTCCGCTTCATGCATCTTTAATCCATCACCAGACACTCTACCCCTTCTCACTCACTCCTGCACGTTCTTTTTCATCCCTATATTCTACCTGCATTACTCTTTTTCCTTCTTTGTCCCTTTTGTGTTTTTCTCTCTGATGAGGAAATATAAGTGCCCAAAATAAGGTAGGCCCCACCTACAACCGCCAGCTGAAATGAAGCTCTGTCACAGGTGGCCTGGGTAAAGATGGCGGATGTTTACCCTCACCCCCTTCAAGATGGCCAGACCTCCTCAGTGACGTCCAGAGTTCAGATGCCAGGCTGAAGTAGAGTACCAAACCTACATCTGTTGACAGCATGATATTCACACACTGAAGAAAGAAATCTCATGGATTTCACAAGGCATCTATCTAGGCGCACGAAAAGATGCGTTAGAAAAGTTTAATCTGATTGACCTGAAGTAAGTGCAATGCCTGAATTTAGGCATTACGTAGAAGGTGGGCACGGTTCTCGGTAGGATGATCTAAATCTTATGAAGTGTTATTATTATGTGGCAACTGAGCACTACTGACCATGTAAATTCTGCAAAGTCGTACTGGTAAGCGGGGCTAATCATCTTCTGGGGCTTCTGTAGGAATCTGTAATTGAACCTCATAAAATGTAATATCATTTCCGGTGATGTCACCGGGGTCAAGAGTCGTGCACAGCCATTTCCGGGAAATGTGCCTGAGCCTCAGAACTCAAGTGAAGGTGATTATATTACACGCACACCAGTTGACAAAACACTGCCAATAGCAGATGAAAGCC